>JAZKJV010010689.1:0-470596 GCA_037367405.1 Ottelia alismoides
TTTTTCTTTGCTTTTTATTTATTTATATCTTTATTTAATTTCTATATTTTTATATTACTTTTATTAAATCCTAAATTTTATTTTAATCTTATTTTACTTTTTTTATTTATTTTAATTATTAATTTTATTTTTATTTCTTTCTCTCTTCCCTCTCTTTCTCTCTCTCCTTCCCTCCTTTTCTCCATCTCTCCACAATAGACTGGTCATGTGCGTATCACGTGACTGTCCTCTCCTGCCTCCTCTCCCTCCACCAGCACGTGTCGTGCACGTGCCACCTTCCTCATCCGCACACATATACCGTGGACATGCTCAATCTCCTTCCCTCTCGACATCTGCCCACCTCCCCCTTTTTTCATAGGCACAATCACCCACTACCTCCATTCCCATCATTGCGACATCAAGTATCACCTCCTCTCCCATAACTTCTCCCCCCTCGCCTCCTATAAAAGTTCCCGACCTCCACCACCAATGGCTACCCCGCCATTCTTGGCTCGAGAAAGATAGAGCTCAACTATACCTTCAGTGACAACTCAGGTGCCACACTCAAGCGACGACCCCTTTCTCTACCTAACGTGATCTAGGAGGCCCTCTTCCTCTTGTTGTTGTAGCTTGTGGCCATATATTAGCTCAGAGCCTTCTCTTGTCATTGGGCTCTTCGAGAAACAACTCCAAAAGCCTTAGCTCCCCCATCAGGAAACTACTCCGGTATCTTCTCCTTCCTTTCTGCTCCAATATCTTCTCCCTTCTCCTCGCTTGCTCACACCTCATCCCCTTCGCTCCTACGCTCTGCTCCTTCCCCGTTTGTCTCCGACGTCACTCTGCTCTTTCCCATCGCATCTTTGCCTCAACCCACCACTTTGGCCTTCCTAGGTCCTTGTCGTCCCTCACCGCTCCATCACTTCACCAAGCCACCTCACAACTCCATCGGCTTGCGTGCTTCTGCTTAGAGCAGCATCGCCATCCGCATCCACCCTCGTGGAGGTATCATCATCCACCTACATCTCTTTGCCTCACATCACGCTTTGCTACTTGATTGTCACCTTCGCCAACCACCCTGCCCTCGCGCCCACCACCGCGGAGAGCAGCTCCGCCCGCTCTACTGATCATCGACTCTGCTGTGCGTTGCCACAGTCACCTACCGCACCTCTCTGCACAACCTCGATGACCCTTGGCTATGTGCCAGTTGTTGTAGTAGCCTCGACCGCTCCTCGACACCGCCTTTGCAGCAACCACTAAATCAGTTCCCAAACATTGATCCTATGGCACTTGACCCTCTACGTCACTCGATTCTGAGCCTCGGTCCTAGCCTAGAAGCTCAGGTAGTTGAAGTATAGGCTAATTGCTGAGTTATATGGGTGGAGCACATGCTAATCGGCTCCAACCCTTCCTCACCGAGACCATGATGATGACCCACCCCTACTTATGCTTAGGATTTATGATGTTAGTTGTATTAGCTTAGTATGAATATGTTAGGATTTTAGATAAGAATGAATCGATATATATGTTGTATGTAACATATATTTAATCTTTAATGTATGCATATGTAAATGAATTTGATGGTTTCTCTAATTAATTCAGATTTAAAATTGTGGTTGTAGGTCATGGTGCTTCTTGAGTGTTGCATGGAAATTTTAGCCATTATATATATATATATATATATATATATCATTGTACAGGTGAATTTGTGGAACACAAGGGAGAACAACAACTGCTGTTTTTTTACAGTCCCTTCATATACGGTGATCAGACAGACTGCCACATATAATAAAACACTTATATATAAGATGGGTAACATAGTCACAATTAATATAAAAATTATATACGGAGGTCAAGTAACCAACGTATATATATTTACCATTTTGAGACAACTATATCGAATGTGGCGGTCGATATTTACGATGGTCAGTCAGAACCACCGCGAATAGCATATACAATGCTTAACTTAGCATCTCTCCAGTAACAACGAATGAGTATTAGTAGCGGTGGCTTTTTGACCGTCATAATTAAGCTAGATTCCAGAGTTTATGTAAAGGACTTGCATTAAGATGTAAATTATACATTATTCTTTAGAGAAGGATTGTCATCTCTTTCTCAAACTCGAGATCATTTTTTAATATTACTTAACAATGCCAATTGTTTTTGCTCGATCTAAATCTTTAGACTAACAACCTGCGTCAACCACTTTGAACTAACTTTTCAAATCAACAAATTTTATTACATAACCACAATTGTACTAAGAGACCTATCATTAAGTGTAAATATATTTTTAATTCAGATAACACTGTAACTTTTATTGCATTAAACGGCCCCTAAGAACTTATAAGTCCAACAATAACATGCTATTATTAAGTGATATAAAGCCATTCATGTGTTAGCATAAATATCACAAACATAAAAGAAAAACAGTTCGGATTAATGCCAAGTCGCTCAACTATTGAAGCCATCCATTTGCTGAGGACAACAATGGAGATTTATAGAGCTAAAAGGAAGAACCTCCATATGATCTTTATTGATTTGGAGAAGCCTTATGATTTTGTCCCACGAGAGATATTGTGGAGAGCTTTGTAGAAGAGACAAGTATATGTCCTAATCATTAACCTCATAAAGGACATGTATGATAGGGCTTTATCTTGTGTAAGGACCCCATCTGGGAAGACTTGCTATTTTGACATCAACATTGGTTTACATCAAGGTTCAACTTTGAGTCCATTCCTTTATACTTTGATTATGAACGAGTTGACAAGTCACATTCAAGATGACTTACCTTGGTGTATGTTATTTAATGATGATATTGTGTTGATTGATGAGACTAGAGATGGAATAAATGAGAAGCTTGAGGTCTGAGACATGCATTGAAGACTAAAGGATTTCATATAAGTAGGGCTAAGACAGAATATATGGAGTGCACCTTTGATGGAAGCAATGGTGAAAGAATTGAGGCGAAGATTGGTGACAATAACATTCGAAGGAGAGATTCTTTTAGATATCTAGGATCTATTTTGCAACAGGATGGGGAAATTGATGGAGATATTACTAACAGAATAAATGCAGGATGGCTAAAGTGGAGAGGAGCCTCTGATGTTCTCTGTGATAAGAAAATTCCTTTAAAAATTAAAGGAAAGTTTTACAAAGCAGTCGTGCGACCTGCTATGCTCTATGGATCTGAATGTTGGCCTGTGAACCATAGATATCTGTAGAGAATGGCTGTAGCATAAATGAAAATGCTAAGATGGATGTGTGGACACACACATAAATATCAGATTCGGAATGATGCAATCAGAAAGAAAGTTGGTGTAGCTTCGATCGAGGATAAGATGCGAGAAAACCGCTTAAGCTGGCTTGGTCATTTGCAAAGAAGATCAACAGATGCAGCGGTTAGGAGATGCGAGTGTTGGGATTTTGAGCCAGCTAAGAGAGGACGAGGACGACCCAAGAAGTGTTGGAAAGAGACTATACGAAGGAATCTCAGTTTTTTGGATATAAGCCCAGGATTGACCCAAGATAGATCTGAATGGAGGCGAAGAATCCATGTAGCCGACCCTACTTAATTGTTGGAAAAGGCTTTGTTGTTGTTGTTGTTGACTATTGTATACCATGTGCCTTGCATCCAGTAATATTGACAAATTGAAAAATATAAATGAAAGATAATAAAAGGATTAACATACTAAATGCATTGTATTTATTAGCACTTTGTTTATAAATCTTCAAATTAAATAATTAAGTTTCAAAAAAATTATTTTAGATAAGTTTTAGAATTTTACATAAGTATATAACATATTTTATGATGTTTTGAGCGCAATACAGGTCGTCTTATATGCTTGATATTAATTTAAGTGTTATAATAATATATGTATTTTATTTATAAATCCGTAATGAAACTCTAGCATATGTAATCATGTCATAATTTTTCTAATGTAGACATATCTATAAAGAAAAAGATTTATGATAGGAAATAATTTAATATACATTCTTATGTCTTTTGTAGATAAACGTATAACAACAAATAATATTTGTTGCAATGTTATGATTCTTTAAACTCCCATTAAAAATCATACTAATTGCTATATTGGGAGCAAAGAATCTTATATCTATGTTTATTTGTTAATTTTTTCCTAATAGTTGCTAAGTTAGCAACAATTAGTAAGCAAATTAATAAAGTGAATGAATAAGCATCATTTTATGAATCTTTAGTAACCAATTTTACAACCACCGTGAATGAAAATATTTTAATATTTAGTTGTCATATCTTATGGAGTTACATGTATAACAACAAGAGAAATACATTGAAAATCATATCTGATTCCTTAAATTCACAATAAAAAATTCTTATCCATTGATAAATAACTATCAATTAACCATATAACAATGATTATATATTCATTTTCTGTTAATTACTAAATTAATGATTATTGGAACAAATTTTAATAAAAAATCACCGATAATTATTGTTTTATGAACATCAAGTTACAAACATGGCATCAATTGTGAACTATAGAAATTTAGTATTCACTACCATATTTTTTAGGGATATTTGCACCTATAATCTTGAGTAATTTCATAATTACAATCATAACTTCTTGTAGTCGTGAATTACACGAGAAACCCCAAATAGTTACTCCATTTCACGCCCATAACCCTCTATTAGTTTAATATGTTAACTCAACAACACAATCGAGTTGATCTATCTCGTCTTCAATCTAATGATTATTAATGAAACAAAAAATCCCCAAAAAAGAAAAAAAAACCCTTCCTACCCTCTTCTCTCCTCCATGCAAGTTGTCGCTTCCCAATCCTCTCTTACACCTCCCCCCTCTTCCAGGCCAGTCGCTGCCACCGCACCCAACTTCTCCTCCCTCCGCCCCCATCCCACTGCCGACCACCTCCCCCACCCCTTCCTCCTCCAGCCTGCACATCTCCTTCCTCCCCCTCTGCCTTCCCCTCCCCTCCCCTCGTGTGAGCAACAACATTTGCTTCTCCTCTTCCCCTCCCTCCGCCCTTCCCTTGACTCACGCTTGCTCCTCCCCTTTCCCTCCCTCCGTCCTCCTCTCCCATTGCTCTTGTTCCTCCCTTTCCCCTCCCTCCACCTTCCCCACCCATTCCCCTCCCCTCGCGTGAGCAGAATCAGCAACCCTTCCCCTCCCTCCGCCTTCCCCACCCCTCGCTCCTGCTCCTCCTCTTCCCTGAGGAGGTTGTGGTAGTCATAGAGGTGGTCGATGTTGTCGTGGACTGTGTTGAAGACGTCAAGAGCCTTGACCATGCGTTCAAGAAAGTTGGAGAGGGAACCATGGAGAGGAGAGGAAGGGGGTGGAAGGCAACTGTGGGAATGGAGCGAGCGGAAGAGGCGATCGCAGGAGAGGAAGGAGTCGAGGAGGTGGTAGAGGCACGAGAGGGAGAGGAAGGAGTTGTCATCATCGGGGGACAGGAAGAGGGTTTGGAGGATGCATGTCACATGGAGTCGAGGTCAACTATAACAAGCATCTTAAACGGAACATAATACAGGGTTATGTCCGTATGAGTTAAGCAAATTCAGGGTTTCTCGTGTAATTCACGATTACGTGGGGTTATGATTGTAATTACGAAATTACTTAGAGTTATGGGTGTAAACATCTCTATTTTTTACAGTTAAATTAAATATTATTCGTTGCAAAATTATTTCTAATTTCTTAATATCGTAAAAAACGTATTCATTGGTATAACGTTAGCAATAAATCATATGATAATGGTTATCTCTTAATTTTTCTTTTAGTCATTAAATTAGCAATGATTGATACAATTTTAATGAAAAATTGGACATATAATAGTTGTTTTATGATCACTTACTAATGAATATGCTATTCATTGTGAATTAAAATAATTTGATATCTATTTCCCTATCATCATTACTTAAATGTATAACAACACATGTAATCGCTGCAAAACTGTCTCTCATTCTTTTAATTCACATCAAAACATGTAATTGTTGTTATATCACTAGCAATGAAATTTTCTTTTATTATTTACTAAATTAACTTGATTTTGCTACAAATTTTAAGAAAAAGGTCAGCAGATGTTCAAATTATTTACTTTATTAGCCGAAGTTGTTTCTATATCGTGCTAGATCCAAATTATACGTCGATAGCTACCAAACTAATCACCAGGTCTAATCATTCATTCAATTAAATTTGAACCCATGAAACATTTAAGGTTTATGGTCAATTACCTAATAAAGGAAGATTGACAATTGAGCTCATGAATATTTCAAAATCCTCTTGTGCTTGATGGTTTACATATATCTCATTACCACTGCAAACCTACAAAATAGGAAAACAGCATTATCTTTGATATCTATTAGTATTATTCACCTGAATTACAATTTTTCCTTTTTCAAGTTCAAAAAATATAAATTTTTCTAACACAGACTCGAACATGTAAAGATCCAAATGCATATAGCTACCCAAGTCAATCACTGAGTCCAATCGTTAAATAAACTAAATTTGAGTCTATATGCAATTACCTAATAAAGGAAGATTAAAAATTCTATCTATCAGTCTTCCAAAAAAAGAGTTTATATATTTCAATATCGTTGCTAGCTTTAAAATATATAATAATAAACCTAACATTAGCGGTGATTGCGTTTATATATTTCGATATCGTTGCCAACTAAACAAAATAGATAAATAAAATAGCATTCTCATGCTATTTAAAATTTTAGTTTCTCGACTAAATTACTAATTTACTCTAAAAAATTAGAAGTTGAGGAGCTTGCACTATGGTGTATGTAATTTTACATGCATCGATACCATAAACGCTCATTCTTTTTGAAATGAAACATTGGGTGATTTTCTTAGTATTTTTAGTGGAATATGTGTTTCAAATTAGTGTAAAACAAACATTCTTAACATGTCCATCTGTACAGCTCAATTTCAGCAATTCTGAGATCGTAAAAATTTGGAAGTCTTGATGGAGGAGTTAGAAGTCTCGAATTGAGTTGAATTTTTAATGACATCATGGTGATATAAGATTGATCTAAATCCCCTATGATTTAATTTCAAAAAAATATCAAAAAATAGACGTTTATGACATCAATACATGTAAAATTACATGCATCTTTGTGCAAACTCCCCAACCTCCCAAATTTAACCAATGTAACATTTTGCCCACAAACTTGTTAATCGAGGATCCACCACTAAACCCATGAACCATTGCTATTTGTTTACTTAGAGCAAAGGACACTATTGATTAATACAAATATGCAATGTAGCTACAATAACTACTACAATAATGACGGACTTTTAGCATCAAAGAACATCATCATTGGACAATGAAGATGTTATCCACCACGTGTAGTATTGTCAATGGGTTCCGGTGCAATGGATTATTTCATCTCGTCGAGATAACCCAAATATCCATCGTCCTTATCTGGATAGAGTATTTACGGTTCTCGACGATCGGTCTTTTTCTGGACCATAATCTATTGGACCAAGTAGATATCCAATTTGAGGTGGTTGCCGGCTGGGCCCCAACATGATTTCAGTGACCCACACACCACCTTCCCCCGTCATCACCTTCACGAGGACAGATCCTCTACTTTAGGGCAGCGCTGCGACGCTAAAGCCGCTCGATCTTGATCGAGTCATTCATGCGAAATCTGGTTTTTTGTGGATCTTACCGTGCGAACCGTTCGATCAAAGATCGAGCGTCTTGGGGTCTGATCGGTTTCCAGCAGTCCTCTGCCGTATAGCAGAGGATCTGTCTGCGTGGACGTCCCTCCGCTACCCGAAGTGTAATTATTGTCACAGCTGAGGTCCTTTCCCTTTTCAAAGCGATCGCCCATGGAATGAAACCGGACAGAAGACAGTCTTGCTTCTCTCATTCGATCTTGTAATCTGAGTTGGATTTGCAGCTAATAATGTTTGTATCTTTCTTTGCCATCTCATCTGTTTTCAGAGCAGTAGATCAATGTTCACAGCACAGATGGAGAATGTTGAAATAAAAAACTGTTGAATAGTAAAATGAAAAACAATAATAAGATATTCTTAAAATTTCTATGGGTTAGGTACGCTGGCTTCTCCTACGAACGTTGCATTAGTAAAGCCTCTGATTAGAACTATATTTAAATTACGTATGCTGGCTTTTCCTACTTTGCTAGTTGGGGATGCCAATCGCATTGCCTTCGCATTAGCCTTCCTTTGACTGGTTGATTTTTATTAATTTTCCAGTATTGAGAGTTATAGATCTTACGGAGAATGTTTTGGTTTGGGGTATAGCATAAGGTAGAGAATGATTTGCGATGTAGGATTCGGTGATAGTGGTAGATCAGTCTGGTAAGATATGCTTAATTATTTTGGCTCATGTTCTGGCTCACCATAAAATTACCCAATTTTCATTTGGTATACACTTGTTTAGTTCTAGAGATATACAAGTTTAAGGAACCGGGCTACACTCGTAGACTACTGAATATCTCTCGCTATTTCCACCTCCTTGAGCTACATAACCTTTTTCTCCACCTTGTTTTAGTATCTCCCAGCCAATCTCTCTATATATATTTATTCTAAGTAAGAAACTGATATGAAATAATTCGTCGAATGCGTCAGTCTGTTTCTGTAGATATCCACGGTTAATCAACTATCCCTCCATATAACAGTTACACGTTACAGTAGATAACCATTTTCTTTGGAGCGGATTGATGATCATTTGATCCCGCGACATGGCTGCGAGGTTACCCGGTGCATGAAGATCGCCATCTCAAAGTATCACCAATAATGGATATTCCATCGTTTCTAACCTCTCTTTTCCAGTCGTCTTATATTGCCTGTGTGCGCGCGCGTGGTATTGCCTTTTCTCCATAGCGATCTAGATATTCATTGGGAAATAATTCCACTGGAAATCTTTTGCAAAAATCATCTGCTATCACGTGTCAATGTCGGTGGCAGGATTGCTCTTTTTTGATATTGGATTCGATATAATAATAATAATGATGATCATAAAGGAAGTGAAAAGGGCATCCATTCTTCGATATTCGATTAAAAAAAGAGAGAAAATGGCATCCATTCACATCCGTTTTGTATGGTGTATGTTGCCTGGGTCTTCTCTTTGGATGGTTGTAAAGATGGACTTTTGCACTGACGGGAAGATTCTCAAAATGGAAAGAAAGGGAGGCAAGTTGTCGCAGTCAGCGTCCACAGTTGGAAACAAGTGATAAGATTGCGCAATTATTGTTGACACATTATTGACTAAATATTTTTTTTCCTAATCTAACAGTTAGATGTGAACACGAGGGAAGCTCGATCAAGCTTGAGGAAAGATTGTCATATAGCTAAGTATATATTTATTATTAATTAAAGTTGGGATCTTTTTCCTATCAACTTTCTGCTCTTTCTCCTGCTTACAAGCACACCCTTTTCTCTCCCCTCCTCTGTTTTCCTGCACCATCACACAGACATTCTCTCGCTCAACTCAGTTTTATGTGTAGTTTTACAGCAGAATTCCCATATTTTGACTTTTTTCCGTCTTTGTGTGGAGTCCACAGTTTGCTGCAAGTTATACAAGTTGCACAATTGTAATTGATACATAATTGCAAGAATATTTTTTTATGATGTCACAGTTGGATGTGGACATGAGGGAAGCTCACTCAAGGTTGCGGAAATTTTTATCATGTAACTAATAATAATCAATCTATTAATTAAAGTTGAGTTCATCTTCTTATTTATTGACACATGCCAATCTTCCCATTTTTCTCCCCCTACAAGCACTCCCTGCACCAGGACACAGAAAATCTCTCTCTCTCTCTCTCTCAACTCATCTATAGGTGTAATGCAACAGTAAAACTCAAATATTTAGACAGTTGCTTATCTCAACCGTTACGGGATCTTATTCCCACACTTTGGTATGGATTGAAGTTTAAATTAAAATTTTCATTGTTTAGTTGAAACAAATCTTGGAAAATTTAAAAATAAAGTTTGTAGAAAAAACTACTTATTGCCTTCATGTGGACTTAAATTGTTCATGGCAGTTATATTGTACTCGAATAACTTATACAATATTATAAACACTTTTGCATCCTTTCCACTTCACAACCTCAATGATTTTTTGCTTTTATATTTTTATTACTATTTGTGCCACTTTTTATATAATTTTAATTCCATCATCTTTATATTTTATGTATTAAAATCATTTTTTTCCAAGATATTTAAAAATGAACTTTATATTGAATTCTCATACAATGTAGAAGGTAATTAATTTAAAAAGGGTGTAACATCTAGCTCATATTATTAAAATATCAGTCTTATTTCATGTAATTATATTTGATATCTCCACTTTATATATAACATCTATTTATTATATTTATCATGAATTTCAAAAAAAATTATCCAACATAAGGGATAATTATATATAAAATAAATGTACATTGTATATTTGATATTCAACTATAAAAGAAAATAACAACTAATGTAAAGGAATCTAATAATTAATTGTACTATTTCAAAAACATGTATAGAAAATATAAGAACATACTTTTTAGAAGAGAATATAGATGTGTCGAACAGAGGAAATTATCTTCTACGGTTAACAAGCTAACCAAGTAATCATTGCTTGACCAACCTCTAATTCGTTAACCCACAATAGATGATAAATCAATCAAGTGTGTGTAGGTCAAAATTTATTATAACTCTACATAAATATGTGCATATGCGTAAGTAGGTGGAGTGTCGAACACTAGGAGACAAATATAGGATATGTAATTATTAACAATTATTGCTAATTAATATTAATTATTTTCAGTTCATTATCGTTTTCTTGTTTTTCTTGTTTTTATGGATTTTTAAATGTAAATAAATTTTATGGATATTTAATTATTTTGTATTTTTTAATTTTATTTTTTAGTATTTTTCTAGTTTTTTAAGTAAGATAATTAATTATATATAATAGTAATAGATATTTTATCTTATATAAGTATTATATAGTATATATAATATAGCTTTGCATATTTATAAAGAAGTCAAAATATATTCAAATTACAGAAAATAAAATATTATTACCTTTTTTTATATTTTGCTCTATTTTTGATAATATATATACATATATTTAATATTTATGGATTTTTAAAGTAATAAAATATACAAAATTATGAATAAGTTAAATATACGAACTTGTTGGGGGTTTAATAAATATTTATAAGTTCAAAATAAACCTAAAGATATTTTTAATATATAGTTTACATAATAAAGAAAGACCACAAAAAGAATTTTTTTTATTTTTATATAATTTTTTAATTCTTATAAGATTTTTAGGGTTTCGTATTTTTTATGTTTTATATTTTCTATTTTGTAGTGACTTGGATATGTGGTAGAATATATTATAATACAATTAATATAATTCTTGAGATTCTTGTAAAGTTTTTGTAATTTTTCTTGATTTGTATACATTAAACAAGGGAATAAAAGCATGTCTTTGTGTTTTTATAAAATAGGAAAACTAAGTTAAATGACTAATAAAAATTATGCGTGAATAAGCAAGGTATCCGTCATCTATCTTATTTCTTACAATTTTGGCATAATAAAAATATTTAATAAAAGTAATATTCACAAAAATAAAATACAAAACTGGTAGGGATATGATTGTAATTAATAAAAACTATGCATCCATTTAATAACAAGTCAAACAAGTTAAAGGGAATACATGCAATAATTACAACACCTCACATGGTGCTACATGTAAGATGGAAGGACCAAATGGAAAAATATACAAACACTTGGGGTCCTACATGCAAATAAACCTAAAAGTTTTACATTTAATATTTTATATACAATACTAAACAGGAATTCAAAATGGTGGGAGGGATTCTATTCAATTACCCCAGGAGCATTACATGCTTAGCGTATGGGGGTTGGATTAACGGCTGGCGTGGCTCCACATGGTGTCACTCATACTCAACGACTCAGATTAGGAGATGCTTTGCTTCAAATGAATGTTCTCCCGTCTCTGGTGTGCTCCCTCACTTCTGATCATCCCAGGATGTTCCTAGGACCCTTCCTCACTTGTTGGACAGTTCAAGATGCTCCAGTCCTTGTCGAAGGAGGCTTGGAGATCTGGGTGTCTCTAGACGCCCGGGTTTCCTATTCTTCAATTGAATCCAGCTCCAGACAACTCCTTGTATTCTATCTCCTGCACAATAATACTCAATTTACGAGGACGAATTGCCTCGACCTGAACTGAATCTAAAAAATGCATGGGATGGTGTGGATGGTCGATCTCTTGTTAACGACGGAGGTGAAGATCAGATTCGCTGATCGGACCACAATCAGGTTAGATTCACAATGAATAGATGTTCGAAGCTAATTCTCCAGCAAAATACGACCATGCTTTTAATGTTAAATAGAATGAAATCAAGCTAAACGAAGGAATATTCTACGTTAAGGATGAAAAACATGAACTAAATTAATCTAACCTAGCAGCTCGAACTTGGATGGAACCAAGGAGCAGCAGAACCTCACTAGAAGGAAGCTCGATGATGGCTTTATCGTGTTCTCTGATCGCTCTTCTCTTCGCTGACACCTATAGTGACTTCCTATTGTCACCAGGATGCTCGCTTGCTATTAGGATTGGGGTTACGAGGGTAAGGAAGTATCAAAAAGGGGAAGGAAGGGTTGGGACCGTATTTATAGACATGGTGGAGGGAAGATTTGGAAGGGAGATTGCATGAAGGAGGAGGGTGGTTGGTGAGAGCTAAAAGCATGGTGATGTAGAGGAGATGGGGTGGTCAGGATTTGTGAAAGGTTTGAGGGGAAAAGGTGTAAGGGAAATCGCGAAAAATAGAGGAAGATGGATAGTTTGTACGAGGTGTGTATGTGGTGTGCATCCATGTCGTGTAGGGCATGTTGGCCAGTAGGTCAAAACCCGTTGCGGCCTCATTGGTCCACGTGGGACTGAATAAGACAAGTCAGAAATAAAAATGCGAATAAATTCAAAATAGCAAATTTATTTATAAAATAAATTTTAAACATAAAAATATTTCTAACTTTATTAGCTATTTTATGGTGTTTTTTTATTTTTTTGGACAACCTTATTTATTATCGATTAATATTTACCAGTATATATATGTACATATATATTTTTTATATTTTATTTTGAATTTAATATAAATAATATTATATTTACATATTTTATATATGTTTAGCATTATTAAATACATATTTTCATGGTATTTTTATTATTTTGTTTATATGTATAACTAATTGTATGTATATACATCATAGCTATAATATACCTATGTATTATAATGCATTATTTATTTTAGTATATTTTTATTTCTTTCTTTATGTTAATATTTTTAATGTGATTTATATAATTTATATAATTGTTTAAAAATATAAATAGACTAAAAATATAAAGAATAAAATAATAAATTATTTGTATAGATGCCCTAGGATAATAGTACCCCAAAAGCATGCTTTTGTTTCTTTGCCCCATTTCACCAAAACAACCTTCATTATATAGATAATTTAATTTGAAATACAATGGATGTGAGTTTGGTTCAATCTGAGCTCATACGGAGTAGATATTGATGAATAAAGTTGTGTTTAAGGTTTTTTCATCTATATGTGGCATGTGCACTATGCATCACTTTTATTGGCTTATAATTTTTAATTTTCTATATATTAAAATGTAATATTTCATGTTGAAAACTTTATTGCTTAGAGTGTGTGTAATGAGTAAAAAATAGTGTAAGAATGAGCTATTTACATAGTGTATTATATAAAATAGAATAAGGGGTTTGAATAATTTTACAGTATATTGGCCCTTATCTCCTCCTACTTTATAATTGATCGACCTAGTCAGGGATGGAGCCAGGATGGTATTTAGGAGGGGGCACAAATAGCAATATAAAAATGTATTCATCTAATGAAATTAACTGACATATTAAATATCTACAATGCAAATAGAAAATATAATTTGTATGCTTTCTGAAATTATAAAAATGATTGTGCTCTTTAAAAAATTACCTTGTTAGAGTTATCCTCGAAGAGATTTCATATTTTGAAATCATTGAATAATTTCTTCATTGCTAAAATCACATATGTATTGACAACTAAACTCATATATTTTAATACAGACTTAACAAAATGTAAATTTTCAATGCAGTTATGATAGACATTTCTTACATTCTTAAAAATGTATGGAACAATTGAGCAATTTAATTGGGAATAAAAAATGGGCAAATTTTCCATATCCTATCAATATAGACTCCAGATATTTCATTATTTAAAAAATTTGAATGAGTTCAAAGTACCAAACAATGATTCACAATTTGTTAATTCAATATTTTCTTCATTTGTACTAATACATATGCAATAAAATTGGACAAAAATGTATGAATTGCTAGATATCTTATAAAAAAGAATCTAGATGTATTTTAGTTTTGATAATTCCCATATGTAATCAATCTAAAATTCTAACTTTATCTAGGATAATTCTAAAAAATAATTTTATTCAATATATTTAATTCAATCAAGTTTGTTCCATCAAAAAATATTTTCCACATTAGACATTTTATAATATATCAAAAAGATTAAAATCAGAAATTCAATGGTAGAAGAATAATCATGTATTAGAAAATACATGTCCTTTGAATTTGAATCTTAGTAGCAGAAAAAATTTATCCAATTTGATCTATTACTGCTAATGAAGTTAAGGGGGATGCTAGACAGAGAATATGAGAGAGAGAGAGAGTTGAGAGAGAGCTAGAGTCTGCAAGAGAGAGAGAGGGAGAGAGAGCGCATTTAAGAGAGAAGAAAGGAATTTAAATTTTACGAGAGAGAGAGTGTATTTGGGGAGATAATTAGGGATGCTATGTTTGGAGAGAGAGAGGGGGAGGGATAGGGAGAGATGAAGAGAGGGATAGAGAGAGAGAGATGATAAGAGGGAGAGGGAGAAGAAGAGAGAATGTGTGCAAGAGAGAGAATTGGAAAGGGGAGTAAGCAATGGAGTTATGGGAAGGGGAAGAAGTGAGGATGCTATATTTTGAGTGAGATTTTTTCAATTATATATGGAATGCATTGATTTTTTCAAAAATTGAGGGGGGAAATTGCCCCTCCTTGCCCCCTCTCCATCCATCCTTGGACCTAGTTATATTGACTTGGTCTTAGGGTTTAGGATAATTCAATATATTTGATACTTCATTTATTTTATTTTATTTTATTTTCTTTATTCTTCCATTTTTGAATTTAAATACAGCTAATTACATACTATTTACGAAGTAATTACATATCAATGATCGATGTTAATTTGTATAAATTAGATGTATTTACAGGTGTTCTGATAAGGATTTCAAAGACAAAATGAAGTAATAAAGGTAGATGAATGGTTATCCATCACCCCCTATATACATACCTTTGTTAGTCCCCAGCAAACACTTTTTAGGAGAATAAGTGATATAAAAGAGAAAATAAAGAAAAGGAAAACAAAGAACTCAGAATGATTGTTATTTAAACTTATCTTCATAAAACCAAAGTTTGGTGCTCAATAAGACCTTTGGATTATTAATGTGTCAGAACCATGTTGAGAATAGGATATAAAACTTAATAGCTCTCAAGTTCTGCAATCCTTTGTTCAAATCGCCTCAACAACCAAGTTAGAATAAGTCTATTCATACACAAACCCTTATGACTATGAGTCTCACTTGTATAGTGTATGTGAATTGTAGCTCTTCTCTTCAAAAATGGCAAGAAACAGTTTCCCTCAACAATGTAACCCTAATTCCTCAATCTAGGTACTCTTTCCTCGAGGAGGGGGTATTTCCTTCTAAGTTTAAGTATAACTGGCTCAAAGAATGGGGGGTAGAGAGAAGAATTGGATTTGACCATTGTAGTCACATATCCTTTGGAGCTTGACCAGTCTAGTCATGTCTCCAATTGTAGGCAACCTTGAGATCTTTGACTTTGAAGTATAAGCCTTGCTTATTGATATATAACTCTAACGGGATTGAATTTTCATTAACTTTGTGCACGTCTATTGATACTATATATGACAACATTTACATAAGGAATTTCACTTCTTGAGCCAATAGACTATCCCTCTTTTGAGCTTTATTGTAACCCACAACATCCTGTATTTAGACGTTCATGCCACTAGATCTGGTTGGGGTGCACTAGCCTCCTATTGGGGTAATGTATGTTTCCACATGTGTGTTTCTCAAGCCAAAGAATGCTGCACTCACCACCTCATCTAAGTTGAGCTAAGTGCAGAGTGCTTGTCCAAGTTAGGTCAATATCCTCAAGAGTCATGCGTGCGCTTTGAAATACTCTACTTATGCTAATCAAGATGACATATGAATATAGTCTTGTTGCATCAAAGAAATAAGTTTCATTGACTTGAAAATTCTTAATTCCAGTTTCTATAAGATTCTTGTTAAATTAAGTGGATTAAGGTGTAACCAAGCTCTAATCTTCAGATTTTATTTAGACTTGTCCAATTATCAAAATCATTCACAAAAATGCGAATGCAATGCAAATATATTTTTGTGAAATATTTTTAACTTTTTATGGATTTTGGGAAAAAGTAAAATTTTATGCAGTTTTGATTTTTTTAAAGTTAAATGTATTTATAAATGTTATTTACATATTGACAAAGAATTTTATGCAAGTATATACAAAATTTTATACGTGATTTTTGCAATATAATTATGTACAGAGTGTTAAAAACATTTGAAAATATTTTTGCAAACATTTTACAAATATTTTGAAAACTTATTTTACAATCAACTTTTCATGCATTTTACAAATAATTTTACGGATTTTTACAAACATTTATAAAGAGAATATTTTTCAATGGTTTGAAAACATTTCACAAAGATTTTCAAAGGTTTTCAAAATATTTTTAAAAACATTTTACAATCAGTTTTCAAAGTCATTTGCAAATCATTTTCAAACCAAATTTTACAAAAAATAAATAGAAAATAGATATATTTACAAGAATTTTACAATTGATTTATTGTATACCCTTATCCACTATATTATCCATATTATTGAAAATACAAAAAGTACGAGTCAAGACTAACATATATATATAATATGACCCCCTATACTTAGCTCGAACTATGTCTTCATAGAGACCAAAGAGCAACAAAGGAAGACATAACTTGTACTAAGTATAGAAAAGTCTATACTAGAAAGACTCAAATAGAAGAATAAGAAGTCGATTGTCCACACTATACTTAAGATCAATTAATCCTGAATATAGTAGACTATGCACTAATCGGGGATGGTCTAGGATTAGAATTCACAAAATCAACGGACTTGTCTCCCCCCTTATACTTAGGGTAAAAGATCCCTAAATATAGAACAAATTATCAACAAGTTAGAAGACAAGTAAGGGAACGATAAAGAAAAAACTCATTGCATTCATCCCCCCTATACTTAGCATCTAGTCATCCTAAGTTAGCACTGATGAAGGGGATGAATGAATAGAACAAAAGAATGAAAGAATCGAAAAGGAATGTATAGGAATCAATCAAGAAAAGTATTTTTGTTTAGCTGATTGTCTAAATCTTCTGAAGCTACATGGAGATCATCTTCAAATACCACACCGATCGAGTCAACAACGGACATGGATGTATTATGCTCTAAATACGACTTTAGAAACTGTCCATTGACTATAAATGGTCATATATCAATTGATAATTCAGATATCAGAATGCTACCATTTTCACTCATAGTTTTGACCCCAAATGACCCAATCCACTTGCTTTTAACTTTGCCAGGAATATCTTCAACTTCGCATTAAACTGCCACACCTTCTGACCTGGCTTGCTTTTAAGTTTTCCCATGAATATCTTCAACTTTGCATCAAACAACCACACCTTCTTACTAGGCTCAAAAGTCTTTCGTCTAATATGATTATCATGCCAGCGTTTGACTTTCTCCTTGTACATTCTGTTGTTATCGTATGCATAGTTTTTAAATTCTAGGAGTCCAGTAAGATCGATCTTTTGATTTTTGACAACCTTCTTATGAGTCCAAATTGCAAATATTTAGTGCCCAAAGAGATTTATGAATCAATTGTACTATCAGATGGCATGGCTTTCTATATACATGGAGATAGGGAGGCATACCCAATGGAGAGTTGTAGGCTGTCTGATAATCCCATAGAATGGAATCAAAATGTTGAGATCAATTCTTCCTATCTGGCCTAACACATTTCTACAGAGTAGTCTTGATCTCCCTATTGGATAACTCGACCAAGCCATTTGATTGTGTGTGGTAAGGAGATGTGATATGATGATCAATTCCATATTCCTTCACAAGCTCTTTGACTTCTCTATTTATGAAATGCTACCCCATCTAAAATGAGATATTTCAGGATTCTGAATTGTGAGATAATGTTATCCTAGAGAAAATTAAAAATAATACAACTACCAGTATATCAGGTAGGAATAGCCTTCGTCCAGTGACTCACATACCGACAATATGAAGGATGCTTTCAAATCCTTGACTGTTAGGAAATGGACCCATAAAGGAAATGCCCCAAGCATAAGAAACATATGAAATCTGAATGAACTTGAGAGGCATCGAATACTTGGAACCAAGGGTTCCTCCCATTTTCTGATAATCGATGCAACCTTTCACATAAGCTGTGGCATCCTTGAATAGTGTAGGTCATTAGAGGCCACACTACAATACTTTCATTGTCGTTCGCGTTTAAGAATGGTGTCCTCCTGCTTCGAGCTTATGATAATGCTCGAGGACACTAATGTACTCTTCCTGAGGAATGCACCGATGCCATATGCAATCTGCACCTTCCCTGAAAAGGTATGGATCTTCCCACTAGTAAAAATAAATATCGGACAAAAATATGTCCTTCTTTATTTGCGTCCAATCTTATGGAACGTTCTCAGAGATGAGATAGTTCACAATATTGTCATATCGTGGAAGATATTACATTGAGAATTTATTCATCAGGAAAGGTTTCTAGTATCAATACGCTACTCAACGGAGTCACTGTACTTTCAATTCTAGCAAAGGATTTGCTACCGCATTCACAACTCTAGTTTATCTTGAATTTCCAAATCAAATTTTTGGAGCAGAAGTATTCAATGGAGAAGACGCAATTTGGCATCCTCCTTTTGCTGTAAATACCTGATAGCAGAGTGGTCAGTATAAACAATCACTTTCAAACTGAGAAGATGCGATCGGAGCTTATAAAGGGTGAAAACCACAACCAACAGCTCTTTCTCTGTAACTATACAATTTTTTTGAGATTCATCTAATGTTATGCTGGCATAGTGAATGGCATAGGGCAATCCTTCCTGTCGTTGTTCCAACACTGCCTTAATGACGAAATCTAATGCATACATCATGGAAGAGACCAATCGGGTGACTGTAGGACAGGTGCTTGAGTGCAAAGATCTTTCAAAGGATTAATTGCTTGGAGAACTTTGTCATCAAGAATAAAACTGCTCTCCTTTCCTAAAAGCTCTGTGAGAGGTCGAGAAATATTGTTGAAGTCGTATGAATCTTCTGTAAAAACCAATATGCCCTAAGAAAGACCTTACATTCTTAACTATTCTTGGTTGCTCAAGCTTTGCAATCGCATACACCATTGTCGGGACGACCTCGATACCTCGTTTGGAGATAACATGGCCTAAAAAATTCCTTCTGTCACCATGAAGTGGCTCTTCTCCCATGATAGAACCCAATTCACTTCACGACATCTCTGTAGTACTTGGTCTAGATGTGCAAGACAAGTATCAAAACTATCACCATATATCGAGAAATCATCCATAAAAACCTCAAGAAAACTACTCACCATATAGGCAAACACAACCAACATACACCTTTGGAATGTAGCGGGTGCATTACACAATCCAAAGGGCATCCGCTTAAAGGCATAGGTGCAAAACAGACAAGTCAAAGTCTTCTTCTCTTGAACTTATGGAGTGATCGCCACTTGTTTGTACCTGGAGTACTCATCCATGATGCAAAAGAACTCTTTCCTTGCCAACCTTTCAAGAACTTGATCAATAAAAGGCATTAGAAAGTGATAATTCATGGTAGCTAAGTTTAGACATCGGTAATCTACACAGATGAACCATAATGTAGGCACTCGGGTCGAGATCTCCTCTATGTAGTCATTAGTAACCACCATAATTACGAATTTCTTTGAAACTACATGTAATGGGCTCACCCATTTCAAGTCGGATATGGGATAAATAAAGCCAACCTCACACCACTTCGTTATCTCTTTAATGACAACTTCTCGAAGAATAGGATTCAGCATGCGATGAAGCTTTTGTCCACTATATATCTATTCGTAGGGTATAATAAATATTGATTTACACGTGCTTTCTTTGCTTGATCTATACATTGTGTGGGTTAATTGTTGTTCGATTTGACATTTGTGAGAGGTCACCTCAAAGACATTTTATCTTTTTCTTCCATGAGGATATTATCTTAGACCCTCACACAAGTCATCTCAACGCCTCTCCTTCACCCATTTCTTCAGAAATCAACCAGATCACATCTTCATCCTTGTTGAAGTGAGATCCACCATATGTGACATCAACAAGCCTCTGACTTTCATGTGTCATGCCTCTAAAGAAATGTTGGATCAAGTTGATCTAAGGAATGTCATGGTGGTGCCACTTTTTTTGAAGATCCTTAAGCCTCTCCCAGGCTTCATGAATGGACTTTTGTAGTCCCTAGTAAAAGTTGATGATTATGGCACACATATGGTTGAGACGTCCAAGAGGGTAGAATTTGTGGAGGAATGTATACTTCAATTCCTCCCAGATCGTCACAACCTTCCCCAAATGATTTATCTAGTAAAAAAACTTATCTTGAAGGTTGAATGGGAAGACGATCATTTTAACTGCGCCTAACATGATGTTAGGTCGTGCGTTGTTCTGCATATGGGAGAAAACTGCTGGAGATGGATATATGGTTCCTCGTTCATGATCTCATGGAACAAGGGCAAAAGAGCTAGGAACCGTGGATTGAGCTCAAGTGTTTGTGGACTAGAGGAATCTGAATCCACTCTTTCATTTGTCCAGTGCCAGGTTTCCTTGATTGTAGGCTTAGGAGCCTCTCTTCTTGATTTGTCAGCCCCTCCAAGGGGTCCATCTCACTGTTCATTATCGTGTTCTCCTACTTCTCCTCAGTCCGCTCTTTCACTCCTCAAGTCATTAAGCATCTTTGTGAAGGCGACATGGGAAAGAACCTGATATGTAAGCAACCGTTTAATAGGCTATATGGATGCAAACAACTATGCATTCATGTAACTCTAATCAAGTTGTGGGCCTTGATTCGGCTATTGTGGTCCCTTCCCTTTCTCTTGAGGAGCCATCTCTGAATCAATCTTAGAGGAATGAATATGAATGGGGTCCAGGGTTGGCTCTTGATCTGCATAATGAAATTCATTCCATTCAAACTAGCAATCTTTAGAACAAGATGAAATGATGAATCTGGAATTAGCGTCAATTCAAGATAGATGTGAATGGGGTACTTGATATGAAGTGAAATCGATCTCCATCTACTAGGGGCAAGTGTTGGGACAAGAGTGATCCCAGTTAATTGAAAAATCGGAAGACGAGTAATTTGGAGAGTGGTTCGCAAAGTTCGAAATAGGCTCTCGGAATTGTCTAGAATTATTAGATATGTTGAATTCCTAGTATCGATGTAGGTGTCGATAGAGTCCCGAGTAAACCATCCATGAGTCGACATCTTGAAAAAGAAGAGGAATAGATGAGGAGTATGGAACATGGTGATAAACCAGGAGAATGAAAGATAGAAATAGAAGAAGTCTGAAAGTGAGCAAAGTGAAAAAGGAACGGAAATAGAAGTAATGAAAAATGGTGCAAGTGTGCGGTACTGATCTTTGACCTTAAACTAAATATAAACAAATAAAAAACAATGGGTTCACCAACTCACGCCTGTGAAGCCTTACGAGTTCGACTATTTTTTTCTTTTAAATTTTATGGTTATTTAGGCAATAATGTAGCAAGTATTTAGAGACTAGACCTACAAGAGAGTGAGTACTGTCAGAAAAGTATCTCGTGATTCTCACTTACTTTGTAACCTATAGTTTGCACTTTTTGAGATCCTCGATATCGGTCCTAGGCCGACTACTCAACCCAAGAATAAGAGTGGGGAAGGTGATAGTGGCAAATCAAGTACATCCCCCTTGTGAGGTACCCGGATGTGAGACGATGAGACAAACACCACCGTAAAGAGGTTTCCCGAGCTCAATACTTCAGACCAAGTCTACAAGTAGATGACACCATACTCATCCACGTATTATAGATGTGCTGGTACATCACTGCGCCCAGATGATATCAAGGCATCTACAAACTGTGTTTTTTGGCTCTAATCCTTACAGGTCACGCCTCTCACATTCTGGAATGTACCTGAACATAATGTGGGCTTTATGAACCCAATGAAATGAAGTTTATTATGAATTTTATGTATGTTCGAAGTTTTATTAGCAGTTCCCTTGTTTTAATTTTTGAATTTTTACTTTTTGAGTATTTTTCATTAATATGTGCCTAATGGTTTTTGTGATTTTCTTTAAGTCCTAAATTAGCAAAAACATAGGGAGATAACGGGAAAGCAATGCAAGGTGACACTAGAATGGAAATCTCACCCTTGTGTCAAAATGGTGGATGCTCAGATATGAGACCTACAACACTTCCCAACTCTCTCCATGTAGGATGTAAGATAGAAATTTAAATTTACAATACATGTGGTATGCAAGCTGATGAAATCACCCTAAACAGGAATTACTATTAGTGTTAAGAACCAATTTAATTTGATCTAGGTCCAAACATATCCGAGACTATAGGTGCATGCATATATTAGCGATTTGGACCTAAATTACTCGATCAACCAATCCAAAAATCCAAGGTCTCATTCACATAAAATGAATAAAAATAAAGGCATAAAGCACAAATCACGGAAAACAAAAGAAAACAATGGGAAAAATAGGGAGAATAAAAGGTAGAAGGCGAGAAAATCACAGAAAACCAGGCAGGCCCCCAGGTGAACAAACGCCTGGTAAAATAGGCATGCTAGTGTTCAAGTGTCCATGTTTGTCCCTGTATTATTACAATAATAAACGTTCTCTCTCTCTCTCACAAAAATAAATAAAATTACTACTATGTTTCTATTCTCTTTCTACTTGTCTTCTTCCTGCTCTCTCCTATCGGTTCATGAAGAAAGAGCCGATCTCTACCTCAAGAGGTTGCATAGGTCCTCCTAGGAAGTCCTCTTCAATTGAGGGTCCCTTGCAAAAAAGTCGACATTAGAGATTTTTCAGCACATATAAAAATTATTTATAGAAATAAAATAGAAAAAGGAATAAATATGCAATGTATACACTATCCTACGCATTACTTCCTGGCAAGGGCCCGACATTGTTAATCACAGAGACTGAGGTTCCTATCGTCAGGTCTTGGAGGACCTGCGGTGTTCGACATGTCGGATCCGACAATCACTGTGTCAACGCCTCTCTCGGCTCTCAGAACCCAATCAATGCAAATCAAACAAACAATCAACCGACGATATATGAAATATAATCTAAGTGTGCGACGTCAAATTTATTATACCTTACAAAATGTGTGTATAGTCAACAACTGTAGGGGTCAAACCACTGAGATTAAATTGTGGATAGGTATAATTATTATTAACCAATATTAACTAATAATTGTTTTTATATTTTTGCCTTTTTTGATTTTCATGGGTTTCTAATTATATTTAAATTTTATGTGTTTTAAATTCTTTTATTTTTAAATATTTTTTTTTACATTTTATTTTCTTTTTCTTTTGCAAATTTTTAAATTCCTTTTGATTTTTAAGATATATATTTCTATATAATAATAATATATATAATAGATAATATATAGTGTATATAATAAAAAATATATATAAATTTATTTATATATAAATAAATGAATAATAAATTTTTTGAAAGTTTTAAATATAATATATATTTATAAATAATAATATATAGTATATAACTATTAACACGTATATATAGCATCTATAGGGTTTTATAGTTTTAAATAAATATAAATATACTTAGAATTCGGAAAATAAAATGTTTTGTGTTTTTTATATTTTTCTCTATTTTTGAAATTTTTAGGGAATTATTGCTATTTTTATGTATTTTTAATGTATTAGAATTTACAAAATAATGAATACAATAAATAAGCTGAATAGTCTTAGGTTTTAAAAATAGATAATAAGTCCAAAATTTTCCAAAACTATTTTTAATATATACTATATATAATAAATAAAAATAAGAAATAGAAAATAATATGTTTGGGGTTTTATGGTAATTTTACTAAATTTTTTAGTCTTTTTAGTTTTTGTAATTGTTAAGGTTTTCTTTTTCTATTTTTTCTGATTTTTGGCATGTAGGTAGAATATACAGTAATATATATTTTGTAATTTTTTCATATTTGTAAATATATTTTTGTATTTTTGGATTTTTACACTTAGACAAGGAAAATAAATGTTTTTTATTTTTTTATAAATTGGAAAATAATTAAAATTCCACGCTAAAACTATAAGTGATAAATGTATCTACCATGAAAATAAAATGCTATTTATAATAATAAATATACAAGAAATAAAAATCAAGGATATCATGAACCTATTTGCAATTTAAATAAAGTGTATATGTAATAAATAGCACCTTAAATAAAGTCCAATGAAAAGCAAGCAATTACACCAATTAAATCCGAATTTAATATGCTCTTGTAAGGGGTATAAATGCAATTAAAAAAAAGTGAGGGTCCTGCTTGCCATATTTCTAAAACTATAACATTTAATTTACAAATTATGGGACTAAACATAAATACATAAGGCTATGAGGGATAGGTTGCAAAATATCCCCACCTTACGTGTGGACGCACGTGAGGTGAGTCAACGCATGACCAAATTGTTAAAACAAGAAGTTTAGTGGGGTCTTTACATATATTATAGAAATATTTAAACTACGATTTATATTTACATGGCCATATATTAAATACAAATGGCTAGAGAGGTTGGAGTGAAGTTTACCCACTAAACGGACACCGATGGATGGTGTACCACATGCCATGTATCTCACTTAAATCGATTAGATGATCAAGGCGAGGCGTTTCTTCATTTTTGATAAACACCCATGATTATATCTGTACGACCTTCATCATACGACAGCTCATGAGGGATCACCAAGAAAACACAAGAACAACATTCTTGTGCTACTTCAATCCAAGATATCACCCTAATCCAAGTGTCTTTCTCTTCTCCAATGGGCCCTACTCCTTCCTGTGGGCCAGCTGCATCTGTAGGGAGTCCTCAAATGGCTCTAGGTCCCATCGAAGGGGACCTGGAAGGTCTTCAAGGTCCAGCTATATGGGCATCATAGTTTGAGTCAATTCTCGTCCCAAGTAGGCTTCCAGAGCTTCTAAAAGATTAAGGGGCTCGAGAGGGTCGCTCTTGACTCGTTGTTGAAGTTACTACACACATGATGGTGAAGGGCGGTGAGCTCCTGTGATAGGTGGTAGAGGGGGACCTGATTGAGCTTGATCCATGTAGGATAAAAGGAAAAAATGGGGGTTTCGATGAAGAAGATGAAGAGGATGAAAAGGATGAAGATAGATGTGAAAGCAGGGAAGATTATAGTAGAGATCATAGTGAGATGGTGGCCAGACCTCTAGAGCTCTGGTGAATCTTAAACCTAAAATTACACTAAACTAACAACTAATTGCTGAAAATTAAACTTAAACTAAATTGCTGGAATCAAACTAGCCTAATTTTTCATGAAAGGGCAACTCAAACCTGATGGAATTAGGGAGAAGATGGACCTCCATCACAGCTGGAAAACTTGGCAGTGGTTGACTGATTCCTCACCTCCTTGTCCTGGTCAATAGACTTGGGAGCTTCGCTATCCCTGGAACTGCAACACAAGGGGTTCCTTTTGGGTTACAAGGGTGAATGAAGGATTAAAAGGCAAAAAGAGGAATTGAGGGTTTATTTATATACATAGGTTTTGGCAAAAGGGGGAAGGAGATGGAGTGCAAGGAGAAGGGGGTAGGTGGAAGCTATAGCTAGGGCGCGGATGAGGGTAATGAGGGCTGTAGAAAGGTGGAGGTCTCAAGGAGGAAGGAGGGATGGAGGAAGGAGAGTAAAATATAGAAGAGGGGACTCCTTATTATTTTGATAAAAGTCAGAACGAGGAAGGACAGTTGGTTGGGCGGTCAACAGTCCAAGCACGCTGGTTGGTCCACGTAGACTAATCAGGAAAAAGATGGGGTTAAATCCCGTATTAATTAGATATAAAATAATAAACAATTTTATTAAAGAAAAGTTAAAACATAAAAAATGTTTCTTATTCTATGTACTATTTTTAGAGCATTTTTATAGTACTATTTATTAGGTGATAATATCTACATGTACATATATATGTATAAATACCTGCATTTTAGGTATTTTATTTTTATTTTGTATTTTAGCTTTAATTATTATATACACATATTATCTTTATTTGTAATATCTTTAAATATATATACATATTTTTATTTTATTTTTCTTATTTTTTATATGCTTAAACATATATATGTATATGTATTTTATAAGTATAGTATACCTATATATTATATTACCTTATTTATTTTACTATATTTTAATTATTTTCTTTTATGTTTATATTTTTTATTATATTTCAAATAATACTTTCAAATATTTAAAAATATAAGAAAGTTAAAAATATAAAGAATGAAAAATTTAAGAAAATATGCAGGTATAAGGTAGAATGGGGGACCAAAGTGCCAACTTTCACATCTTAGCTCCATTTTAAATGAAACCACCTTCATTAGATAGTGATGAATCTCCATTTCATCAACTTTATTCTTTCATTTTGGCCTTTATAGCATAGTTAAATGCATGTAAATATCATTATTTTGTACAAATTAACGTTCATTATTAGTTATATTATTATTGTATAAAATACATGATTTAAATCCAAAATAAAAGAATAAAGAAAAGAAAAAGAAATAAGATGTTAAAGGTATGACCCTAAACCCCGAGATCTAGGCATCTTGATGACTAGATCGATAAGGAATAAAGTAGGGGGAGATAAGGGTAATAACAACAATAAAACCATAATTTATATTCTTCAATATTAAATTTTTGGGACCTATTTTATTCTTTATTACTTATACATCAAAAAAGGAAACTTTGTACATGAAATTGTAGACAAAAATATATAGAAAAATACAAAATTGAGTTTACACAAAAATAATAGAAATTGTACATTTTATACTTGAAATAAAAAACCAAAACCCAAACTTCCCATACCCATATCTTCTCCATATGAACTAAAAAAGCACCAAAATCACCTATAACTATATATAACAATTAATAAGCTATTTAATGAAGGTGATTTCATTTAATTTGGAGTTAAGATGTAAATGTTAGATTTTGACCCCCATTGTATAGTTTACCAGAATTAAATAATCAATTTATTTATTATTTATAATTTTTATAATTTTATATTTTTATAATTTTGTAAATATTATGTAAAATATATGTACATATTTATAATATAATAAAATCACAAAGAAAATAGTATAATGAAATAGTATATAAAAATTCATAGATGAATATATAATACTTATACATATACAATAAGTACGCATATTTATTTAAGTGTACATATGATATCAGAAAAATATAACAAAAATACATTTGTGTATAAAAATAAGTTGTAATTATATAAATTAAGAAAATAAAATAATAAAATCAAAAAAATACAAAATAAAAAAATAAAATTTACAAAATATTGGTAAACATACCTATAAATAACCCTAAAAAAGTAACATGTGATAAATGAACTTATAAAAATAAATAAAAATCATATTAAAATACTAAATAAAATAATAAACCTTTTTTATGTTTTAACCAAAAATTAGTAAAATCGTTTAATGTTTTATTTTGAATTATTTTCAAATTTTGAATTTGTTTTGTCTTCTAGGATGTGACGTGGCCCAATCAGGTCCTGCACCCTATTGACTCGGGTCAACTCTCTGACCTAAGCCCTAGGTCTATCAGACCACTGTTGACCCCATCTTCCTTGGATTTTCATGCTCGAATATTGCATCCATTTAGCTCGATGTCTTCTTGAATTTTGTTCCTCGATTGTCCACCTTACACGTGCATATCATCTTTTGGACGATGAGCCTCTGAATCGAGCTCCACTGGCCGAGGAAGGCGTCTTGTATAAACCATCGCTTCCGAGCTTCGTTCGAGTCTTGATCCCTCTTCCACCATCTAACCCTAATTCTAAGGCTTGTTCCATCTTCCTGGTGACATCAAGAAGACCCGGGAGGTCTTCTCATGGTGTTTGGCGTCGAATTGAGGCCAGTCCAGCTCCTCCGCCGTCTCTGCCCAGAGCTTCATCTCAGGCATCCCTGACACTGTGAGCTTTGTATTTTATTTTCTTTTTCCAGTCCCTAGTGTAGAAGTAGCATAGGAACAACTTTTGTTCCATTTAATTTCATTTCATTTAAAATTAAAATTTTCATCTTCGCTGAAGCTCTGGTTCTGTCGCTTTTTTCCCATCACCTCCTACTACCTCCGCCACGCTTATCGCCTCCATCTCTTTTCCCTTCATCTTCCGATCACCCCACTCACCTTCACTCAAATAGATCGTGTACAGGTCTATATATCCTATATTCCATCTCTGTTGTTCTCTAGAGACCACCTCCCGAGCCATCCTCGCACCCCTTCACCACTTGAAGCTCCCTACAGCTTCGGTTTTTGCCCGCTAACATGCTCTTGTAGGAAACAAAGCAAAAAGGCATCCTTCTAAGGGCCATCGAGGTCAGAAAGAAACTCCAGGTCTCGAGCCTTGCTGGACCGCCTCTGGTGGCCCTCAGTCGCTACGGAACCTCCAAGGAGCACATATAGCCTCTCAGCAAAGTAGCAAGCAGTCAGAGGCGACCGCTATGTCATATCGAAGCTTGGGAGGGATGGTGTTCTTGCTAGTTCTTCTAAGCATCTCCTCCATCGTCTGATTGAGGCCATCTTCTAGAACACACATGAGCCGTTGGATTTTTGGGGAGCATCATAGTCCGATCCCATCTGGGGATCTAATCTGACCGTCGGCGTCCGAAGCGTCATAGCACATTTTGAGGCCGCCACGTAGTTAAGTGAAGTGCCA
Source organism: Ottelia alismoides (assembly GCA_037367405.1). NCBI lineage: Eukaryota > Viridiplantae > Streptophyta > Magnoliopsida > Alismatales > Hydrocharitaceae > Ottelia > Ottelia alismoides. The sequence continues at coordinate 29,179 of JAZKJV010010689.1, forward strand.
CGACCGTTGGATCTGCACCTTAGTGGAGGCAAATTACACCACATAACCCCACCCTTTTTATATTACAGTTAGTCCTGAAAAATATTTTGTACATTTAAATATTTTGGTAAAATTTGCAAAAGGAACCTTGAGCTTGATTGTTACTACATCCAGTTCAGTCCACGTCATCACACTTGTTGTCCCACTTGAGGTGGTGATTTCGTAGAGTAGCCACTGCATTTTTTATTATTCATATTTAGTCTATAAATTTCGCATTTCCTTTATAAAAACATTGGGATATTTGCAAAAAAGAACCTTGCCTTTATTTTTAATTGCATTTATGCCCTTTCTAGTTCACTAATTTTTGTGATTGTATTTTGTTATTGAAAATATCTTCCGTGATCTAATAATTACGAAAAATTAGGGATAAGTGCATGGTAGTGTATACATTCACGTTTTATGTTTATTCACATTTTTGATATTTTCCCTATTTATAAAAAAACAAAAGGGCACATTTTTACCCTGTTTGACTTAAAAATTTGCCAAAAAATATAAAGCATTTTTGAAAAGTTCCAAAAAATTATATTATTTATATTTTAGCATTTTTAACTCCATACCAAAAATCACTATAAATAGAAAATTAAAACCCCTAAAAATTAAAAAGCTCCAAAATCCATCTAAAAATATAAAAAATCCTACAAAACTCCAAAAATTGTATTTTCTATTTCTGAATTTTATATACTATATTTATTATTAATTAAAAATATATATGGGAAATTTTGAGCCTTTTTGATATTTGAATTCCAAAAATCTTTGGCCTTTTATTTCATTCTTGTTTTTGGATATTTATGACTTCAAAAATATTAAAAAATTAGTTAAAATTTTCCAAAAATCACAAAAATAGTAGAAAATTTTATAAAACCCAAAAATATTTAATTCTGCAATCTTTGGTTGTTTTTGGTTGCATTTATGCTTATATTACTTATATTGTATATATAGTTATATACATTCTTATATTATATATTAAAGAGAAAAGGAAATTTAAAAATAAAAAATATAAAAGAAAATAAAAATTAGAAAATCCATAAGAATTTAAAAAATATAAAAACAAAAATCCATAAAAAATATAAAATTAAGAACCCACAAAAATTCAAAATACTCAAAAAAGTCCAAAATCATTTATTGTCTTTCTTTGCCAATTTTTTATTGTCTAGAGTCCGTTGTTTCCTATGTTCGACCCCTACTTTACTTGTCCACTATACGTCTATTTGTAGGGTATAATAAATTTTGATTCACACTTACCTGCTTTGCTTGATTTATACATTGTGTGGGTTAATTGTTGATTAATCTCGAGCTTTGCTAGTGGTCTCCCCAATGACAATATATCTTTGCACTCCGTGAGGATACTATTTTAGACCCTTGCATAATCCAAGTAATCAGATTGATAATTTAATTTTATGAACAATAAATATGAGTTTCATGAATTTTGAGTATGTATAAAGGGGTTATTGGTGTGTAAAGTTTGGTTTGCTGCTTTTTCATCAGTGTGTCCCAAGTGCATTGTGCAATATTTTTATGTGCAATTAATTTTGTATTTTTTTGTATTTTATGTACTAGTTTCATGTAGGGGTTTTATTTTTTGAGGTGTATAATTTTAAAAAAATAAATTTGGTTACAAAAGGCTGTTTATTGACAAATTAAATTAGGTTTTTTTGTATTTTCTACAGTTTAATTGCTCTATCTCCCTATACTTTCTTCCTTGTCGAGCAAGTCAATATTGACTTAATTTTGGGATCTAGGGTCGTTCATTGTCTTTGACACTTCATTTTTTATTTTCCTTTATTCTTTTCTTTTGGAATTAAAATACACACACATACATACACACACACATACAATACATATGAGTCAAATAATGAATGTAATTTTGTACAAATTAGTGCTATATACATTCAACTAGGGATTTAAGGCCAAAATAAAAGAATAAAGTTGGGGAAATGGAGATTCATCACTCAAGCATCAAAAAAACCTAAGATTTGGATGAGCTTCAGTGACACTGAATCTTTGAAACTGAGGGTTTCTTCCATTTTTTGATAGTTGATGTAGCCTTTCACATATAATGTGTCATCCTTGAATAGTGTTGGCCATCAGAGACCACACTGCAATACATTCACTATCCTTTTGCATCCAGAATTGTGTTATCTTGCTTCGAGCTTATGAGAATGCTCGAGGACACTAGTGTCCTCCAGAGGAATGCGCTGACCCAAGTGCAATCCACACCTTCCCAAAAAGGTATGGATCTTCCCATAGATAGAAATGAATATCGAACAAAGACTTATCGTTCTATATTCATGTACATTCTCATGGAACTTTCTCAAAGACAAGATAGTTCACACTATCGGCATACCAGGTAAGAGAAGCAACACTGAGAATCAATTCATTTGGAAAGGTTTCTATTATCAGCAGACTGCTCAACGAAGTTTATGTACATTCAATTCTGGGTAGATGATCTGCTATCACATTCTTGACTCCAGATTTATCTCTTATTTCCAAATCAAATTCTTGGTGGAGAAGGATCCAACAGAGCATACTTGACTTGGCATCCTTCTTCTATTGTAAATACCTGGTAGCATAGTGGTATGTATAAATTATTACTTTAGAACCGAGAAGATATTAACGGAATTTCCCAAGTATGAATACAATTATCAACAACTCTTTCTCTACAACTGCATAATTTTTTTGACCTTCATCTCATTTTTTGTTGGCATAGTGGATAACATGTGGTAATCCATCCTGTCTTTGTCCCAACACAACCTTAAATGCAAAATCGGATGCATCCATCTTGATCTCAAATAGGTGAGGCCAATCGGGTGGCTGTAGGACAGGTGCTTGAGTAACCAGATCTTTCAAGTGATTAAAGACTTGGAGGACTTTGTGATGAACAACAAAATCAGTCCCCTTTTCTAGAAGTTCTGTTAGAGGTCAAGCAATCTTGTTAAAGTCCTGAATGAATTTGTGATAGAATCCTAAATGCTCCAGAAATGACATCACATTTTCACTGTTCGAGGTGGCTCAAGTTTGGCAATCACGTCCAGCATCGTTGGGTTGACCTCCATATATCGTTTGGAGACAACTGATGTTCCTGAAAATACCCTAATTAATTTGTCATTTTTCTGTTGTAGTCGGGCAATCATGGATCAATAAAAAATCAACCACACGAATAAGTTATCAATCAATCAATCAAGGTGTAGTTTTCCGTTTATTTCACTTGGGCAAGCCCCATTGTCGACTCTAAGAGGCATAGGAACAACTTGAGGTTCAATTTATCCAGCTTAATGCATGGTTTTCAAAGAGTAATTTTTTCATTTTTTATGCGATATGAAATGCAAATGCAAATGCAAGTTAATTGGTTTCTTAAGAAAAACTAACAACTTAGCACAATTAATTTTTAATTCAAAATCAGACCAAATTAGACAAATGATATTTTTCTTGTTAACCTAATTCAATGATGCATTCAAAAGGTATTATATGGATTTTTCAGAGAGAAAATGCAACAAGGAAAAATGAATGATATTTAGGGGGATTTGAGCAAATTTTCATACAAAAAATATGCAAAAATTATGAAATTTAGAAAGAATGTCAAATATGATGAAATGTATCAACTGTAAATTTTTTAGATTTTTCTGATGATATTTGATTTTTTTAAATAAATTTTCTAACAAATATAGTAAATCTGAGTAAATAATACCTAATAAATGCTCAATACAAATTCACGTCAAATAAAAGTTATCTCAAATACATCTATCAATATGCAATCTAGGAAAATTGAGTTTGCGGAAAAATATAATGTGTTGATCAAATTAAAAATCAAGTACAAAACTCATTCAATAATTTATTCCAGGAACAAGACACCTCCAATTTTAATAAAATATGGGTAAAGTTAGAGCACAAGAAAACACCCAATCTCTGATTTTTGGATTTTTGGAGCAAGCTATAATAACATGTAGATTTCAATGTGTAAATGGGTACAAATTCAATGATTCTCAATCTACGAATTTTAATAAATCCTCCAAGGCCTCCAAAATTATGAATAAATATCCACGCGATGTAGAATTAATTAATAAACATCAAGAAATTTTTAGAATTTAAAAATGATGAGAAAAAGTGTTCTAAAATTGAGCTAAGAATAAAGGGTCTGTTTCCAAATCAGGAAATAAAATTCAATAAGAAAATGTTGTGCCTAAGGGCACTTCTTTAATTACATATACCTTTTATGGCGTTGGGCACAATTTTTCCAAAAGATAAAAAATGTCTTCTTCTTCTCTGTTGAAAACCCACGACTAGGGCCTGAAGTGCACGTTGTGATGGGGCGCGACTAGGGCGGCGACAGACGAGGGGGCACACCACACGTAGGGTGGAGCTGGTGGGAGGCGAAGAGGTGCATCCATGTGCGATGGAGGAGAGGCACCCTAAGCATGGGTGACACATGGGTTGCACGGTGGCGGTGATGGCGAATGCGAGGGACACATGCGTGGAGGGCGACATGCAGATGGAGGGCCACAGGGCGTAGTCTGGCCCAGGGGTTAACAAACAACAGTTCTGTTGCTGTGTGTGTGGGAGCAGCTGGAGGTGTTGGAAGGCGGTGGCAAGGGCTGCACGGGCAACTGGAGGGTGGTGGTTCAACAATGGTTTTGCTGTTGTTCGGGTGGGCCACTCGGTCGCGCGTAGGGGCGCACATCACCGTGATCGACGTTAGTAGTTGTGGACGGCAAAGGGAGCAGGGGTGTGAGTGGCTAGAGGGCGTGTGTACGTATAGTGTGCGTGGTGTTTATGTGGTATGTGTGCATATGTGAGAGAGGAGAGGGGGGAATGAAGAAGAATAAGAAGAAGTAAGGAGGAAGAAGGAGGATGGTGCTATACCTGCAATTGAATGAAGGAAATGCCTAGGATGAGCTCAAAAAGGAGCTCTGGTCATCGCTCAAGGGTCGACTACCCGATCTCGAGCAGCTCACGAGTCGGTTGCGACGAAGGGGATGAAACCTTCGGATGACGCCTGAGATCGTCGGTCATCACACAACTCGGTACTCTCATCATCATTGTTACCAATGCAAGAAGAAGGAGCTTGCGGTCTCTCTCTCAAAATATGGTAGATGATCAAAAAATGGAGAGGAGAAGACAATAAGAAGGAAGAAGGAGTGGGAGATTACAAAGGACGTGGAGAAAGTGGAAACACATGGAAGTTCGAGGGAAAACACAAAATAAAAAAAATAAAATAAAAGTAGGCTACTTAAATAAAATGAAGACAAAGTAAAAATAAATGGAAAATTTACAAAAGTGTTAACATGAACAATGTAGATCTAGATGAAAGCTACATTTTCCATGTAGACCTTGAAATCAAATCAAAACAAAATAAATAAGAAATGAAAATATTTTGATTGCATTTTAAAATAATTAAAACACAATTTTATAGCTTTTCTATTTTTTTATTTTTAATTAAAAGATATTTAAAAAATAAAATAAAATACTAAAAATTAAGTGAAACATTTTTTTGGGGATTTTAATGAATAAGAAAAGGCAAAAGAAAAAAAAGATGAAAGATGAATATTTACACTATATACAAAGTCACATCGCATTATTTTCAATGATAAAATAGTTTATTTTGATTTTGTAATTATATAATTTATTAAAATATTTTATAAATAAATTAATATGAAAAGAAAGAAATAAAAACAGATTAAATTTGTACATAAAATGATAGTGTCAAGTTACTACATATATATACAGTATACAATTAGGTACTAAAATCAACATTTTGCAAACAAGCTCCGATTTTAATGAAACCACTTTCACTGTATTGATAATTTCATAACTTGAACTTTAAAAGTGAGTTTGGTGAATTTGAAGTTTATACAAAAAGGGAATTTTACCGAGAAGTTAGACTTTACGACATATTCGATTCAAGAGCTAAAAGTATTTTTTCAAGATGGAAATTGTTATATATTTTTACAATATTTTTATTTACAAGTTAGAAAAAGAATTAAGTCAAAAGGAGTAATTATGATATTATTAAAAATAAAGGAAGTTTTGTTATGTACAAGGGATTATGTACAAACAATATTCAACACTTTATTTTTTGTGATTTTTATTTTGAGTTATTTTGTGGACTTATTTACAAGATAATTAGTCCATTTTATTAAAAGTTATATTTTGTTATCTTTTAAATTTACAAACTTTTATTTGATATTTTGTACAGGGATTCAAGCTAAGATCGATATATCAAGATGATGAATCACATATTCATCACCCCCTATACTTAACTTTGCTAGTTCTCGAGCAAATAAAGAATGAAAAAGTTGGATTAATCCCTGACTGTGCATGTGAATTTACAAGACTTGATCAGTTGAGAACTCTCAGTTTTAGTGATCCTAAAGTTCTAAGTTGAACCAAGCTCTAGTCAAAAGGTATCCAACTTCCCTAATCATGAGACACTCTCTGTATACATATAGCATAAGGATATGACATTAAGTATGGACTGCAGTCACAAGAGTAGAGTGAAAGCGTCACCAAAATTCTAGTCCAAGAGACTCTCATAAGAATCCAATCCTCAACACTAGGTAATAAAATGTTTCTTGCATCTAATTCACCATCTCTCTAGTTGTTAGTCTTAAAAGTGAATCTGGAAGGCCAACTGATGGAGGGCATCAGACGGTGTCTTTTCTTCTCTCCCTCTCATTGCAATAAATATCCTCTCGAATGCCTTATTAACTCAACACATGTATATTTTTGTTGTTGATCAGTGCTTCCATCAAGAGATCACTAAGTCGTCTGCACTTGTTTTCTTGGAAGTACACCAATGTGTATCTCCTTTGAGTATCTATCATACCTTTAACACCTAGACCTGTATCACTATATGATGTAGAGCCCTTTTTGTGTGCTATCCCGATTCATAAATACCTAAAATGTTGGTCCAAGTGGACACTTGAAAGGTTGGGAGCGCTCACCTTTGGTGATAGCTCTTTATATTTGTCTTTGAAGTGTAAGGGCTATTCTTTCTCTTTTTTTTCTTTTGAATTCTGGATAGTTCCACTGCTTTTATCAAGTTGGTGCACATTGATCAACAAATTTTTATGTTTCATCACACCTTAGCACTTAGGTGAATATCAAGAAATATCACGAGAACCATGTTCGCATACTGGCTAAAGTTGCCGACCTCCGATTTCATGAAGCCTTCATCGATTTTATCCCATCCTCGAGTGTTATAAAATCATGTCCAGTCTCAAATCCCTCATCCCAATTCCTCAGGTGAATCATCAACTCATCTTATCATAACTGCAGTCGTGCAAGTGAGGTGCTGACCATATTCTTTAAGGTAGATACTAAGTATGCAATATAACACACATATCTTTCCAACTCGGGAAATGTCAATAATTAAGTCATATACCCTAATAATTAAGGTTGTTTAACTCTGAATTATAGGACATCATATACCAAGTGTTCTTGAACTTCATAAGTCTTGTGTGAACGTGCAAGTATCATGGATTTATCAAACTTATTAGTCAGTCTTTTTTAAGAAAAATAGATTTGTTGTTATTTTTTAAAAAATATAAAAGGACATTCTTTTTATTTTGAGAAGTTTTTTTAATATCCTTTTTAAGGAAAAAGAGATAAAGAAAGATAAGAAAAACTTGAAAAGAACTTTTATGAAGTTTTTTTTATTTTTTTGAGTAAGATTAGATTTATTTACAAACATAAGTTAGTCCCATTTATGCCCTCATTTTTGAAAGAATTTTGAAAAGATTTTCCAAAACATGCTACATAATATGTAGATTTTCATAATATTTTGAAAAGCTTTTAAAAAAAGTAAAATCCCATTTTTCAAACCATTATCAAACATTTTTTTAATATAATCTTACATAGTAAGAAAATTGTTTAAAACATTTACAAACATTTTTACACAAATCAGTTCAAAGATACTTTAACCTAGCCCCAAAAAGCTTAAAATTTTTGAAAATATGAGCTATGGCTAAAGTATATATGAAATATATATGGTATACCCCCACATACATATCTTGTGCTATGTCCTCATGGCACTAAGTAATATGAAGCCCAAGCACATGCTTAATACAAAAGGATATACATGAACTGATTTGGGTCGCCCCCCTATACTTAGGTTAAAAATAACCTAAGCATAAGAACATCACACGAAGAGGGATCCGTGAATGAAGAATAGAAAGAAACGATGATGGGAAGGATGTATAGAAAAGAGTGGGAGTCCTCCTATACTTAGGCTTTAGATAGCATAGGCACGAGTGAGTATCAACATGAGAGGGAACCCATGCTATAAAAAGAATGAACAAATCAAGTGTGTTAGTAGGCAAGAATTAGCGAATTTCTTGCTGTTGAATCTTGATGCTGCATCTTCATGAAGAGTGGTCTAATGTATCTGCACTGTATTTCCTCTACAAGAAGTGGATGACCTCAAAGTGCTTCAACAATTGTCCATTAACCACAAAGGAACATGCACCATCTATTAGATCAACTATCTCTACACTTCCATTGATGTGCACTTCGTTAACAACGTAGGGAACCGTTCATTTGGATTTGAGCTTCCTGTGGAACACCTTCAACTTGGCATTGAACAATCATACCTTTTGTCCAAGGACAAAGTTCTTGCACTAATGCATTCATGCCATTTTTTAACCTTGTCCATATAAATCAAATGTCATACGCCTGATTTCTGATTTCCACGAGTCCATTAAAGTTCAAGTCACAACAAAGCTTCCCTAGTTGACAAATCTAATTCATTTTCTTGATTTCCCATTCTAATTTGTTAATTAAATCTATGGGAAAATGGCATGGCTTGCCATAGATCATCCGGAAAGGTGAAGTACCGAGTGTGGTCTTGTAGGCTATCCTATAAGCCCACAGAACCTGGTCTAAGAGCTGGGACCAGTTGTTCCTATCATGAAGAACCGATTTCAAAAGAAAGCTCTTCATCTCTCAATTCGAAACCTCTGCTAAGCCATTAGACTGTGGGTGGTAAGGACTAGCTACTCTATACTCAAATCCATAGTCCTTACCTAATGATATGACATTTTGGTTCACAAAGTGGCTACCCCCATTAGAAATCAAAACCTTGCAATGATGTGGTCTTTCACAAACTTATAGACAGCTTTTTTATCTGCAGATCATGTTGGGATAGCCTCCACCCACCTAGACAAGTACTCAACCACCAACAAAATACACTCATGTCCATAACTGTTGGGAAAGGGACCCATAAAATCTATGTCCCAAGCGTCAAAAACATCGAAAAATATCACCGATTGCATAGGTGTGTCATCTCTATAACATATAGTCCCTCCCATCTTCTCACAGATCGGGCACGATCGTACGAAATCAAAAGCATCTCTAATCATGGGTGACCAATAAAATCCACATTGGCATACCTTGTGCGTAGTTCTCTTTCCCTAATGGTGTCCTCTAGAATCAAGTGAATGACAATGTGTGACGACACTGTGATATTCCTCCAAGGGAACACATCTTCTCTAGAAATAATCTGACCCTTCAAAGAAAATGAACGAATCCTCCCAGTGGTACCTCTTCGAATCTGACTTCAGTTGGTCAGTGATGCTCCTAGTCCAATCGTGGGTAACCTGCTTGGAGACAAGAAAGTTCACCGTTTTGGCATACCACAGGAGTGAGTCTATAGCATAGATTGACTTGTCTGGGAGCGTCTCTCTGATCTGCTTAAATTCAGGGGAATCCTTCAACACAATTCATGATAAATGACTAGACACAACATTCTTCACTCCAAGTTTATCCTTAATAACCCAATCAAACTCCTGGAGTAGTAAAATCCACTTAAGAAGATTCGCCTTCGCGTCCTTTTTCTCCATTAAGTATCGAATGGTTGTGTAATCTGTGAAAATTGTTTCCTTGGAGGCTAAAAAATAAGATCTGAACTTCTTGAGGGCCCATTCTATCACTAGCATTTCCTTTTTAGTCACTTTGTAATTTTTCTATGTAGGATCTAAAACTTTTCTTGTGTAGTGTATAATATACAGAATCCCAACTCGCATATGTCCTATCACAACTCCTACAGCAAAATCTGAGGTGTCAATCATGATCTCGAAGGGAAGAGACCAATCAGGAGCGTGTAGGATTAGCAAGTCACAAATCTTCCTTTTTCAAGAGCTCAAAGTCCTTTAGACACTTTTGATCTACAATGAACTCTATGTCTATTCCTAAGAGCTCAGTCAGTGGGTGATTAGTCTTTGAAAAATCCCGAATGAACCTCCTATAGAATCCAACGTACCCTAAGAAAGACCTCATTGAATTCATGTTGATTGGCAGATCAGGTTTCTTGATCTCATCTTTAAGGATATGGAAAGAATCCTTAAACACATCATGGAAGCGTGATGATCACATCGTATGCGATCGGAGCGACTAGTCACACTATTTACTCGGTGCAGCGGAATTTAAAAATCTTTAATGATGAAACCATATGATCTAAGAGCACTTCTTGGATCATTTCAACTAACCACAAGTAATATGTAGGATTAACTCTTGAAGCATGGTTGCGATCAAGTCTCTAAACCTTATGAGTCACACACTTCTTGCAGTTCGAGTTAATGATCCAAGCATCAAATCTTCGGATCTCGTCATATGAGATACGATGTATTCTTCACGAGCATGGCGCACCGAAGGAGATAGAGATACATGAGTAGTTGAAGCAGATGCATGATGGTGTGGCGATGACGATGACTCTATCTAGGGAACAAGGTGGACGACCACTAAGAGAGAGAGATGGGGCGTGTAGTACGAGAATGAGAGAGATATGGCTCAATTGTTGTGTATACTAGAAGAGCTAGGATTGCCTCTTCTTTTATAGTACTTTGGGAGTCCATGGATTCCAATCCATGTGAAGCACAAAATCAATGGTTGAAATTGATTTGTGTTTCTATTCAATGGCCATGATTTTCTTGTAAAAATACAACAACAATTAATTTAAATTAAATTTAATATATATTGAATAATCAACATAACTTAATTTGAACTAAATTAATTTGCATAGAAGGATCAGGAGGAAGGCCACACACCTCCCTAAAAAGGGGGGGACTACCACCCTTGAGACCAAATCAAAGGGTGGCCATCCACCATCCATTAAATGGCTGGTGTTGGCTCTTCAAATCCTTCATATATATTTACAACAACTTTTGTTGTAAATTAATTCACAAAAATAATTCCAAAGTAATTTTGTGAGTATTGCAATTATGCCATTTAATATTTACGAATCATATTCATAACCCAAAATAAAATGTAAATTGTATTTCTCATTAATTCCAATGTGAATCCAATTCACATCAACAATTAATTTGAGGATACTATTTACAATAGGCTCTCTCTAGTATATTATAAATAAGATTTATAATATATATATATATATATAATATGGATAGTACTATCCATATAATTTATATCCTTGATAAATAAATCTCATTTAATTATCTTGGATCATCATCCTCATTTGTTTAATAATATGAATCGTATTCACATTATTCATGATAATTAAATCACATTTAATTATTGACATCTCAATGCTCAGATACATAATTCAACAATGGAATTATTCTTGAAATCTTTCAAGAAAAATGCACTTTCTCTGCCGATAATTGGAGATAAGGACAGAGCAATTGTAAGTCCCACGTATAGGGACTTGGATGTTGAGATCACATCTCAATTCCCGATATCGAGGACCTCTCATAGATGCTTGATTAAATCAAGACCATAGATATAATCTTATACTACATCTTAATCACATTCAGATCAATGTCCAACACTTGGACTAAGATCAGATCACTTCTCTAATAAGAGGAGTCACTAAAATCCAGACCTATTTCACCACTCCCTCGGAATGGAAGCATCATTGTTATACAATCGTAAATGATCGCATCACTCTCAGGTATTCCTAATACCGCTACATCCTGCATATTGGAAGATCTAGAATAAACCCGAAGATATAGATCAATTCACACTGTCATCTTTAGAATTTTTTCATTAAGTTTCTCATTCAGTCATTGGGAGTTGGTATCGATCATATGCTTTCCAAAAGCATTTATCATACCTACAAATTCTTATCATTCTTTCAAAGCAAGATGACCATGCACGGAATTTGATTGGTCCCAATGAAGGATATGGGAAAAATCCTCAAGCGCATCACGGAAGCGTGATGATCACATCGAATACGATCAGGAGCAACTAGTCGCACTAGTGCTCGATGCAGCGGAAATAAAAATTTTCTATGTGATGAAACCACATGATCCAAGAACACATCTCAGATCGTTTCATCTAAACCACAAACAAGTAATAGGATTACCTCTTGAAGCGTGGTTGCGATCGAGTCTCTAAACAAAGAGACCTCCTGTCTCAAGTCCGATACGACGGAGGAGACGCTTGCGAGCGTGTGGATGAGACGCGTGCTTCTCGCAATCCATGTTGATGATCCAAGCCACGGATCTCCTGATCTCGACAAACGAGATACGACGGCTTCTTCACGAGCAAGGCACGCTGAAGTAGACAGAGATCCACAAGCAGACGACCGGGCAACATAACGACGACGCTGCGACGATGGAGGATCTCTCTAGGGCATCCATGGTGGACAACCACATGAGAGATAGAGAGAATGGGAATGTAGAGAGAAAGAGAGAGAGAGAGATCATTCATCTATGTCGAGTGTCAAGAAAAGCAAGGGGTGCCTCTTCTTATATAGGGTTTTGGGAGTCCATGGATCCCAATTCATGGACAAAACACAATCAACGGATGAGATTGATTGTGTCCCTTTCAACGGCTACGATTGTTGTTGGTAAAACACAACAACAAGTGATTTAATTTTAATTAATTCATATTGTTAAATCAACATAATTAATTCCAATTTAAATCACATTTTACTAGAGAAGAGATAATGAGAAGACTAAACCAATCCCCTAAAATAAGGGGACGGCTACCATCATCTCATGAGATCTCAATATCTCATGAGATCTCATTATCTCATGAGATCTCATTATCTCATGAGATCTCATTATTCATGATCTCTTGTCGATAATATTTTCACCAAAAAATAATTCCAAATTATCTTATGGAAAATATCAACCATGCCATTGAAATTATGTGAATCTTATTCACAACCCAAAACTAGATGTAATTATATTTTCAATTAATTATTCAATGTAAATCCAATTCACTTTAACAATTAATCAACAAATATAAATCACAATATGCTCTCTCTTATATATTATAAATCACATTTATAATATATATGATTAATATGGATAGTGTTATCCATATTATTCATATCCATGATAATTAAATCACATTTAATCATCTTGAATCTCTTTTATCATGTGCCCAAATAACATGAATCACATTCACATTATGCATATCTTTAATAATTTAATCACATTTAATTATCTCAGATAACTCTCCTTATAATATGAATCAAATTCATATTATCCATGATAATTAAATAATGTTTAATTATCAATTTTCTCAATGCTTGGATACATATATCAACAATGAAATTATCCATGAACTCTTTCAAGGATAATGCGCTTTCTCCGCGGATACTTGGAGATAAGGACATGACGATTGTATTGTTCCACGTATAGTGACTTGGATATTGAGATCACATCTCAAATCCAGATCTCGAGCCTCCCATAGATGCTTGATTAAATCAAGACTGCAAATCTAATCTTCTCATTATATCTGAATCACATTCAGATCAATGTCCAACATTTGGACCAAGATCATATTACTTATCTACTGAGAGGAGTCACTAAAATCCAGACCCGTTTCATTACTCCCTAGGAATGGAAGCATCATGGTTATACAATCGTGTATGATCACATCACCCTCAGGTAATCCCAATACCTGTACATCCTGCATATTGGAAGATGCAGAATAAACCCGAAGTATTAGGTCAACTTTATACTGTCTACTTCAGGGTTTTATCAGTAAGTTTCTCATTTGATCATTGGGAGTTGCTATCGATCATATACTTTCCAAAAGCATATATCATACCTAGGTCTTGATCATATACTTTCCAAAAGTATATATCAAACCTACAAATTCAGTCAAGCTTCCAAAGCGAGACAACCGTGCGCACGGAATTTGATTCTTCCCAATATCTCATGAGTGAGCTCATGTCTTCCGGTTCAGTAATGAACCTATATGATCCCTTTGAGATATCATATTACTCATATGCCCTTATATACGCACCAACGCGCCGGTGTATAGACCTTGGTTAGGTCATCAACCTATTGGTCTGCCAAATGTACATACTCAGACATATAGTAACACATCTGTCTCCGGTCAGAGGATGCGTGCCTGTATCGTGACAGCATACGATATAGGACTTTGGTTATCTTGATCTCGTCAAGTCAACTCTTTGACCTAACTAATCTGACACCTCCGAATCTGTATTCCTATGCAGAGGACCTGCATCAAGAGGTCGGTCAGATATCAGTCTATGTGAGAAAGGATTGCCATCTCCTACTCAGTTGGAGATCACATCTCAACAATCATTTGATGGTGCTTGATGAGTCCTCAATCTAACCCTTTAGATATTCATTCAAGCACCAGCCTCTATGATTCAATTATTGAATCAACAACTGTATGATTATTGAGATGGCCATGGTACATAACCCTAATTGTACTAAGGGACCTATTATGCAAATTATTTATTCTTCATTTCAGATCAGGGAATGATATTCGCAATAACATTTATTGCATTATGGCTCGCCGTGGGCTCGCATGTCCAACAATCTCCCACTAGCCCGAAGAGCCATTGATGGGCTAATCATTTAAACCCACGTGCATGTGACAATCGTAGGCTATTTAGAAAATAGATAGGTAAGCTGATCAGCCACTCTGTTCCCCAAAGACTATGCCAAGTCCTTTTGACGGCACTTGTATATCTCCTAGTAACAGTGCTCACATCCAATGCGAATGTTGCATCTTATGCAACCAATACTCAATTTTTATAAAGTAGTTATAGTGTCCTTGACACTATTGCTTAATAATTATCATAACCAGTATTTCCATAATCCTTATCAGAATACCCTTATTCCTGGAGATCACTATCTCTTAAGGTATCCATAGTTAAGACCTTTTAGATCTCTATCTATAAAATCTTAAGTTTTTGAAGATAAGACTTTGAGATCACTATCTCAAAAATCTTGTCATCTATGAAGATTTTGTTATTACTGCAATCAAGTGTTTTCTCTCCATAGTAGGATTAGCAACACTTTACTACTCCCACTGCATGGCAGATATCTGGCTTTGTACACATATAGCATACACTTAGCTTCTCGTAACTGATGCACATGTGCAAGCAGTTCTAGCATTCACTTCCTCAACTCTTTGAGGTGTTGTCCCTTCAGATAGGTCAGTACAATACCTTAACGGAAGGAACCTTCCTTGGAATTTTCCAGAAAATGGAATATATCCAAGGTGTACCACTAATGTGACGTTTCCAATACCCTCTTTTCTTTGCTTCTGAACATCTTCAAAACTAAGATTAAGAGGTATCCTTGAGATCACATCTCGGGGTATGGAACAACCATGCCATAAAACACTTATTATCATCCTTATATTATTCCAAATGATTAAGATATTAATCTACATTTAGCACGATGAGCACATAGGTACTCCCACTAAGCTTCACATGGTTCATCAAGATTCTATTTGAAATCATAACATTTATAATTTCATCAAATCTTATGTTCCAACTTCAAGAAGCTTATTTGAGTCCATAGATGGATTTCTTTAGCTTGCATACTTTGCTTTCCTCAACCATGAAGCCTTGGGGCTACTTCATGTGAATATCCTTAGAGAGATATTCGTGGAGGAATGCAATCTTGACTTCCATCTTGAAGATGCCAAAGTCAAGTTGTGTAGCTATAGTTAGCAATATTCTGATGGATAAAAGCATGGTTACTGAAGAGCATGTCTCATCGCAAGCAATGTCTTCTCTTCCGGTGTGTAGCTCATGGCTACGAGCCATGCTTTGAAGGTCTCTACCTTATCATCAGGTTCCCTTTCTCTTGAAGATAAATTTATGCCTTATAGGTTTTACCCTTATAGGTGGATCCTCGATGGTCCATATACAACACTTGTATATGAAGTCTACCTTAGACGTTTATTGCTAACATCCATCTTTCCATGTCATGATCCTCAGGAGCTTCATCACATGAAGTCCGATCATTGTCAGACTTTACTGACACATGGAATACATCCTCAAACTCATTTGAAGAGGTAATAATGTTTCATCTTTAATTATCCTTTTAGTTTCCGTTTGGAGCCTCATTATCATCTCAAGATTAAATGAGTTTCTTTACTTCATTTTCATCTTGATTCTCAAGAGAGTCATCCTCTAAGAATCACATTCTCAGAGATGAGATCTTTTAAGAATCTCAAGGTTATAAAGTAGGTATCCAATACCATCCTTTATTTTCCTAATGAAGTAGCACTCTCTAGTGCTCGATTCCAGCTTACTTGCATGGAATCTTATTAAGGATATATAATGTATTCTCTACTACATATATATACCAGGAAACAAAGAGGAAATTATGCTAAAATTCATCATTGATCAAATCATGTCACACATGATCCAATCGTATCTCCCTACAACTCTATTGAGTTTAGTTGTGTTAGGAGGATTGAGATAGAAATGATATTCATTTCTTCATAAGGTATTCTTTGAATTTATCTAACAGGTACTAGCTACCTAGGTTAGATCAAATTCATTTCATCTTTCTTCAGACTTTGGTTCTAAACCAAAATTATGAAATCTTTGAACATTTTAAAGGTTTCTTAGGTGAAGAGAAGAAATCTCATATCATACATACTCATCAATAGATATCGCATATCCATAATGTTTATTATGATATAGATGATCCCCATACATCAATATGTATGAGATCTTAAATACCTCGACATCTAATACCATTCCCAGAGAAGGGTACATTGGACATTTTACTTTAAATACAATATTCATAAGTATGTAAGATTTGAAATTTTAGACATCCTAAAGTTTCATATCTTACTAGTCCATTGATCTCATCAACAAACATATGTCCAAAACTTGATGCCAGATCATTGTCAAATGATCTTCATCCTCCTATTGATCTTTTAAGGTTAAACTTTCAGTATTAGAAATCTTAATGAACCTTTCATTAATTTTCTAATTTTATGGAGTCCACTAGATGTTAGATTACTATCTGAAATATATCCATCATAACTCTTTATGATAGGTTTATTCCAGAATTCATGTTTATTTCCAACACTTAGAAATAAATAATGAGTGTATTCTAATATCTAGGTCATAGAGACATTCTCTAAGACTAATGCTCTCCCACTGAAATTCAGAAGTCTATCAATCCAACAGAGATTGTTGCAACAATTGTATCAATATCCATGTGGATAACTACAAACCTTAAGATCAAATTTTCCAGTCTTCTAAAACATATGCAACAATTGCAAGTGTCATTAGAAGAATGAGATACAATTATTAGACTTTAATCTTATCATATAAGAAAGGCAAATTCAATGTTTAAATGTAGATTATTCTGGTGCTCTATCCGAGTCCTTCTCTAAGGATTCTGGACAGACTTGATAGTCATACTATCAACACACTAACTTATTGCAGTATTGACATTCATCCAACTCTTTGGATGTCATATGGAAGTCACAGAAGTAGGTCAACTCTTTGACTTTCCTTCTTACTCAGGCCCGACCCATGCTTCCACTGCTCTCCCTTTATCTATAAACAACATTGCTTAAGACTAAGGATCTCTTATGTTAAATTCAAAAGAATTCAATGTAAGAGCATTTCAACATTTATACATGCTTCATTAAATTCATACAATATGAATATTATGAAGCTTCATGAATGATTAGAGTATAGACAGTAGAATGATGATATTCATCGTATCTACATCCATCTAAACTCTTAAAACATTGACTCAGGTAGGTATTCAAATATTTTGAATACATCATCTCTTATAGAGCTACCATTCTGCATGATGCAGTGAACCATGTCATTCATGATAAATGTCAAGAGCACAAATGTATGCCAGAATATCTTCTTGGATTTTATAAGGATTAATATGACAATTGCGATCATCATCAACATGTCACTTCTAAAGTACATTTGATGATATCAAGACTATAGAGACATACAAACCCTAGTGTTGTAGATCTATTGTCTATTTAATTGTCATTCCTCACTTTATGAGGAAACTTGCACATTGCAACCACATACATTATGTGTCCAACTGCAAGTACAATATCTGGATCATGAGTCCAATCCATGATATTTTACTGGTTATTATTGAGTATAACATTGAGTGGGTTTAATGAAGGATTATCTGAAATAGGAAATTTGCATAAGGGTATATATATTATATATACTTATTTTACTTTGATTTAGGAATTTTTTTACATCAAAGTTGTCTTGCCTTGTCAACACTGAAAGTTCATTCCCTTAATCACTTTCAATGTAACATATATACTTACCATTATATCTCAAGCAAGATCTGGGATCTCCTTCCTTATCGTTGTTACATCCCAATAATATGAGAACCTGTAACTCGGATAAAAAGAAGCGGGAACACATTCCGCCTTGCAAGTCCAACTTGCATCTCCCAATACGGTCTTCAACACCCGGGCCCACCACCCCCCTAAGGTGATGTTGACCCGTAATTAATTGAACCAACCGTCAACATGCTTAATACTCGCTATACGTAATCCAATATCGCCCCAATAATATGAGGACCTGATATTGGGGTCACTACGTATACGGCCTTACTCTTCCGAGAAGCGAAGAGCCCAATCCAAATGGATTGTATGCAGGAGCTGTTACTTCGGACAGACATCTCCTACATACAATATCTGGCAATGGAACCCTTCTCCTTGATGAGAGACCATGGATGTCACTTATGTGATCCTCCATATCATATTCAAATTCCAATTAATCATTATTAATCATATTCATTATGATTAATTCTCTAAAAGGAAATAACAACTCTATTCATAATAGAGTAATTTTAATTGGATTCCAATTAATCTAATCATATTAAGTTAATGATCCAATTAATATCCAACAAACAATTTTAATTGTTACTTGAAATATGGTATTATCTCAAATATGTATTATTTCGAATTTTAATAATTAGAAAAATACATCATGATCTCTTAGGCATCATTCGTTCCCTACCCGCTGTCATGGCCAGTACCAGCGGGAGTGGGACGGACCGCAACCGGTGTGACCCGCTACCCCAACAATTCTCGACTAGATACCATATCTGTCTCGGGAAAAAACAATGCCGAGTCAATCACTTTGTACTTGAAATGATCATCGGTCTTTCAACCGAAAATATACCATATAATATTCATCAAAATCATTTTGATAATGTTATAAGGAGATTTGCTAAACAAATCTCCAATCCTATTCAAGCAACAAGATTTTGCATGTAAAAGTTTTCCTACAACTATTGTAGTATAAATTAGAGTTTTCATGAAAACAATGTTTGTTAGAATGTGTATCAAGCAACCAATTGTGATCTAGATCTAATCTAATCATTCGTTGGTTGAGTCAATATCATTTAAGGGAATAAATATTATTCTAATATTTCTCAAATATTATCCACAATTATTCCAGGAAATTAACTATTAATTTCGTAATTTTTCTTAAATGACAATCACAAGGTTTCGGATAATGATACAATTTCCAGCAGTGACCCTCACTAACTAAACATAGCATATCTCATTCATTTTAAATCCAAAATAACCAAAAACAATTTCCAGAGATTGATAACTTGATTTAAAAACGAATCCATGTGATAAAGACGCATTTCCTGGTGCTTTAAAATCGTAATTAACATCTTAATCACGTCTCTAATCGCCATCCCCGAAACAGTGGACATATGGTCAATAAAACGATCATATCTTGAGCAAACTGAATCCAAATTACACAAACTCAAATCCTATTGTTTCCTTAATTAATGGGGAACATTATACAATTTAAAATTTCGTGTTTAAATATTTTAAACAGGGCCGAAATTTTATCACAAGATAGGGCTGCAAAAATTGAAATGCTAAAATTTTCACGAACCCAAACGAGCCCGAATCTTCGTAGGTTCATGGATCTAATCCAAAACCTTCGACAACCTGGCTCTGATACTATTTGAAGAATACGGAAAAATCCTTAAGTGCATCAGGGAAGCGTGATGATTGCATCGAATGCGATCGGGAGCGACTAGTCGCACTAGTTGCTCGATGCAGCGGAAATTAAAATTTTCTATGTGACAAAACCACATGATCCAAGAAGACTTCTCATATCGTTTCATATAAACCACTAACAAGTAATAGGATTACCTCTTGAAGCATGGTTACGATCGAGTCTGTAAGCAAAGAGACCTCCTGTCTCAAGTCTGATCCGACGGAGGAGACGCTTGTGAGTGCGTGGATGAGACGCGTGCTTCTCGCAATCCATGTTAATGATCCAAGCCACAGATCTCCTTATCTCGACAAACGAGATACGACGTCTTCTTCACGAGCAAGTCACACTGAAGTAGATGGAGATCCACAAGCAGACGATCGGGCAACATAACGACGACGCTGCGGCGATGAAGGATCTCTCTAGGGCATCCATGGTGGACGACCACATGAGAGATAGAGAGAATGGGCGTGTAGAGAGAGAGCATTCATCTATGTCGAGCGTCAAGAAGAGTAAGGGGTTCCTCTTCTTATATAGGGTTTTGGGAGTCCATGGATCCCAATCCATGGACAACAGACAATCAACGGATGAGATTGATTGTGTCCCTTTCAACGGCTAGGATTGTTGTTGGTAAAACACAACAACAAGTGGTTTAATTTGAATTAATTTATACTGATAAATCAATATAATTAATTCCAATTTAAATCACATTTGACTAGAGAAGAGATAATGAGAAGACTAAACCAATCCTCTAAAATAAGGGGACGGCTACCATCATCTCATGAGATCTCAATATCTCATGAGATCTCATTATCTCATGAGATCTCATTATCTCATAATTATATCGTGATCTCTTGTCGATAATATTTTCACCAAAAAATAATTCCAAATTATCTTATGGAAAATATCAACCATGCCATTGAAATTATGTGAATCTCATTCACAACCCAAAACTAAATGTAATTATATTTTCAATTAATTGTTCAATGTAAATCCAATTCACATTAACAATCAATCAACAAATATAAATCACAATATGCTCTCATATATTATAAATCACATTTATAATATATATATGATTACGATGGATACTGTTATCCATATTATTCATATCCATGATAATTAAATCACATTTAATCATCTTGAATCTCTTTTCTCATGTGCCTAAATAACATGAATCACATTCACATTATTCATATCTTTAATAATTAAATCACATTTAATTATCTCAGATAACTCTCCTTATAATATGAATCAAATTCATATTATCCATGATAATTAAATCACATTTAATTATCAATTTTCTCGATGCTTGGATACATATATCAACAATGAAATTATCCATGAACTCTTTCAAGGATAATGCGCTTTCTCCGCGGATACTTGGAGATAAGGACATGGCGATTGTATTGTTCCACGTATAGTGACTTGGATATTGAGATCACATCTTAAATCCAGATCTTGGGCCTCCCATAGATGCTTGATTAAATCAAGACCGCAAATCTAATCTTCTCATTATATTTGAATCACATTCAGATCAATGTCCAACATTTGGACCAAGATCATATTACTTCTCTATTGAGAGGAGTCACTAAAATCCAGACACGTTTCATTACTCCCTAGGAATGGAAGCGTCATGGTTATACAATCGTTTATGATCACATCACCCTCAGGTATTCCCAATACATGTACATCCTGCATATTGGAAGACCCAGAATAAACCCGAAGTATTAGATCAACTTTATACTGTCTACTTCAGGGTTTTATCAGTATGTTTCTCATTTGATCATTGGGAGTTGGTATCGATCATATACTTTCCAAAAGCATATATATCATACCTAGGTCTTGATCATATACTTTCCAAAAGTATATATCAAACCTACAAATTCAGTCAAGCTTCCAAAGCGAGACAACCGTGCGCACGGAATTTGATTCTTCTCAATATCTCATGAGTGAGATCATGTCTTCCGGTTCAGTAATGAACTTGTATGATCCCTTTGAGAGATCGTATTACTCATATGCCCTTATATGCACACCAGCGTGCCGGTGTATAGACCTTGGTTAGGTCATCAACCTATTGGTCTGCCAAATGTACATACTCAGACATATAGTAACACATCTGCCTCCGGTCAGAGGATGCGTGCATGTATCGTGACAGTATACGATATAGGACTTTGGTTATCTCGATCTCATCAAGTCAATTATTTGACCTAACTAATCTGACACCTCCAAATCTCTATTCCTATGCAGAGGACCTACATCAAGAGGTCTGTCTGATATCAGTCTGTGTGAGAAAGGATTGCCATCTCCTACTCAGGCTGGAGATCACATCTCAACAATCATTTGACTGTGCTTGATGAGTCCTCAATCTAACCCTTTAGATATTCATCCAAGCACCAGCCTCTATGATTCAATTATTGAATCAACAACTGTATGATTAATGAGATGGCCATGGTACATAACCCTATATGTACTAAGGGACCTATTATGCAAATTATTTATTCTTCATTTCAGATCAGGGAATGATATTCGCAATAACATTTATTGCATAATGGCTCGCCGTGGGCTTACATGTCCAATACCCAATACCTCATGAGTGAGCTCATGTTTTCCGATTCACATGTGAACCTATATGATCCATTTGAGAAATCGTATTCCTTATATGCCCTTGTATGCATACCATCTTGCTGGTGTATAGTCCTTGATTCGGCCATCAACCTATTGGTCCGCCAAATATATATATATATATATATATATATATACTTAGACATATATTAATACATCTGTCTCCGATCAGAGAACGCATGCTTATATCATGACAATATACGACATAGGAATTGGTTATCTTGATCTTGCTAAATCAACTCTTTGACCTAACTTATCTGACACCTCCGAATCTCTATTCCTATGCAGAGGACCTGCATCAAGAGCTTGGTCATATATCAACCTAATGAGAAATGATTGCCATCTACTACTCAGATTGGAGATCATCTCCTAACAATCATTTGATGGTGCTTGATGAGTCCCTAATCTAATTCTTTAAATATTCATCCAAGCACTAACCATGATTCAATAATTGAATCAACAACTATGTGATCATCAAGACGGCCATGCTACATAACCCTAATTGTACTAAGGGATTATAGTGCATTCATTCATTTAATCTTAGATGGGGAGTGAAAAATAAACCAATAAATTTATTGATATATCAAACATTAGAATAACAATTATTATAGGAATGGTTCGGCTCGGGCTCGCATTTCTAACAATCTCCCACTAGCCCTCAGAACCATTCAGGTACAATCCTTAAACCAATACTCATTACATGTTGGTTGAAACCCTTTTGTGTCAAAGCTTTGGTAAGCGGATCAGCAACATTGTCGGCAGAGGCCACCTTTGTGATGAAAATATCACCACGCTTTTGAATCTCCTGAATGATGTGATATTTCCTTTCCACGTGCTTGCTCTTTTGATGCCATATGGGTTCCTTTTCCTGAGCTATAGCTCTCGTATTATCACAGAGTAGCAGGATGGGAGTATCAGAAGAAACTACACCAATCTCTAAGATGAACTTATGCAACCACATTGCCTCCTTTGCAGCATCTGATGCAACAATGTATTCAACAACTATTGCTGAATCGGTCGTAATGACCTACTTCTTGATTCTCCAACTCACAACACCACTATTCAACAGGAACATGAACCTTGATGTCGACATTCAATCATTAATATCAGACTGGAAGTTAGAATCTGTGTATCCCAAGACTTGGAGATCACCAACTCCATAGACCAAGATGTAATCTTGCATCCATCTTAGATACTTGAAGATGTTCTTCACTGCATTCTCGTGTTATTCTCCATAGCAGGATTGGTAATGAGTTACCACTCCCACGGCATGGCATATATGTAGCCTTGTGCATATCATGGTGTACATTAAGCTTCCTACAACTGATGCATAAGGGCATCCACCCATGGATTTCTTTTCCTCAACAGTTTTAGGAGCCATGCCTTTAGACAGGTGGATACCATGTCTTAAGGGAAGGAAGCCTTTCTTAGATTTCTCCATAAGGAAGCTCTCTAAGATCTTCTTAATGTACCCATGTTGTTACAATTCCATGATCCGCTTTTCTCGGTTTCTAAATAGTTTCAGACCCAAGATGTAAGAGGGTTTCCAAGATCTTCCATCTCAAAGGTATGTGATAACCAAATCTTAACACTGGAATCATCTATGTATCATTCCCAATGATAAGGATGTCATCTACATAAAGCATGATTAACACAATGGCTCTCCCACTAAGCTTCTTGAATAGATACGTGTCATCAAGATTCTGCACAAAATCATAACTTTTTATAGTTTCATAAAATCTTATGTTCTCGTTATGAGAAGCTTGTTTGAGCCCATAGATAGATTTCTTCAGCTTGCATACTTTGCCTTTTTATGTTATGAAGCCCTAGGGCTGCTTCATATAGATATCCTCTTCGAGGTATCCATTGAGGAAAGCGGTCTTGACATCCATCTACTAGATGTCATAGTCAAGATATGAATCTATAGCTAGCAGTTCCTTGATGGACTTAAGCATAGCCACAGGAGAGAATGTCTCATCATAGTTGGTGCCTTCTCTATGTGTGTAGCCCTTGGCTACGAGCCATGTTTTGAAAGTCTCTACTTCCCCATCAGGTTCCCTCTTTCTCTTGAAGATCCATTTACACCCAATGGGTTTTGCCCCTCTAAGTGGATCCTCTAGGGTCCATACATAATTTTTATGCATGGAGTCTATTTCATATTTCGTTGTTAGCATCCATCTATCCATGTCTTGATCTGTGGGTGCTTCATGAAATGAAGCTCGATCATTATCAGTTTCACCTCACACATGGAATCTGTACCTTTCAGGTGGTGCAACCACCCTAGAATGCCTTTGAAGAGTTACGGGTGTTACATCTTCATTTACTTCCTCGGTTTCTAGTTCAGGAAACTCAGTATCCTTAGGTAATTCAATGAGTTCCTTTACTTCATTTTTCTCTTGGCACTTAAGGAAATCATCCTCCAGAAAATTTACATTTCTAGAGACGAAGACCTTCTGAGTCTCAGGGTCATAAAGGTGGTATCCAATACCATCCTTAATATATCTAATGAAGTAGCACTCATGAGTGCAAGATTCTAGCTTACTTGCATCCACGTTCTTTGCATGGATCAAGCAACCTCAGATCCTTAAGTGATTAACACTAGGTTTGGTTCCATGCCAAAGCTCATGAGGACTCTTAGGTATGGATTTGCTAGGAATCTTGTTGAGGAAATATTTTGCAGTCTCTACTGCATATCCTCAAAAACTAAGTGGTAAATGTGCTTTACTCGTCATTCAATGGACCATGTCCATGATGGTCATGTTGCATCTTTCAACAACACCATTAAGTTGGGGAGTTTTAGGAGGATTGAGATGGGATACAGTTACTCTCTCTAAGGTATTCCTTGAATTCATCTAAGAGGTAGTCGCCACCTCGGTCAGATCAATTCCGTCAATTCTTCCGATCGATTCGGTTCTCAACCAAATCCATGAACTCTTTGAACTTTTCAAAGGATTCAGATTTATGACGTAATAGGAAGATAGACCCGTAACACGAATGCTCATCAATAAACATCAAATAATATCGATATCCATTTCGGGTCACAGTACTGAAGGGACCACATACATCTGTATGTATTCGATCAAGAATACCTTCACATCTTATAGCCGTGTTGCGGAAAGACATCCTAGTCATTTTACCTCAAATACATTGTTCGCAAGTAGGCAAAGATTAGACCGATAGAAAATATAAGGGTCCATCATTTATCAATCTATTTATCCTATCAATAGATAAATGACCAAGCCTTTGATGTCAAATTATGTTAGAATAATTTCCATCCTCCCTGGTTCTTTCAGGGTATTTATTAGTGGTAGTATCATTCATGACATTTTCATCAATGCACGATTCATAGAGTCAACCAGAAGTCAGAATACCATCTGCAATATATTCATCATAGCGACTTATGACAAGTTTATTACAGAATAGAAATAAATATAATTTTCTAACTAATTTACATACATATATTAGGTTCCTTCTAACATCAGGAACATAAAGACATTCTTTAAGTAAAAGAACTCTTCCACTAGATAATGATAGTCTGCAGGTCCTGACTGCGACTGTTACGACAATTGCATCAGATCCCATATGGATGACTATTTCCCCTTCATCAAGACTCTTAGTTTCCTGAAATAGATGCAACAAATTGCATATATGAATAGAAGCACCAAAATTGATGATCCAACTATCTTCTCGTCCTGTGAGAAAATTAGTTTCAATGATGAAAGTAGAATTCATACCTGCTGGGGATTTACCTTTGTCAACAAACTTCACGTAATTTGGGCAGTTACGCTTCCAGTGCCCCGGCTTCTTGTAATGATGACACACATCGGTCTTCTTTGATGTCACCAGTGCGGAAGCAGTAGAAGATGATATAACACCTTGACTCTTCTTTTTTCTCTTATGAGCTGGGCCCTTACGAGATCCTTGATTCTGGCCATGCTTTCCTTTCACCTGTGCAACCATTGCACTACCAGAGGGATTATCTTTCTTCATTACGTCTTCTATAGGCTTTAATGAAGCCAACAATTCAATGTTAGAAAAGTTCAACTTGTTCATGTGGAAGGATACCGCAAAGTTATTGAAATACTTGGGCAGAGACAATATAATGAAGTCATACTGCATATCTGCATCCATATCTAGGGCTGGCTATTAAGTCACAACTCGATGAGCCAGGCTCGGGCTCGGCTCGATAAGGGCTCGTGAGCCTGGCTCATTAAGCTATTGAGCCGAGCCCGAGCTAGAATTTTGGGCTCGATAGCTTAACGAGCCGAGCTTGAGCCAAGCCTCGCTCGGCTCGATAATTCAATAAGGGGCTCGATAAGGAATATATATACATATATTATTTATATATTTATGTATAATACAAACAAAATAAAATTAACCCTTTGCAATTTTCTGTCCACTAAGTTTGACCCTCCCATGAGTCATGACCCAATTCTCAAATCAAATCCCATTCTCGCCCACACATTTGCCCGCTGCTTACGCATTAGAAAATTAGTAATTTTTTTATAAGCAAATATAATATTACAATATATATTATAATTATGATTTTATATACGACTTGGTTAGTGGCCTACTGGTAAGGAACACAGTCTTTGATAGAGCATGTCTCAAGTTCGAACCCACACAAAACACTTTTCCACCATAAAGTACCCATTTTCCTTAACGAGCTCGACTTGGGCTCGAGCCTAGACCGGGCTCGATAAGGAGCTCGGGCTTGATAAGGAGCTTGGCTCAAGCCTTATCGAGCCCGAGCTAGCTCGATAAGGGCTCGAGCTCATCGAGCCCGAGCTCGAGCCCGAGTACAGTTAGGCTTATCGAGCCCGAGCCTGAGCCAGTGGCTGGCTCGGCTCGTTGGGCTCGATAGCCAGCCCTATCCATATCTGCGCAGAGAGTTTCTAGTTCAGATAGGTACCCAAACATTTTGAGCACGTGTTCCCTAATTGAAGCCCCTTCCTGCATTTTGCAGGGAATAAGCTCTTTCATAAAATTATAACGCTGAGTTCGGTTGACATCACCGAACATCTCCTTGAGATTTAACATTATATCCTGGAATGTCTCCATCTTGACATGTTGCTTCTAAAGCACATTGGAGAGAGATCCCATAATATAACACCTGACCAATGTATGATCTTCATCATATTTTTCACTGTATTGAATTTCTTCCGGTGTCTTAGGGTTTTCATGCTTGTCCTTGGAAAACACATAAGATATGCCCTCCGCAGAAAGGATAAAATCCAAATTACGGATCCAATCCGAGTAATTTGGTTCGGTCAATTGGTTGACCCCCAGAAGCCTACTGAAAGGGTTCATGGACATCATTGTCTGAAATTAAGAATGCACTATATTAGAATATATATATATATATTCTATATTATATTCTTTGATTATATATTTTTTAATCAAATTAGTCTTGTCTTCTCAACTTTGAAATTTCATTCCCTTAATCACTCTCAAAATAAGAGATATGCTCCTCGCTATATCTCTAGCAAGAATTGGGACCTCCTTTTCTACCTTAGTTACATCCCAATAATATGAGAAACTTTAATCCGGGTAAAAAGAAGTGGGAACACATTCCTCCTTGCAAGTCCAACTTGCATTTCCCTATTCAGTCTTTAACACCCGAACCCACCAACCCGAAGGCGATGTTGACCCGTTGTTAATTGAACCAACTGTCAACAAGAATAGAGCTTGCTATGCGCAATCCAATATCTCCCCAATTATATGAGGAAATGATATTGGGGTCACTAAGAATATGGACATACTCTTTTCAAGGAGCAAAGAGCCTGATCCATGTGCGCCATGCAGGAGCTGTCACTTCAGACATGCGTCTCCTACATATAATCCATGGCGACAAAATCCTTCGCCTTGACAGGAGATCATGGATGCCACTTATATAATCCTCCAGTCATATTCAAATTTTAATTAATTATTATTAATCATATTCACATAATTAATTCTTTTGAGGGAAATACTACTATATCCATAATAGAGTGTTATTAATCATATTATATCAATTATAAATCTAATTTAATCAACTAACAAATAATTACTTCAAAGGATTGTATAATCTCAAAATATGTATTATTAAAATTTTAATAATTAGAAAAATACATTATGATCTCTTCAAACATTATCCTTTCCTTACCCCCTGTCATGTCCAGTATGCATAGGATGTGGGACAAACCGCTAATGGAGCAACCTGCTACCCCATAGATCCCCGACTAGACACCATATCCACCTCTGGTCAGGATAATGTGATTTGATCATTCTGTATTTGAGATGATAATCGGTCTTTCAACTGAAGTTATATCATATAAAATTTATCAAAATCATTTTGATTAATATTATAAGGAGATCTGCTAAACAAATCCCCAATCCTATTCAAGAAACAATGTTTTGAAAGTAGGGATTGTCTTACAACTATTGTAGGATAAACTAGGGTTTTCATGAAACATTCATTCAATGTCCTATGATGATTAATCAAGTATTTTCATAATTACTTAGAATCATATTTAATCAAGGCAACTTCATAATTTCCATGATTTTCATTGAATTATAAACACATTAAGTAAATAGGTTTGATTGTAATCATCTTCTGACCCATCTCCACTAGATAGGGAATATCTAAGGCAAACGGAGTCGCATTCACACTAAATAAATTTGGGCCATTTGCTGGTTTGATTCTCTAATTAATCTAAATGTTTATTTCATATCTCATGATAGAAAAATAGTAAGCAAAAATATTTTTTTTACAGATCCGTGATTTCATGCAAAACATCTTTCATAGCAGGAACTCTTCGAATCATTTTCATGCATTTTTGGTACCAATTACAGGTTACTGTTTTGGTTAGACATTATAAATACATTTTATTAACCAAAAAACACGTCCAAAAAGTTCATAAATATCTGGTTTTTAATTAAGATAAGAATCTTGCATCCAAAGCAAAAAATAATGATTCACGTGCATCCGAAACTTGAACCTCGGTCGCTTAGGGTTTTGGATCATATCCAAGACCTCAACCAAGACTTTGATACCACTTGAAGGATATGAAAAGAATCCTTACGCACATCACAGAAGTGTGATAATTGCATCATATGCGATCGGAGCGACTAGTCGCACTAGTTGCTCGATGCAGCGGAGTTTAAAAAATTTTAAATGACTAAATCACTTGATCCAAGATCACTTCTCGTATCGTTTCATCTAACCACAAGTAATATGTAGGATTACTTCTTGAAGCCTGGTTGTGACCAAGTCTCTATACCAAGAGACCTCCTATCTTAAGTCCAATACGATGGAGGAGACACTTGCGGGCACGTTGATGAGACGTGTACTCCTCGCAATCCAAGTTGATGATCCAAGCGACGAATATCCTGATCTCATCACATGAGATCCTATGTCTTCTTCACGAGAGAGGTGCACCAAAGGAGACAGAGATACACAAGCTGTCGAAGCGGCAACAACGTGGCGACGTTGGCAACTCTCTCTAGGGCACAAGGTGGACGTCCACTAAGAGAGAGAGAGAGAGAGATGGGGCATGTAGTATGAGAATGAGAGAGAGATGACTCAATTATTGTATGCACTATAAAATATAGGGTTTACTCTTCTTTTATAATACTTTGGGAGACCATGGATTCCAATCCATGTGAAACACAAAATCAATGGTTGCGATTGATTTGTCTTTCTATTCAATGGCCATGATTTTGTTGTAAAAACAAAAAAATTAAATTAAATTAAATTAAATATATATTAAATAATCAAGATAATTTAATTTGAACTAAATTAATTTGCATAGAAGGATTAGGAGGGAGGCCACCCACCTCCCTAAAAAGGGGGGATGGTCACCCTTGAAATCAAGTTAAAGGATGGACGTCCACCATCCATTAAATGGATGGTGTTGGCTCCTCCAATCCTTCACACACACACACATATTGACAATAATTTCTGTTATAAATTAATTCACAAAAATAATTCCAAATTAATTTTGTGATATTGCAATCATGCTATTAAATAATAGTAAATCATATTCATGACTCAAAATAAAGTGTATTGTATTTCCAATTAGTTTCCAATGTGAATCTAATTCACACCAGCAATTAATTTGAAGATACTATGTTTAATAAGCTCTCTGTAATATATTACAAATCACATTTATAATATAAGAAAGGGAAGTTGTTCTGTGTAACAACCATGTTAGTTGTTACATGGAGATTTTCTCCCATTTTTTGGGATATTTTATTATGTTTTTATAACTATATCCTCCTAATATGTCATTCCAATTTCATTAGAAACAGAGACTCCTATGCCTTCCGTCTAGAACAAGTAATTTTAATGATTTTAAGATTGTTGTAATCGACCTGTTCGGGATGAAGGGAAAAGGAGTCTATGTTTCTAATGAAATTGGAATGACATATTAGAGGGATATAGTGATGAAAATACATGATGGAGATTTCCCAAAAAATAAAAAGGTGGAAAATACTCTGTGTAATAGCCAACTTGGCTGTTACATAGAACAAACTCCCTGGCCTCTTTATAATATATATATATATATTATGGAGAATACTATCCACACAACTTATATCCTTGATAAATAAATCTCATTTAATTATCTTGGATAATCATTCTCATGTATTTAAATAATATAAATCATAATCACATTATCTATGATAATAAAATCACATTTAATTATCAACATCTCAATGCTCAGATAAATAACTCAACAATGCAATTATTCTTGAACTCTTTCAAGAACAACGCACTTTCTCCACGGATACATGTAGATAAGGATAAGGTGATTGTATGTTCCATGTATGGTGACTTGGATATTCAGATCACTCTCAATTCCAGATCTTGGGGACCTCTCATAGATGCTTGATTAAATCAATACCGTAGATCTAATCTTCACATTGCATCTGAATCACATTTAGATCAATGCCCAACATTTGGACTAAGATCATATCACTTCTCTAATATGAGGAGTCACTAAAATCCAGACCTGTTTCATCACTCCCTCGGAATGGAAGCGTCATGGTTATACAATCGTAAATGATCACATCACCCTCAGGTATTCCTAATACCTGTACATCCTGCATACTAGAAGACCTAGAATAAACCCGAAGATATAGATCAATTTACATTTCCATCTTTAGGGTTTTATCATTAAGTTTCTCATTCAATCATTGGGAGTTGGTACCGATCATATGCTTTCCAAAAGCATATATCATAGATACAAATTCTTGTCATGCTTCCAAGGCAAGACGACCATGCATGAAATTTAATCAGTCCCAATACCTCATGAGTGAGCTCATATCTTCTGGTTCGCATGTGAACCTGTATGATCCCTTTGAGAGATTGTATTATTCATATGCCCTTGTATGCATATCATCTCGTCATTGTATAGACCTCGATTAGGCCATCAACCTGTCGGTCTGCCAAATATATATACTTAGGCATATAGTAATACATCTGTCTTCAGTCAAAGGATGCATGGCTATATCATGATAGTATATGACATAGGACTTGGTTATCTCAATATCTCTAAGTCAACTCTTTGACCTAACTTATCTGACACCTCCTAATCTCTATTCCTATGTAGAGTACCTGTATTAAGAGGTCAGTCAGATATCATCCAAATGAGAAAGGATTTCCATCTCCTACTTAGGTTGGAGATCATATCTTAACAAACATTTGACGATGCTTGATGAGTCTTCAATCTAACTCCTTAGATATTCATCCAAGCACTAGTCTCTATGATTTAATAATTGAATCAACAGTTGTGTGATCATCAAGATGGCCATGGTACATAACCTTAAGTACTAAGGGACCTTATAGTGCAACCATTCATTTAATCTTAAACAGGGAGTGAAAAATAAATCAATAACTTTTATTGGAATATCAAATATTATAATAACATTTATTGTAGGAAAGGTTCGCCTCGAGCTCACACTGCTAACATCACCTCGACATGGTCAACCTCCATTCCATTTTTGGATATGACATACCTCAACAAAATACCCTCTGTTACCATACAATGGCTTTTCTCCCAGGAGAGTACCAGATTCACCGTTCTACACCTCTTGAGGATTGGGTCCAAGTGTGCTAAAAATGTATCAAAGGAATCACCATGAATCAAGAAGTCATCCAAAAAAACCTCCAAGAAATCTCCCACCATCTCCGTAAATACAGTGATCATACATAACTATAATGTTCTTGGGGCATTGCAGAGCTCGAATGGCATGCGCTTGAATGTGTAAGTACCGAATGGACATGTGAATTTGATCTTTTCCTGGTACTCATGAGAGTTGGCTGCATGATTATAGCCCGAGTACCCATCAAGAAAACAAAAGAACGCTTTCCCTGCCAGTCTCTCCAAAATATGAATAATGATGGCAAGGGAAAGTAGTCTTTCTTGTTCACAACATTCAGGCGCCTGTAGTCAGCACAAACATGCCATGACGTGGGTACTCGTGTCGTGATCTCCACCCCTTTCTTGTTGGTGACCATATGAATTCCCGACTTCTTTGTGATGACATGGAGTGGGGCCACCCACTTGGAATAAGAAATGGGGTATATAAATCCAGCGTTACACCACTTATCATTCTCGTCCTTAATTACTTCCATCAGATAGGGTTAAGTATCCTCTGGAACTCGTGGGAAGGCATCATATTATCCTCAACATATATGTGGTGTGAGCAGAGAGTGGGGTTATCCCCATGAGATCCGACACTTTCTAGCCAATCGCCCCGCGGTTCAACTCTAAGACATCTAAAAGCCTAGACTCCTGCTCTAAGGTAAGGTGAACACTAATGATCATAGGATATCTCTCTTTGGGTCCTGCAAGAAAGGCATACTTCAGTATAGGAGGGAGCAGCTTCCACTCTGGCAATACCATATCATTATCAAATATGCCTAAATTGCATCTGCATCAGGTTGAGTGTTGTATGGATATGGATCTATCTATCTGGTACTCGCCATCAACTTCACCATATTGGGAGTCAGATAGCCAAGGAAATGTGGTAGTTCGGCCAAAGCTGCATTAGACTCGTCAACTATGTCATGTGATTGTTCCGAAGGAGGTGGAATTAGCAAATCCAAAGGGATCTCTAAGTCATCAAGGGAATAGGGGGATGCATCTCTTAAGAAATAAGGCAACACCTGGCAAACTGCATCGTGCACTAGATCCTCTCCTGATGAGAGGGTCTCGCTCTATCCTACTGGGGTCTATCGCCAAATCCCAGTTGCGCTGATCATCTTGCAATCTGCATCTAAATATGAGTACTCTGTAGTGGTCTCAGAATCATGTCGCTACTAATTTGTTTGCTTCATCTATAAGTTCACTTATCCGCTGGAGAACAGAACTTCATCATTCCTATCTGATAATCAAATGTTGCACCGACGATCCTTAGGAATGACCGCCTAGGTATGATATGAGATTCTCTCCAATGATTGGGGATTTCCGTATCATAAATCGTGAAGTCCACCTTGTATTCTTGTCATCAATTGAGATAACCACATTCTTCACTTCTCCCTTAGGTCTCTTCACTGATTTATCTACGAATTGGAGTAATGCTTGTGATTTCCGAAGTGGTCCTAACTCCAATTTCTCATAAAGTGTTAAGTGCAGAAGGTTGATAGAAGAACCATTATCTAAGAGAGTGCATGTAAATACAATGCCATTGATTTGACTCTCCACATAGTGAGCACCCATTGAAAACCTCGTTTCACTGTGTGGTTAAAATAATGCCGGTTGTAGAAACCGTAGAAGAGAAATGTGTTTTTTCAAAAAAAAGTTAATAAATAGAAGAGGAGAGAGAGAGAGAGAAGAAGAATATAAGTAAAAGCTGCTTGCATCTATCTTATTACTCACTAATTATTAGCCAGATACGTGTCTCTATGTCGAAAATAAAGATGTAGAAAGTTTACTTAAAATTTTTGAGACAGAATATTTTTGTGATTTTATTTTTGTTCTTTCTTCGAAAAGATTTATTTTTATGGTTTTTCTTTTATTCTTGTTTTTATTTGATTTTTATTTGGAAAGATTTTATTTTGCAATTTTTATTTGCTTTTAAAAAATGAGTAATTTTGCAAAAGATGTGATACAATATAGTAGGTGGTATATATTGTAGTATATTATACTGAATAATGGTAAAAGAAAATATAGAAAATGATTTTTTTTATTTTTGAAAAAAAGAATAGACTTTCAAAAGACAGATAATATAGTATATATATGTGAGTATAGAAATATAGGTGATACTATATATAGGTGATACGAAGATGAGAAAAATGAGCAATTTGCTCGAGGACACACAAAAAGAAATTCTAAATAGAAACGAAATTTGACAAATCAGAACTCAACAATAAAGTAAGAAAAATATGTGAAAATGAAATAAATCCTTGCTATGGTAGTCAGCTAACTACCCTAGAAAATTGATGAAAAAATGTCCAAAGAGTGTTCAATGTTCACAATATGTATAGAGGACAAAAATAAAAGAAAATAAAAGAGTCTGCAAATGGGTCTCTGATCAGGGACCTAAACATAAAGAAAAGAAGTTTTCTTGCAATTTGGTCCCTCAACAGGGACCTACTTGCAATTCTGGAAAAGTTAGTATAGAATCAGGAGAAGGGTGGCAGCGATTTCGAGTCCAGATAATGATCGGTGGCTTCAACATTGATGCGTGACGGCTCCGACGACTCCAACTAGCCAAAAGGGGGCTCCTTGAAAAAGTTGAAAGATGCAGATGAGAGAGTCTTGTGGTCACACAAGGTGGACAACAATCGTTGAAGTGACCGCTCTAAAGATCCTTGATTAATTTCAACAATCAACCTAAACTAGATAATGAAGCTATATTAAGTGAGATGTGAATCAAAATTTATTATACCCTACCAAACAATTATGTATAGCAGGCAAGCAAGTAGGGGTTGAACACAAGAAGCACGAGACATAACAGGTTTTATTTAAATGAATGAATAAAGAAAGCGTACACAAATGTGCACAAAATCACTCAATGTGTATGTGGGTTCCAATTAATAAAATAATATTTTTATATTATATTTCCATATTTTTATTATATATATATATATATTTAATTCCTTTTTAATTTAATAGTATAATTAATATCTACGTGTACAAGGATATATATAGGTATAAAGGAATAATAAGGATATATACAATATGAACACTATATAATATTATATGTATAATAAATATGCAAAAATCAGAAAATAGTCAAAGAGAACAATCCTTTTATTTATTTAGGGGAATTAAAATTCTTATAAGATATTTAGGGTAACTAATAATAATGTAAATTATATAAAATTAATATAGATATATTTGGGACATATAGGGTATACTCTATATAAATATGGATAAAAATGTCAAAATAAGCCAAATAAAATCTTGTTGTGTTTTTCAAATATTTTTCTATTTTTATCAATTTTGGGGGATTTTTGCATTTTTTGTATTTTTATATTCAGAAATGGGCAAAACGGGGACTATTTAATAGGACCGAATTGATTTGAGATTCAAAAATAGGAAATAGACTCAGAATATCTCAAAATTAGTTTTAATATATAGATAATAATATGTAAAAATATAGAAAATAAACTAGTATTGTTGGATTTTTCAAAAATAATTTAGAAATTATTTAGGGTTTGCAAGGGTTTGCTAATTTTTTGGGTTTCGTTTGATATTATTTTTGTGATTTTTGGTTTGTAGTTCTAAAATGATCTAATAAATAGCCTGCATTTTTTGATGTTTTATAATTTTTTGTATTTTTCTAGTAAAATAAGGAATAAAATGGTTCTAAATGATTTTTAATAAATGTTAAATGCATGAAAAATGGAAAATAAAAATTATGGAGTCGATCAAAAGCCAATCATGCACATATAACTATTTTTTGAGAATTTTTCGAGCATTTTGAGATATTTTAAATAAAAAGAAATCCAAAAAAAATCATTTAAGTCGACAAGGGCATACTTGCAAATAAAACATAAGGTACGGGCACGTGGAAAATATCCCAAAAGTTGAACTAAAACTCAATTTTTATAAACTAAAAACTAAATACAAAAGGCGGAGGGGCACACCTGCAAAATGTCACCTCACATGGGGGTCCATGTGAGGTGACCTGGCACTGGACTAAAGTACAATAACATAAAGGTTCAGGGGGTACATACAAATCATCCATAAAGTTCTCAACGTACTTAAATATTTACATTACTAATTATAAATTACAAAGGGGGTGTGGTCTTTAAAAAAATACCACTTAAAATGCGCTGGATCCGGTTGTTGTGTGTACGCCATGTGAATGATGGGATAGTCCTGGATGAGCACCCCTTCGAAGTGAATGCACGGTCCAGATTAGATTTGGGTCGTGTTCTTTATCTAACGCTCTGGAGGGGATCTTGAAGAACTCCAACGAACTGAGCCCTGACATGCTTCGATCGATTAATTCATGGTTCTCTGGCAACGAATCTCTCCTCTGACGTGCCCATAAGCTTGTTGGGCCTCCTCTGTGTTTAACGGTGGGCTCCAAGGACAGCGATGTTGGACATGCGAGCCCACGGCGAGCCATTATGCAATAAATGTTATTGCAATTCACTCCTTAATCTGAAATAAAGAGTACATAGTTTGCATAATAGGTCCCTTAGTACAATTAGGGTTATGTACCATGGCCATCTTAATAATCATACAGTTGTTGATTCAATTATTGAATAATAGAGGCTGGTGCTTAGATGAATATCTAATGAGTTAGATTGAGGACTCATCAAGCACCGTCAAATGATTATTAAGAGATGATCTCCAGCCTGAGTAGGAGATGGCAATCCTATCTCATTTAGGTTGATATCTGACCGACCTCTTGATGCAGGTCCTCTGCATAGGAATAGAGATTCGGAGGTGTCGGATGAGTTAGGTCAAAGAGTTGACTTAACGAGATCGAGATGACCAAAGTCCTATATCGTATGCTGTCACGATACAGGCACATATCCTCTAACCGGAGACAGATGTGTTACTATATGTCTGAGTATGTACATTTGGCAGACCAATAGGTTGATGGCCTAATCAAGGTCTATACACCGGCGCGCTGGTGTGCATATAAGGGCATATGAGTAATACGATCTCTCAAAGGGATCATACAGGTTCACTATTGAACCGGAAGACATGAGCTCACTCATGAGATATTGGGAAGAAACAAATTCCGTGCGCACGGTCGTCTCGCTTTGGAAGCTTGACTGAATTTGTAGGTTTGATATATACTTTTGGAAAGTATATAATCAAGACCTAGGTATGATATATGCTTTTGGAAAGTATATGATCAATACCGACTCCCAATGATCGAATGAGAAACTTACTGATAAAACCCTGAAGTAGACAGTGTAAAGTTGATCTAATACTTTTGGTTTAATCTGAGTCTTCCAGTATGCAGGATCTACAGGTGTTAGGAATACCTGAGGGTGATGTGATCATAAACGGTTGTATAACCATGACGCTTCCATTCCTAGGGAGTGATGAAACGGGTCTGGATTTTAGTGACTCCTCTCAGTAGAGAAGTAATATGATCTTGGTCCAAATGTTGGACATTGATCTGAATGTGATTCAGATTCAATGAGAAGATTAGATTTGCGGTCTTGATTTAATCAAGCATCTATGGGAGGCCCGAGATCTGGATTTGAGATGTGATCTCAATATCCATGTCACTATACGTGGAACAATACAATCGCCTTGTCCTTATCTCCAAGTATCCGCGGAGAAAGCGCATTATCCTTGAAAGGGTTCATGGATAATTCTATTGTTGATATATGTATCCGAGCATTGAGAAAATGGATAATTAAATGTGATTTAATTATCATGAATAATATGAATTTGATTCATATTATAAAGAGAGTTATCTTAGATAATTAAATGTGATTTAATTATCAAAAATGTGAATAATGTGAATGTGATTCATATTATTTGAACACATGAGATAAAGAGATCCAAGATGATTAAATATGATTTAATTATCAAGGATAAGAATAATGTGGATAGTAATATCCAATTATTCATAATATATTATAAATGTGATTTATAATGTATTAGAGAGAGTTAAATATAATTTATATTAGTAGATTAATTATTAATGTGTATTGGATACACATTGTTTAATTAATTGAAAATGTAAATTACATTTTGTTTTGGGTTGTGAATTTGATTCACAATAATTCAATGTCAAGATTTCAATATTCCCAAAATTAATTGAGAATTATTTTTTGGTGAATAGTTGTTGGAAAATAAGTTGAGAGAAAAACAAGGAGATATGCAATCCCATGGGAATCCATGGGATTGCCCTCCCCATATGGGAAGAAGGGGGCGGCACCAATTCCTTTATGGAATTGGTGGCCGTCCACTCCTCCCAATAGGGAAGGAGGCTCTCATTTGTTTTTCCACTCCTTATTTGGTTGGTTTAATTTGGTATTAATATATATTTGATTTATCAAATATATTTAATCAAAATTAAATCACAAGTTGT
The DNA here is from genome assembly GCA_037367405.1 of Ottelia alismoides. Classification (NCBI taxonomy): domain Eukaryota; kingdom Viridiplantae; phylum Streptophyta; class Magnoliopsida; order Alismatales; family Hydrocharitaceae; genus Ottelia; species Ottelia alismoides. The sequence goes on from JAZKJV010010689.1 coordinate 68,558, forward strand.
TGGGTTTTTACCAACAACAATCTTGACCATTGGATTGTCATAAATCAATCTCAACCATTGATTTTATATGACACATGGATTGAGATCCATGGATCCCAAAACCCTATAAATAGAGAGGCATACCCATGCTCTCTCTCTACACACACATAATGCTTGAGAAGCATCTCTCTCTCCCTCTCTCTTTCTCTTTAGAGGTCAGCCCTCTCTCTCCCTCTCATGGCCGTCCACCATGGATGCCATGGAGAGGTTCTCCATCGCCGCGGCATCGTCGTTATGCTGCCCGTTCTTCCGCTCGTGGATCTCCGTCTCCTTCGGTGCGCCTCGCTCGTGAAGAAGAAGTCGGATCTTGTGTGTCGAGATCAGGAGATCCGCCGCTTGGATCATCAACTTGGATTGCGAGAAGCACGCGGTTCATCCCCGCGCTCGCAAGCGTCTCCTCCGTCGGATCGGACTTGAGACAGGAGGTCTCTTCGTTTAGAGACTCGATCGCAACCACGCTTCAAGAGGTAATCCTATTACTTGTTTTTGGTTTAGACGAAACGATCCGAGAAGTGTTCTTGGATCATGTGGTTTCGTCGTGAGAAAATTTTTTAAATTCCGCTGCATCGAGCAACTAGTCCGACTAGTCGCTCCTCGTCGTATTCAATACGACGCTCACGCTTCCGTGATGCGCTTGAGGATCTAACCATATCCTTCAAGTGGTATCAGAGCTTTAGGTCGACGGTTTCGAATAGTGATTCGTTAACCAAGGATGACTTGGGTTCGCTAAGGTCGCGAAAGTTTTCATCGCATTTGATTTCGCAGATCTGTTTAGTAAATAAATTCGGCACTGTTTAAATTGTTTAAACACGAATTTTATACTTAGATTATGTTCCCCATTAAATAAGGAAACCATAGGATCTGAGTTTGCGTAAATCGGATTTCGTATGCTCTAGATATGGTAGTTTTAATGAACATGTATGCACTGTTGCGGGAACTGTGAATCTGAACGTGATTAAAGTGTTAATTACTGTTTAGACTTGCCTCGAAATGCATGAAACACTTAGGTTCTGTCCTAAATCAAATTAGCAAACTTTAGAAATTGACTTTGCTTAATTTGGATTTAATATGATTGAGATATGTCAATTTTAGTAAGTAGGGGTCACTGCTGAACTTGCTTTCCTAATCTAGAACCAAGTGATTGTCAATTAGTGAAATTAATTGTTAATTTCGTGAAATAATCTTGAAAAATATTTGTGAAATATTGAAACATGATTATTTGCCTAATTGACTTGGCCCCAACCAATTAGTTGATTAGATTTGATCTAAAACCTTAATTGGAATTACAATCATCAAAGTTCTTGCTTGAATAGGACTTGGGAATTTGCCTAGCAAATTTCCTTAAAATCAAAATTGTTTTGATTACTATATGGTATAATTTCGGTTGAAGAACCGATGATCATCTCAAGTACAAAATAATCAATTTGGCATTATCCTTTCCCGAGGTGGATATGGTGTCTAGTCGGGGATCGCTGGTCAGCGGGTTGCAATGTATGTGGTCCGCCCCACTCCCGTCGGTACTGGCCATGACAGCGGGTAGGGCCGGGATAATGTCCGAGGGATTATGATGTATTTTTCTAATTATTAAAATTCGAATTAATACGTACTTTGAGAATAATATCATATATGTATATTCAAGCATAAAATTAAGTTTGATTGATTAAATTGGATTGATAATAAATTTAATATGATTAAGTTAATTATGTCCAATTAAGAATACTCTAATATGATTAGAGTTAATAATTCCCTTGGAAGAATTAATTATATGAATGTGATTCATAGAAATTAATTTAATTTGAATAAGATATGGAGGATCACATAAGTGACATCCATGGTCTCCCGTCAAGGCGAAGAGTTTCGTCGCCAGATATTATATGTAGGAGACGCCTGTCCGAAGTGACAGCTCCTGCATATGATCCATTTGGATCGGGCTCGTAGCTTCTCGAAAAAGTAAGGACGTATGCGTAGTGACCCCAATATCGGGTCCTCATATTATTGGGGCGATATTGGATTGCGCATAGCGAGTTGTATTCCTGTTGACGGTTGGTTCAATTAACGACGGGTCAACATCACCTTAGGGGTGGTGGGCCCGGGTGTTAAAGACCGAATTGGGAAATGCAAGTTGGACTTGCAAGGCGGAATGTGTTCCCGCTTCTCTTCATTGGAGTTGCAGTTTCTCATATTATTGGGATGTAACAAAGATAAAGAGGAGATCCCAGATCTTGCTGAGATATAATGGTAAGTATATCTCTTACATTGAAAGTGATTAAGGGAATGAACTTTCATTGTTGACATGGCAAGACAACTTTGATATAAAAACTCCTAAATCAAAGTATAATATGTGTATATACATAAATATATACCCTTATGCAAATTACTTATTTCAGATAATCCTTCATTAATCCCACTCAATGCTATACTCAATGATAACCAGTAAAATATCATGGATAGACTCTTGATCCAGATATTGTACTTGCAGTTGGACACATAATGTATGTGGTTGCAATATGCAAGTTTCCTCATAATAATGAGGAATGACAATTAAATAGATAATAGGACTTCAAACCTAGGGTTTGGATGTTTCTATGATCTTGATATCATCAAATGTGCTTTGGAAGTGACATGTTGATGATGATCACAATTGTCAAATTAATCCTTATAAAATCAATAAAGATATTCTGGCATACATATGTGCTCTTGACATTTAATCATGAATGACATGGTTCTCTACATCATGTAGAATGGTAGCTCTATAGAGATAATGTATTCAAATTGTTTGAGTACCTACCTGAACCTATGTTTTAAGAGTTTAGATGGATGTAGATGATGAGTGTCATCATTCTACTGTCTATACTCTAGTCATTCATGAAGCTTCATAATATTCATATTATATGAATTGGGTGAAGCATGTATAAATGTTGAAATACTCTTATATTAAATTCTTTTGAATTTAACATAAGAGATCCTTAGTCTTGAGTAATGGTTGCTTATAGATAAAGGGAGCGCAGTGGAAGCATGGGTTGGACCCAAGTAAGAAATATAGTCAGAAGGTTGACTGTATTTCTGTAACTTCCATATGACATTCAAAGAGTTGGATGAATGCCAATACTGCAATAAGTTGATGTGTTGGTAGTATGACTATCAAATCTATCTAGAATCCTTAGAGAAGGAATCAGATAGTGCATCAGATTAATCTACATATAATCATTGATATTGACTTACTTATTTGATAAGATAAGGTCTAATAATTGTATCTCAATCTTCTAATAACACTTGCAATTGGTTGCATATGTATTAGAATATTAGAAATTTGATCTTAAGGTTTATTGATCATCCATGTTGAAAGTGATGCAAGTGTTGCAACAGTTTCCATGAGATCAATAGACTTCATATTTTCAGTGGGAGCCCTTAGTCTTAGAGAATGTCTCTATGACCTAGATATTAGAATACACTCATTGTTTATTTCTAATTGTTGGATATAAACATGAATTCTGTAATAAATCTATCATAAAGAGTTATGATGGAAATATTTCAGATAGTAATCTAAAATCTAGTGGACTCTATTAAATTAGAAAATTATTGAATGGTTCATTAAGATTTCTAATACTGAAAATTAAACCTTTAAAAGATCAATAGGAGGATAAAGATCATTTGACAATGATCTGGCATCAAATTTTGGACATATGTCTGTTGATGAAATCAATGGACTGGTAAGACTTGAAACTTTAGATTGTCTAAAGATTCAAATCTCACATACTTGTGAATATTGTATTCAAAGTAAAATGTCTAATACATCCTTCCTTGGGAAAGGTGTAAGATGCCTAGGTATTAAGGATCTCATACATGTTAATGTATACAGATCATCTATATCATAGTAAACATTATGGATATGTGATATCTGTTAATGATTATGTATGATATGAGATTTATTCTCTTCACCTAAGAAACCTTTAAATGTTCAAAGATTTCGCAATTTTGGTTTAGAACCAAAGTTTGAAGGAAGATGAAATTGATCTAACCAAGGTAGCCTGTACCTATTAGATGAATTCAAGAAATACCTTATGGAGATATGAATATCATTCCTATCTCAATCCTCCTAATGAACCTTAACTCAAAGGAGTTGTAGGGAGATACAATTGATCATGTGTGACATGATTTAATCAATGATTAATCCTAGCATAATTATCTCTTAAGTTTCCAAGATATATATGTAGTAGAGACTGCATTATATACTTAATAAGGTTCCATGTGATTAAGTTGGAATCTAGCACTAGAGAGTGCTACTTCATTAGGAAAATAAAGGATGGTATTGGATACCTACTTTATGACCTTGAGATTCTTAAAAGATCTAATCTTTGAGAATATGATTCTTATAGGATGACTCTCTTGAGAATCAAGATGAAAATGAAGTAAAGGAACTCATTTAATCTTGAAAAGATAATGAGGCTCCTGAAATCGGAAACAAAAGAATAATTGAAGATGAAACACTAATACTTCTTCAAATAAGTTTGAGGATGTATTCCATGTGAAAATGATTGGACTTCATGTGATGAAGCTCCTAAGGATCATGACATGGATAGATGGATGTTAGCAATAAAAGTCTAATGTAGACTTCATATACAAGTGTTGTATATGGACCCTCGAGGATCCACCTATATGGGTAAGACCCATTAAGGTCTAAATGGATCTTCAATAGAAAGAGGGAACCTGATGAGAAGGTAGAGACCTTCAAAGCACGGTTCGTAGCCATGAGCTACACACCGAAGAGAAGACATCGCTTCCGATGAGACTTGCTCTCCAGTGGCCTTGCTTTAACCCATCAGAATGTTGCTAACTATAGCTACACAACTTGTCTTTGACATCTTCATGATGCGAGTCAAGATTGCATTCCTCAATGAATACCTCTCTAAGGATATTCATATGAAGTAGCCCCAAGGCTTCATGGTTGAGGAAAGCAAGGTGTGCTAGCTGAAGAACTCCATCTTTGGACTCAAATAAGTTTCTTGTAGTTGGAACTAAGATTTAATGAAATTATAAATGTTATGATTTCAGATAGAATCTTGATGAACCATGTGAAGCTTAGTGGGAGTGCCATTGTGTTCATCGTGCTAAATGTAGATATTATTCTAATCATTTGGAATGATATAAGGATAATAATAAGTGTTTTAAAATTTGGTTGTTTCATACCTTGAGATACGATTTCAAGGATACCTCTTAGATCTTAATTCTGAAGTCGTTCAGAAGCAAGGAGAAGAGGGTATTTGGGACTGTCGCATTAGTAGTACACCTTGGACTTATTCCATTTTCTGGAAAATTCCAAGAAAAGCTTCCTTCCCTTAAGATATGGTAGTGACCTGTCTAGAGGGATAGCACCTCAAAAAGTTGAGGAAGTGAATACTGGAACTGCTTGCACTTGTGCATCAGTTATGAGAAGCTCGGTATATGCTAGATGTGTACAAGAACCAGATGTCTACCATGCAGTGGGAGTAGTAAACTGTTACTAATCCTACTATGGAGATAAAACACTTGATTGCAGTAATAATAATATCTTCAAAGATGATAAAACTTAGAGATAGTGATCTCAAAGTCTTATCTTCAAAAAGTTTAAGACCTTGTAGATAGTGATCTATGATGGTCTTAACTGTAGATACCTTAGGAGATAGAGATCTCCAGGAATGAAGGTATTCTAATAAGGATTATGGGAATACTGGTTATGATAATTAATAAGATGTAGTGTCAAGAACACTATAACCAACAAAATTGAGTATCGGTTGCATGAGATGCAACGTTCGCATTGGATGCGATCACTGTTACTAGGAGATATGCAAGTGCCGTAAAAGGACTTGGCGTAGTCTCTTGAGAACAGAGTGACTGATCAGCTTACCTAGTTATTTTCTAAATAGCCTATGATTGTCACATGAGTGTGGGTTTAAATGATTAGCCCATTAATGGCTCTTTGGGCTAGTGGGAGATTGTTGGACATGCGAGCCCACGGCGAGCCATTATGCAATAAATGTTATTGCAATTCACTCCTTAATCTGAAATAAAGAGTACATAGTTTGCATAATAGGTCCCTTAGTACAATTAGGGTTATGTACCATGGCCATCTTAATAATCATACAGTTGTTGATTCAATTATTGAATCATAGAGGCTGGTGCTTAGATGAATATCTAATGAGTTAGATTGAGGACTCATCAAGCACCGTCAAATGATTATTAAGAGATGATCTCCAGCCTGAGTAGGAGATGGCAATCCTATCTCATTTAGGTTGATATCTGACCGACCTCTTGATGCAGGTCCTCTGCATAGGAATAGAGATTCAGAGGTGTCGGATTAGTTAGGTCAAAGAGTTGACTTAACGAGATCGAGATGACCAAAGTCCTATATCGTATGCTGTCACGATACAGGCACACATCCTCTAACCGGAGACAGATGTGTTACTATATGTCTGAGTATGTACATTTGGCAGACCAATAGGTTGATGGCCTAATCAAGGTCTATACACCGGCGCGCTGGTGTGCATATAAGGGCATATGAGTAATACGATCTCTCAAAGGGATCATACAGGTTCACTATTGAACCGGAAGACATGAGCTCACTCATGAGATATTGGGAAGAAACAAATTCCGTGCGCACGGTCGTCTCGCTTTGGAAGCTTGACTGAATTTGTAGGTTTGATATATACTTTTGGAAAGTATATAATCAAGACCTAGGTATGATATATGCTTTTGGAAAGTATATGATCAATACCGACTCCCAATGATCGAATGAGAAACTTACTGATAAAACCCTGAAGTAGACAGTGTAAAGTTGATCTAATACTTCTGGTTTAATCTGAGTCTTCCAGTATGCAGGATGTACAGGTGTTAGGAATACCTGAGGGTGATGTGATCATAAACGGTTGTATAACCATGACGCTTCCATTCCTAGGGAGTGATGAAACGGGTCTGGATTTTAGTGACTCCTCTCAGTAGAGAAGTAATCTGATCTTGGTCCAAATGTTGGACATTGATCTGAATGTGATTCAGATTCAATGAGAAGATTAGATTTGCGGTCTTGATTTAATCAAGCATCTATGGGAGGCCCGAGATCTGGATTTGAGATGTGATCTCAATATCCATGTCACTATACGTGGAACAATACAATCGCCCTGTCCTTATCTCCAAGTATCCGCGGAGAAAGCGCATTATCCTTGAAAGGGTTCATGGATAATTCTATTGTTGATATATGTATCCGAGCATTGAGAAAATGGATAATTAAATGTGATTTAATTATCATGAATAATATGAATTTGATTCATATTATAAAGAGAGTTATCTTAGATAATTAAATGTGATTTAATTATCAAAAATGTGAATAATGTGAATGTGATTCATATTATTTGAACACATGAGATAAAGAGATCCAAGATGATTAAATATGATTTAATTATCAAGGATAAGAATAATGTGGATAGTAATATCCAATTATTCATAATATATTATAAATGTGATTTATAATGTATTAGAGAGAGTTAAATATAATTTATATTAGTAGATTAATTATTAATGTGTATTGGATACACATTGTTTAATTAATTGAAAATGTAAATTACATTTTGTTTTGGGTTGTGAATTTGATTCACAATAATTCAATGTCAAGATTGCAATATTCCCAAAATTAATTGAGAATTATTTTTTGGTGAATAGTTGTTGGAAAATAAGTTGAGAGAAAAACAAGGAGATATGCAATCCCATGGGAATCCATGGGATTGCCCTCCCCATATGGGAAGAAGGGGGCGGCACCAATTCCTTTATGGAATTGGTGGCCGTCCACTCCTCCCAATAGGGAAGGAGGCTCTCATTTGTTTTTCCACTCCTTATTTGGTTGGTTTAATTTGGTATTAATATATATTTGATTTATCAAATATATTTAATCAAAATTAAATCACAAGTTGTTGGGTTTTTACCAACAACAATCTTGACCATTGGATTGTCATAAATCAATCTCAACCATTGATTTTATATGACACATGGATTGAGATCCATGGATCCCAAAACCCTATAAATAGAGAGGCATACCCATGCTCTCTCTCTACACACACATAATGCTTGAGAAGCATCTCTCTCTCCCTCTCTCTTTCTCTTTAGAGGTCAGCCCTCTCTCTCCCTCTCATGGCCGTCCACCATGGATGCCATGGAGAGGTTCTCCATCGTCGCGGCATCGTCGTTATGCTGCCCGTTCTTCCGCTCGTGGATCTCCGTCTCCTTCGGTGCGCCTCGCTCGTGAAGAAGAAGTCGGATCTTGTGTGTCGAGATCAGGAGATCCGCCGCTTGGATCATCAACTTGGATTGCGAGAAGCACGCGGTTCATCCCCGCGCTCGCAAGCGTCTCCTCCGTCGGATCGGACTTGAGACAGGAGGTCTCTTCGTTTAGAGACTCGATCGCAACCACGCTTCAAGAGGTAATCCTATTACTTGTTTGTGGTTTAGACGAAACGATCCGAGAAGTGTTCTTGGATCATGTGGTTTCGTCGTGAGAAAATTTTTTAAATTCCGCTGCATCGAGCAACTAGTCCGACTAGTCGCTCCTCGTCGTATTCAATACGACGCTCACGCTTCTGTGATGCGCTTGAGGATCTAACCATATCCTTCAGGCGAGGGGGCTCAAATTTTTCGGACGAGTTCCAAGCACCTGGGGCTGCTCCAAGTGATTAAGGCTGCTCCAGACGGGTCCAGGGAGCTACAAACCTACACTAAAAGACTCCTTGTCCCTAGGGCTACTTCCTCGGACAAGGAGTAAGGCAAAAAGGGGAGTGGCGTGCGATGAAGGTGGGGCTCCAAAGAGATGCAGTGAAGGGAGCGTCGACTCATAGATCCACGATGGATTGGGGGGGAACTAATGGAGCGATCGATGGAGAATATGAAAGGGGATATGATGGAGTGAATGGTGGGGTGAGATGATGGTCATATCACGTTGGATTAGCCATGGAGCTCCAGCTCCAGTGATTTGGGGATTTTTGAAATTACGACTAAATACGTGATTAAATAGAAAATTAAAGGCTGGAATTGAAAGCTACGCTATGGAGTTACCTATGAAGCATAAGAAAGGGCCTCGACCAGGTCCAGAACCACGAGAAGCAAAACCACCGGCGGTGCTCCCTAGCGATGATTGAATCTCCGGCTCCAACCTTTCCTCCTCATTGCAAACCTTCTCCGTCGCTTGCTATCACCATGGCGAGGAGTTTTTGGTAGATATGAGGGGCTAAGACCGATGAAGGAGGGATCAAACAAGAGAAAATTGTTGGTGAGGTTTATTTATAGGCTGAGTGATGGGGTTCTTTGATCGAGGATTCACGTCGAATCAAGGACGGTCGATTAGATCTTTATCCATGGCGTTATTTAGGGATGTTTAATCTACATAATTCAAGTATCACACCATGAGAGATCATTCTGAGCTCAAACGGATACTTAGGCAAAGATCAGGGGTTCTGACAAATCGTGGTCCGAGGAAGAGAGAGGGGATGGTTCATCGATGTCAACTGGTAGAGGTTTCTAGTTGGTCTACATGGACCAACCAGAAAATTCTCAGAAAGAAAAGATTGAAAATCAATAATAATAGTAAATGAATTAATTAATATTTTGTTAAAACATGAAAAGTGTTTGTAATGTAATGTATAATTTTATGCATATTTTCTATTTTATGCATCTTTTTATTATGAGTTAATATCTACATGTATAATATAAGAAAAAATGCATATGTTTTATTATTTGATTTTTATGTTGTAATACATATTTTATTATTTTATGTAATTATTTTATATATTTATAACTTATTTAAATATACATAAATAAATTTTTATTGTATTTTCAGAAGTAATTTGTTCACTCAAATAAATATGTATATATAGGTGTATATATATACAATTCATCTATGTATTTTTGTATACTTATTTATTTTAGTGTAATTTTAATGGTTTTATTTTATTATAATTATGTACATATGTTATAAATACTATTTACAAAATTACAAAAGTTTTAAAAGATGAAAAATATAGAGAATAAATAAAACGAATATTTTATTCAGGTATAATGTACAATAAGGGTCCAAAACCCAAATTTTGCATCTTAACTCCAAATTAAATGAAACCACATTCATTAAATAGAAAGCAAAAAATGATATACAATTAAAGGTGGTTTTGATGAATTTTGAGTTCATTTGATGAAGATACATGTTTGTGAATATGGGATTTTGGCTTTTTATTTTGAGTGTAGAAGGCACAATATGCATCATTTTTAAATGAAATAATTTTTTTATTTTTCTTTATATTTTTATCTACAACTTTGAAGTAAAAAATTTATTGATTTGATTTAAAATAATGAAGAATAAAATACATCTCAAAACATAATTATTAGAAAAAATAAATTGGAGTTTTTATTGTTGTTTTTGGCCCTTATCTCCCCCCGCTTTATTCATGGTCGACCAAGTCAATTCTTGATTAAGTCACAGGGTTTAGGGCCATTCATTACCTTTGGTATTTCATTGCTTTTTCTTTTCTTTTATTTATTCTTTTATTTTGGCATTAAATAAATTATTATATACAATGTAAATGAATTAATAATGGAATGTTATTTTTCACAAATTAATGCTATATACATGCATTTAGATAGGGATTTAAAGCCAAAATAGAAGAATAGAGGTGATGAAATGGAGATTCATCACCCCCTATACTTACCTTTGCTAGTACCTAGCAAACACTTATAACTATAAGTGCAGAAAAAGAAAATAAAGAAAAGGAAAAGAAAGAACTTGGATTGATGTTAACTTTCAAACTTGTCTTCATAAAATCAATGTTTGGAGCTTAGTTAAACCTTTTGAAGTTAAGCTTGGTTGGGACCTTATTGGGAAATAGATTTTAAATACAACTGCCTCTTAGACCCACAAGACTCTGCCCAAGTCTCCTCAAAAGCATGTTTAGAACAAGTCGATGTCATACGCAGTCCCTTATGACTATGAGTCTACATTGTACAATGTCAGTAATATGAAGCTCCTCTCGGCTGAAGCGGTAAAAGTCGGTCTTCTCCGACATGGTGATCCTAATTCTCCAATCCAGAAAATCTTTCCTCTAGAAGCAGGGTATTCCCTTCGAAGTTCAAGTATAATCGGCTCACGAAGAGGAGGTGGAGAAGAGAATGGATGGTAGCCAGTGTATCCTAGGATGATTGACCATTGTAGACAAGTCATCCGACTGCAGGCTCACATGTATTCGACTTTGAAGCTCAAGCTTGCTTATCGGCTATATATACATACTCTGATGGGAATTGATTTTCTTAGGATTTTTCCAGTATATTCTTTTTGGAGTTTTTTAATTTGCTTCTTTTAAATACTAAGTACAATAACATTTACAAAAGGACTTTTTCCTCTTGCGCCAGTAGACAATCCCTCATTTGAAGCTAGTGCAACGCATAACTTCTGTTATTAGACCTCATGTTTACTAAATCGGGTTGGGGTACACTGGCCACAAATGTATGACTTCTGGTGTTTCCACTGGCTTGTGTCTCATGCTGGCAAATCCAGTCCTCTACCACTTCAACTGAGGTGAGCAAAGTCTAAGGTACAGGTGTGCAAGTTAGGTCACTGTCGATAAGAATCATGCATGTGTTCCGAAATATTCTACTTAGGCCATCAAGATGACACTGAACTAAGTCTTGTGGTCTCAAAGATTTAAGTCTATAACACCTGAAATGCCTCAATTCCCGTTCCGTTAATGTTCCTGTGATTAAGTGAATCATTGTCCAACCAAGCTCCAATCTTCGGATTTTATTTAGACTTGTTCAATTATCATTGTCAATCTGAAAAATGCGAATGGTATGTACAATGCAAAAAATATTTTTGTGATGCAATTTTCTAGTTTTGAACTTTTTATTGGGTTTCGAAAAGATTTTCTAACTTTTATGCAATTTTTTATTTTGCATTTTTTTAGTGATTTTTAAAGACAAAGATTTTTGGCAAATAGTTATGTGCAGATATTTACTCAGGAGTGCGTCTTATTATTTACAAGAATTTAGATGAAGAATTTACACAAGTTAGTTATTATTTAAAGCTTTTTATACAATTATCTGTAATGAATCTATATTTGCCTGAATCGTGTATATGGTTCTCAGAGTCATTCGAAAATATTTCCACAAACATTTTGAAAACTTTCTTGAAGAATAATTTGACAAATAATTTTTGCAAACATTTAGAAAATTTGAAAATAATTTTGCAAAGATTTTTCAAACAGTAGTTATAGGTTTTTCAAAATATTTTTGCTACCGTTTTCCAAACCATTTACAAATAGATTTTCAAAACATTTTATTCACACAAAGAAAAGAAATTTATACAAACAAAATATTTAGAAAGGTTGAAAGCTATTTACAAAACATTTTGTAAATAGTTTTCAAAAGATTTTTGAAAGAGGATTTTAAACCTTTTTCAAACATTTTGCAAAATGTTATAAACCTATTTATTAATCAGTATATACAAAGAATTGAATGTACGTTTTAAATTTTATTAATTAGCCATATTATTTGAAAGGGATTTCTATCCAGCAAACCCTATAATATTTCCCAATTACCTCTACGACCTTTGAAACGACCTAATTCCCCCCTCGACCACGTAAACTTGCTAACCCTTACCTACAGACCTTGTGGTTAACTTCCAACCATTTACCCGTTAAAACTAATCGGATTCGATTACGTTTTTTTACATGTTACCCATTTTGTTTATTAACTTTACAATAATTTCCCCTCCTCCTCCTCCTCATCTCCCTTTCCACACCCAACACCCATCACCTCCTCACCCTCCATCGCCCTCGCCCTCCTCGTCCCCGACTTCACCCTCTCCCTCCTCCTCCCCGACCTCTGCCTCCATCTTCCTCCTCCAGGTCCAGGTCCTCCCACACCCTCCCCTCCTCCTCCCCTTCCCCTGCCCTCAGACTCTCGCCCTCACCCTCCTCCTCCCTGACTTGTGGGGAGCCTCTCGAAGTTGAGATTGGGTAACCTGACCATTGCATTTCGTCACAATGCCATACGACAGAAATCCTTCAAGCACATCCATGAGAAAAGAGGACTTGGAATTCTGACTATGCAAAGACATGGACCTCTGCTATAGATCGACAACCATATATTGATGTCGTGATAATGGCATTGGTGATAGCAAATTTAATGGACAGAAGCTCCATATTCCGATCGATTTCCATGAGAAATGGATTTCGGGGGTAAAGAGGACTTGGATTTAGGACTTGTCAGAATGGATTTTGGGTGTATTTGCTACAGAAATAAGAAGAGAGAGGAGCAAACGGGAGAATATGAAACCAGATATGTCCTTAAAGATTGGAAATGAGGAGTTTGGTGAAGAGAGGATAAGAGAGGGGAAATGATGAGTTCGGTAGAGAGCAGAAGATACAGAGCTCTTCTCGGAGGGGAGACTTCATCAGTCATCTGACCCATGAAGGATTTCAGCTTGTTCGTCATCAGTAGACGACACGGTGTCGAGTGCCTAACGACGGTCGGGTTGTCGATGTGGAGTGAGTATCTAGAGCTTGGGGTGATCACTGACATGTTGGCATTGTTAGATTTTGGTAACTGCGTGACGACAGCCGGATTTTTGTAATTTCATCCTTCGAGATGTCACGTGCGATGCGTAGAAGCGATCGGAGGGCTGGCTCCGACATGGTCTTCCACAGCTTCCCGTTGGAAGGGTTGAAGAAGAGGATGATGAAGGAGGAGGATAAGGAAGGAGAGAGGGAGATTGAAGATCACCATTGATTTTCCTTGTTTTGATTAACTCAAGTTTAACTCAAGTTTTTGACTCTAATAAAGTTAAAGATGACAGTAGGGTCTATGGGGTAAGACGGAGCAAGTTTACAGGGTCGAGGGGGAAATAATGTTGTTTCAAAGGTCGTGGAGGTAATTGAAAAAGATTATAAGGTCTGCTGGGTAAAAATACCTATTTGAAGATACACAAATACGTGTTATGGCTAAAATATATACAACACATATGACCCCCTTTTCTTAGCTTGAGCTATGTCCTCATAGATCGGAGAGAAATAGAAGATATATCTCATACTAAGTATAGGAAAATCTAAACTACAATGGCTGAATAGAGAAGGAGAAGTCAACCGACCCCCCTATATTTAGGATTAATTAATCCTAAGTATTGATGGATGTACACAAGGTAGTTTGGGTCCAGGGTGAAAATAAACAAATCAGCGGCTCGGCTTGTTTCCCCCTATACTTATGGTAATATAACTCTAAGTATAGAAAGAATGTTAATAGTTGAGGAGGCATGCGAGGGGATTAAATAATGAGCTCCCGTATACACTCATCCCCCTATACTTAGGATGAAGCATATCCTAAGTATAACAATGATGAATGGGATGAGTGAAGCTTTTGGAAGAATCAAAGAATTGAAAACGAAAGAAGAAAAGAAGAAAAGGATTGACTAATCACAGATATTTTTGATCGCCTTGTTTGAATCTACACATGCTACGGCTGGAAGTTCTGCATTGTATGCCACCTGAATGGAATCAACCACAAATAGGAAGGTATCTTGCTCAAGTTAAGGCTTTAGAAGTTGTCCATTGATGATGAAAGGCTACGCGTCAACAAGCAATCTGGATATGACTATGCTCCCATTGTCACGCACATGCTTTACTACGAACGGCCCGTCCACTTACTCTTCAACTTCCCCGGGAATAGTTTTAACTTTGCATCAAACAACCAGACTTTCTGACATAGCTCGAAGGTGCTGCAACGGATGTGCTTGTTGTGCCACTTCTTGCCCTTCTTCTTGTACATAAGACTATTGTCATATGCATAGTCACCAAATTTGAGCAGCCTGTTCATATCTACTTTTTTGTTCTTTGCTGCTCTCTTCAAATCTAAATTGCATTTATTGATTACCCATGGGGATTTGTGAATCAGTTCGACAGGAAAATGGCATGGCTTGCCGTAAACCATGTAGTAGGGAGACATTCCCAGAGGGGACTTGTATGTAGTTTGATAGGCCCAGAGAACCGAGTCGAGCAACTGTGACTAGTTCTTTTTATCTGAACGTATAAGTTTCTAGAGAATCATATTGATTTTACTATTTGAACATTCTGCCAAGCCATTAGATTGTCAGTGGTATGAAGAGGCTACTCGATGTTCAATGGAGTATTCCTAAATCATCTTCTTCATCTCTCTATTGATAAAATGGCTATCCTCATCTGATATAAGAATTTTGGGGATCCCAAACTGTGAAATGATATTTTCCTTCAGAAACCGACAGATAGTATACCTGTTGGCGGCTCTGCTAGGGATAGCCTCCACCTAACGACTCACGTAGTCGATAGCAAGAAAAATATATAGCCCTGACTCTTAGGGAATGGGCTCATATAATCAAAGCCCCATGCATCATGCACATCTGAAATCTAGATATATTTCGTGGGCATTGTGTCTCTCATTCCAATAGTGACACCCATATTCTAACATTTAGGGAAATTCTTAATAAAATCCTCTGCATATTTGAATAAGATTGGCTACCAGAGGCCATGTTGAAATGCCTTCGTTGCCTTACGTCTGCCAGATTGGTGTCCTCCTCATTCTCGAGCGTGATAATGCTGGAGGACACCATGAACTTCCTCCTGAGGAATTCATCTCCTCCAGGTGCAGTCTGTCTCCTCACAAAAGAGATATGCATCCTCTCGCTGATAAAAATGATTTTTTTACAAGAATTTGCCCATCTTCATCTTGGCCCAATCTTGTGGAATTCTCATGGATACAAGATAATTCAAAATCTTGGTAAACCAGTTGAGTGAGGTGACTAATAGGATTAACTCATCTGGAAAGGTTTCATTAATTGGTATAAGGCTCTACTCATGAGTTTCTAACTCTGGCAATCTAGAAAAATATTCTGCCTCCACATTTTTAACACCAAGCTTATCACGGATTTCAAGATCAAATTCTTGGAGTAGAAGGATCCATATAATTAGCCTTGGTTTGGCATCCTTCTTGGCTTGCAAGTATCGGATGGCGGAGTAATCCGTGTAAACAATAACTTTGGATCTGAGAAGATGAGATTTGAACTTCTCCAAGGTGAAGACAACCACGAGCATCTCTTTCTCTATGACAATATGTTCTTTTGTGCCTCATCAAGAGTTCTGCTCGTGTAGTGAATTGCAAATGGAAGATTGTGTTTCCTTTGTCCCAAAACTGCTCCAATGACATAATTAGATGCATCAGTCATGATCTCAAACATGAGAGACCAATCTAGTGGTTGTAGAATAGGGTCCTGAGTGATCAGTTCTTTTAATTGATTAAAGACTTGGAGGACTATGGCATCGACAATAAAATTAGCCTCCTTGCCTAGAAGCTCAGTCAGTGATTGGGCTATTTTGCTGAAATCTTTTATAAATCTTCTGTAGAAGCTCACATGACCAAGTAATAACCAGACTTGCTTTAGATTTATAGGTGTCTTGAGCTTAGAGATGACTTCCACCTTTGAGGGATCAACCTCCATGCCACGTTTCGAGATGACTGGCTTAGCGCAAAACCTTCAATTACCATAAAATGTCTCTTCTTCCACGAGAGCACAAGGTTGACATTGCAGCATCTTTTCAGGACCCGATCTAAATAAGATAGGCAATAATCAAAGCTGTCAATGTAGATTGAGAAATCATCCATAAATACCTTAAGAAAACTACCGACCATCTCTGCGAGTACTGCCAACATGCACCTTTGAAAGGTTGCAGGAATGTTTCACAAGCTGACTGTCATCCTACGGAAGGCATATGTCCCAAATGAACAAGTGAAGGTAGTATTTTCTTGGTCTTATGGAGCGATAGCAACCTAATTGTACCTAGAGTATCCATCCAAGAAGCAAAAATACTCCTTCACGGTCAATCACTCAATGATCTGGTCGATGAAGGGGAGTGGGAAATAGTCCTTCTAGATCGCTAAGTTCAAGCGTTTGTAGTCACCACAGACATAACATAATGTAGGAACTCTTATAGTGATCTCCTCTCCTTTGTCATTTTTTACTATTGTAATCCTAGACTTTTTTAGCACGAAATGCAAGGGGCTCACCCACTTTGAATTGCAGATGGGATAAATGAAGCCCACATAACACCATTTCGTGATCTCATTCATAACAAACTCCTGGAGATTTGGATTTAGTCTTCGCTGAAATTCATAAGACGACTTGCTATCTCTTTCCAGGTAAATGTGTTGGGAGAACAATGAAGGGTTGATCCCCCGGAGATCGGAATTTTTTCAACCAATTGATTCACGATTTCTTTCTAGAACCTCAAGCAGACGAGGTTCTTGTTCCTGAGTCAATTGTGAATGGATGATCATAGGAAACATATTCATTTCGCCTGCAATGAAGGCATACTTCATGTTTGTTGGAAGCTGCTTGAGCTCTGGTGGAGTCTGAATTTTCTTTGGGGTAACCTATGGATTTGCGCAAGGCATTAGGGGTGAAATCTATTAATTATATATTGTCCACGTTTTACTCTATAAGCTTTGAATCTATAAAAGTACAAAAAAATTTCAATTATGAAATCATGTTCTAAGAAACCTGCACTAATTCCTTCCGCCTCTGCTAAGGACGGGTCGCTATCAACCAGTTCTTTGGGCAAATCAGCAAGAATCTCATCCTCTAAGACAACTGGGAAGTTGACTATGCTATCCACTCCTTCCTATATATGTATGAATTCATGGGTCTCAATGTCATCCATGAAGTGTCTCTAATCTCTTCATGAAAGTCACAGTCTTATGTCTGCTCTATAGGCATACTCTCATCAGCTGCAGATTCTGAAGCTTTCGGTACTTAATTCTTCAGAATGAGTACCTTGTCGATGTTCAAGCGAAAGGTAATATGTCCGCTGCCATAATCCACCATTGCTTCAGTTGTTCGAAGGAACGACCATCCATGTATTATAGGGGTGTGTAGAAGAGGAGCTGAGGTGTCCATATCTAGAACAATGAAGTCCATAGGGAACTCCATTCCTTGAATGGTGACGACGACATCTTCCGAAATTCCTCGGGGCCACTTGATTGAAGTATTCTCAAACTGCATAATCATTCTTGCTGACTTGAGTAGTCCCAACCTAAATTCCTTCACTAGTGAAGTATACATAAGATTTATTGACGATCCACTATAAAGAAGAGTTTGGTCGAACTCTTGCTCAAACATCATGCAGAGGCGCTCCTGTGTCTTTCTTCTTGCACGATAGATTGCTGATTGCATTTACTATCGCCACCTCAGGATATGCTTCACATTTCTTTGTAGGGCGCGACTATCTCTTCAAAGTACATGCCTCTATAAGTCCCTTCTTTATGTTTGGCATGTACTTTATTTTCTGTAGCAAAGACACCTCAAGAACAAGATTATGAATGATTTTCACAATATTAGGATCTGACAAAGCCATTTTCTAATTTTTAATATTTTTTAGATTTTTCTAGATGGTCTAAAACGGAAAATATATACAATACCAAAATTTGCAGAAATATTGTTCTTATTTACAGAACAAAAATCTATGCCCAGATTAGGCTGAATAGTTGGATGAAAAAAATAGTCTTCATCCATCTGATTTGGTGGGCATCCCAAAATAGGAGGCGGGACTCCTTCAGCTGAATTCGCGTTGGTTGCAAGTGATATCCTCTCTATCATTGGATGGTTGGTGCTTTTGCTAATGTTGTCCTCTTTCTGTTATTTTTATTTTTTTTTTCATTTTTTTTATTTTTTTTCTGGTGTTTCTCCTTCTTCTTCTTCCTCACCCGGCCTGGTTGCTTGTCCAACTGATGCAAAAGAGGATGATGACTTAACTGTAAAAGCTTTATTTTTTCCCTTGGTTGTAGTAGATGGCTGCCACATCCTACCGCTCTTGAGAGTAACATCCTTAGATAATAAAGCATCATGTACTTCTGACTCTACGGGTTTGGTAAGAACATCACAAACTACCTGCTCATGCTTTTGAAAAATTTTAGGGCTTGCCTCCACTTGTGTTGGAATGGGTGTCTTGGCAGCAGCGAGGCCATCAATCTTTTGGCTCATTTTTGCGAGGCCTTGACAAGCTGGGCCAAGCAGTCAAGTGCGGGGTTCATAGGAGAAGCCTCTGATTGTTCAGCATGTTGTCCATGTTGGGACTACGAGGGGTGCTGAGGCTGCTGATAGGAGTATTGCGAAGGATATTGAGAAGGAGAATGGTATTGTTTTAGATGAGGAGGAGAGTGTTGGTATGGGACAACTGCATACTGCTAGTTCCGCTAGAATTGCTGGTACTACAGTTGCTGAAATTGATTTTGTCTCCAGCAATGCTGATATGGTTGAGACTGTTGGTGGTGAGGCTGGTTGCTCCCTTGGCAAACCTCCCAACTTGTGATTGAGGGAATGGACAAGAGTTTATAGGCTGGCCCTGCTGAGGTCCTCCTAGATGGGTCAGCTACACATCATTGGACCAAACTCCATTCACCTCCTGCATGAGAGGTTGTGGAGGGGAACATAGATCTGTGAGTGTCTGAAGTTCTGGTTGGTAAACAACCAGCTATTGCTGTGACTGCTGGGATGAAGATGGCTCTGAGGCTTGCATGTAATAAATGTATTGAACTGCCGGTTGGGGTTGACTTTGCTAAGAAGGTTGTGGCAATGTTGGTTCCATTGTCTCAACGGGAGTGGTAGCCGATGCAGACATAGAGTTGCAGGAGCTGATTGTACACACTAGCAGCTCCAACTGCTGGGTAATCTGATCAAGTTTGTCCAAGTATTGAGTCCCCTATTCGATAACAACGAGCTTCTCAAGATCCTGTGATCACTTTTCGATGATATCCACCTTGGAAAGGTGGATCCCAATAATGTTCAAATTCAAGCTCTCATCATTGTCCTGCCCGTGTGCGGATGCCATGTGTACTACCTTCTAGTGAACTTGTGGCTGTCACCGATAGGCACGGGGTGATGATAAGACAACTTCTCCTTCTACCATTTCCTCAAATATCTGCCATACCACATCCTCGTCTTTATTTAAATGAGAGCCGCCACAAGCGACATCGACAGACTTCTTACTCTCGATTGTCATTCTACCAAAGAAATTTTGGACCAAGATGTCCATGGGATATCATGGTGCGGACACTTCTCTTTCATATCAATGAACCTCTCCTAAGCCTCATGAATGGATTCATGGATGGCTTGGGAGAAGTTCGCAATGTAGGCTCTCATCTGATTTAGCCATCCGAGAGGGTAGAATTTGTGCAGAAAAGCTAATTCGAGTTCCTCCCAGGTGGTGACAACCTTCCCCAAATGATTTATCGAGTGAAAAACCTAGTTTTGAAGGCTAAACTGAAATGTTATCATTTTAACTATGCTTAACGAAATGTTAGGGTAGTGCGTAGGGTTCTTCATTTGCATTCCCGTGGAAGGTAGGAATTAAGGCCAAGAGTTGGTGCTTCAACTCAAAATGAGCATGGACATCATGTATTTGAATCCATTCTGTCAACTCTCTGGAACTGGGGCTGTATGTCTCATTGAGGATCTGCTTAGGATGCCCTCCTTCTGGTCCAATAGCTCCACCTCCACGGGTCTACCTCCTATCTCTTCATCTTCTCCTTGTCTCGGTTGGTCTCTCCTTCTTCGGAGATCATTCAACATATCCTGGAAAGTGACCTGGGCCAATGCCTGGTCGTTGAGTTGTTGCTGAATCACCTGTATGGAGGTGAGAATTTGTGCATTCATTGTATTCAAATCAGGTTGTTGTCCTGACTACAACTGTGGTGGGTGATGAGTGCCTTTCCCTTTCTAGTTGGAGCCATTTCTTTCTCTAAATCAGAATGATGCCCCCATCAGTCTGTCAACAAAGAATCTCATTCAGGATGGAGAGGAGTATGGAGTGAAATTAATTTCCATCCAAAATGGGAAGATTTCGGGACAAGTGTGATCCCACATTATTGAAGAGAACGAGGAGTCTGGAAAGCGATTCGCGAAGTCCAAACCGTGATCTCAATAATAGCCCCAAATTATATGAGAGGTCAACCACATGGAATCGATGTTGTCATGGGCAGAGTCCCGGTGGTCATGGGCAGAGTCCCGACTAAGCCATCCATGGGTCGCCATCTTGAGGTCAAAGAGGATATTGATAATGGATGAATGATAGATAGGTCAACGAGAAATAAAAGGAGTGCAAAATAGTAGAATGACTCAAAAGTGAGTGGGGGTATAATGATAATAACAGGAAAATGAAAGTTGAAATTTGCACAAGCATGTGGGACTTGATCTTAGACCTTAATTTAATCAAACAAACACCATACAAGTTTTGAATTCCCCAATACAACCCAAGTGAAGCCGTGAGAGTTCAGCTATTTTTTTATATTTTCAATTTTATGGTTGTATTGCAGGCAAATCCTTTAATAAATCCTTAAGTACGCTAACCCTATATGACGGTGTGTACTGTTGGGAAAGTAACATGTACTTCTTCCACCTCCTTTGTAACATGTGATCTACACACTTTGAGGTCCTTGGTCTCGTGCATGGGAGGCTACTCGATACAAGAAATAGAGTGTATAAGCTAATAGGCAAAACTAATACTTCCCTGGAAAGCGAGGTACTTGGCCACAGGACAATGACACAGACACCCTCGTAAAGGTGTGGCCTATGCTCAATACTTCAGACCAAGTAGGATGTTCCACACAAGGCATGAACACCATTGTCTACATGGCCCTACTCGCCTACATATGATAGAAGCACCAATACTTCACCATCCCACGTGATAACCAAGGCTGCCACAGATCGAGTTTTGGGATCTAATCCTTAGGGGTCATGCCTCACTCAGTTTGGAGTGTACCTAAAAAAAGAGGGCTTTATGAACCCAAAACAGGGATGTCCATTACCGATTTTAATTAAGGTCAATGTTTATTAAGCATTCCCTTAGTTTAGAATATATTTGGTATTCACTTTTTTTGGATATTTTTCAAAGCAATCCGCTTAACGATTATTTTGTATTGTCTTTTGATCCGAAATGTGCTATTAAACAAAGAAGAGAACAAAAAAGCAATGCAAGTGGATACAAAATTGGAAGTCTCACTCTCGTATCAAATGATGCATGCAAACTAAGAAGGCTCATAGTGCTTCCCAATGCTCTCCATGCAGGAGGCAAGGTAGAATTGAAATATTTACACTATATGGTGATATGCAAGTGATGAACTCCTCCTAAAAAACTTGCTATTATCGGGAAGAACAAGATGCAAAATACTCAAAAATAGATCCGAAGTATCCGGTGTTGGGGACTCCATAATGCTCGCCACAACGAGTCCTGCAAGCTTTCATTAAAAAAAAACGAGTCCTGCAAGCGATGTACGGAGCCCCTCACGACGCGTGATTTCAAATTCAAGTAATTTGCAATTAATTTTTGACTAAGTCCAAATGTATATCACTATAGGTTCATGCTTCTATTAGGTGTTTGGACCTAGCTATTGTGTCAAGCAAGCCTAAATCTAAGGGCTTAAATCACATAAAATATATGAAACAAAGGGTAGGAAGCTCAAAACATGTGAAACGAAATAAAATAAAGCGAGAAAACATGAAAAATCACGATGAGGTCCCTAAGTGAACAATCTCTCGGGCAATGGACCTCATTGATGTTGTAGTGTCCAAGTCTAAAATTATTACAATGATATTACAAAAATAAATGATGCCCTCCTCATAGAATAAAAAAACTCTATTGGAGCTGCTATGTTCCTCTCCTTATCTGTCCTCCCTGCTCTCTCCTGATAGGCTCACAAGAAGAAGAGCCCAATGATGAATCTGTGATTCATCACTCTAAAAGTTGAAAATAGAGCTTTGTTCTCGAGTAATTAGCTGCATATTTCCACTTATATTACGTAATTAGCATTCATGCATGCATAAATAATATCTACATTTTAGCATTCATATTTGCATTAAATAGGAAGCCTTATTCACTTGTAAAAATTACCTGTAAATACCATATTTGTATCTATTTTGCGCTAACTCCAAACCCACTAAAATCAACTCTATAGTGTATATATTACTAACACTAATAAAGGAAAAATATCAAAAAAATACTAATTTGTATAATTGTCCAATAAAACCCAAATCCAAGTTTGAGACAATGAACCTTAAAACGTGCATATCTCTCTCACACAGTGTCTGATTTAGGTATACTCACTTTTAAAGTAATATACATTCAAAGGCCTTCAAAATGAGATCTAAAATCGGAGATCGTATGCAAAACATGGGTTTTGAGCACCTATTGTATATTGTACATATTGACCTTTTTGCCCTTGTATTTTATCTTTTTACTTTCTTATTTATTAAAAATCCAGAAAATATAATAAATTATAAATATTCCTTTCATATTTTCTCTATTTTTTATTTTGATTTTTCTCTTATTTAAAAATTATAAAAAAATCTGCAAACGAAAAAATGCGGTATTTTATACCTATAAGATACCACTCAAAAATACACTTTGTACATATGTCTTTCTTTGATTTTCAATTCTTAATGAAAGTTGTAGATCTCGTCGAGATGAGCAACTTTTGTGTTGACCACTTTTTGATTTAACCTCGTTTGTTATTTCTTTTCGATTTGTCTTTGCATTTTATTTTTGTATTTTCTGAGAGCGACACGTGGCAGCTCCTGGAGCTGCCACGTGTCACCCCATTTTTTATTTTCAGATTTTATTTTATTTATTTATTATTAATACTTATTTTAATTAATTATTTATTTACATTTATTTCTTTATTATTTTATTTTACTTTTATTTTCTCTTTATTTAATAGCCTACTTATATTACTTTATTTATTTATTTTTTCCCTTTTTACTTCTTCTTCTTTACTTGTCTTCCACTCCAAGCCATGAACTCCCCACGCCTCCACTTTCTCCATCTCTTTTCCAACTTCCTCCTCCTCTTTATATTCACATCTCCTCCATCATTTTTCTTCATCTGCCGTTTCGAGAGAAGTGAGGTCGAGTCCATTTTACCTTCAGGTGATAGATGTAGGAGACGAGTTGAGCGACGACAACCTCAAGCGAGATCCGGTGGTCTGCACTACCACCATGAGCTGCACAACGCTCGTTCAACTTCGAAGGACTCTGCCATCCTTCTTGAGGCGACGACAGGAGGCCGCACACCGCAGCCCCACTCTACCGGCGACTACAGAGGTAAATCTTCTATCTTTATCTTTTCATTTTATTTTATCTAACATTTTTTTGTTTCATTAGCAAATCACTATCAATCACCACACCACCTCATAATCATATCTTTTTATTTTCATTTCTACATCATTATCATCACCACTTTCATGACCATACAAAAAAAACCATCAACATCACCATCCCCTCTTCATTCATGCATGTTTATTTTCTGACATAAAAAAGACAAAAAAATTACAAAAAATTTAAAAAAAGAACAGGAACTGGAGGAAGGGTAGGAGTCATCGTCGTTGCGCCTCCGTTCCCCCGCCCACCCAGCCGCCGCTGACCGGGCCCGCGCTCCTGCACCGCCGCAACCACCAGGCTGCAGCCACCCAGCCCACCGTGCGCAATCCCATGCAAGGCCACCTCCCACGGCATGTGCCTCCGCCATCAGACTCCTCAACCCACCCAGCGCCGCCTAGCGCGCCCTCTAGGCCACCCCTCTCCTCCAGCTTGCGCCCCCCGACCGCCACTACTCGGGGCCCTATCTGCCTCGGCCAGGAGCCCAACCACCCCACCGACCCAGCCGTAGCCAGCGGCTGTATGCCCGCGTCTGCGCAGATGCGCGCCTCCACCGTGCAACGCCCGCTCAAGCTACGGCCGACCTACGTAGCCCACAGTCGCCGCACGCCGCTGCACTGAGCGCTCACCCTTCGCGCCGACCACCACTGCATCGTGCGCCCGCTCCAATCGCCGCGCACGCCCTTGGCCGCGTGCCATCCTCCGCCCCCTCGTTGCGCCGCCCCTACGTTTCCAGCCCTAACGTGGGATCATTCCCCACGAAAGGTCATTTTATTTGTTTGTTTATTTTATTTTGTAAAAATTGCATTAGCTTCCCTTCAGATTTTTGAAATTACAAATGTGCACTTAGGCACAGTTTCATTTGTTTGTTTCATTTCTGTAATTACAAAAGTACCCCCGATTTTGAACATTAATTTGGATGTAGTTTTGCATCAACTTTTAATAAAAAATTATCATGTCGTAGAGAAATTATGTCTGAATATTTGGCTATTTATTTGAATTTTTGTGAGCCTTGGATAATTTAGTAAAAATCAGATTTTGAAATTTAATGATATTTTGCCCATTTAAGCTCTGAAATTCACACAAACATTTTTCTTGCTCCAAAAATCATATGCAAATCGTGGATGATGCCTTTAACTTCTAATTAATTTCTATCCAAATTTCACTAAAAATGGATGTGTCTTTTGGATAAAATAATTTTTTTTCATTTGACTGCTCCGGATTTTTATCCTTTTAAGAATATCGAATTAACAATTTTGTTGCAGTCAGAGAAATTCAAATCGATCAAAAAATAACCGCACGGATAGAAGAATCAATGAATTAATTAATGTGTGGTTTGATGTTTTTTAACCTGGGCAAGCCCCAGGGTCAACTCAAGGAGGCAAAGGAACAACTTCGGATCAGATTAGGCGAATTAGATCACGGATTTCCAAGCAGAATTTTTTGAGTATTTTTTTGTGCAATAAAAATGCAAATGCAAAAATGCACTTGAACTAGGTTTTTAAGAAAATCAACAATTAGCTAATTTGATTTTAATGTGAAATTAATCCAAATTAGCTAAGTTATAATTTCTTTGAAAACGTAATCCAACGATGAATGCAAAATGTATTTTTTTTGGAATTTTTGAATTTAATATGCACAAATGAAAAAATGCAATTTTTAGGGCATTTTATTCAATTTTTCATGCAAATAGAATGCAAAAATTTTGAAAATTTTAACGGAAGTGAAATATGATGAAATGAAGCTTAACTAATTTTTTTGAAATTTTCCGACACTTTAAGATTTTTTAATTTTTTTAATGAAAAAAAAGTGATTGTTAGTTTTAATTCCTAATTGATCCACAAAATAAAATCATCCAGAAGTAAAATTATCTCAAATAGATGTTTTACTGAGCAATCCAGAAGACTTGAAATTTCAAAAAAAATAATATTTGTGGATTTAATTAAAAATCATTTACTGAACTCATTCTGTAATTTATTTTAGGCAAATGACAACTTCAATTTAAATAAAATTTAAATAGTAATTACAACACAACTAAAGGCATCAAATCTGATTTTTTTCATAATTTTTGCAGAAATAAATGAATATGTGCGAATTTCGGAATTTAATTGGGTAAAATATCACTGAATTTCAAACTCTGATTTTTAATAAACTATCCAAGCTCAAAAAATGCAAATAAATAGCCAAATATTCAGATATAATTTCTCTACAACATGCTATTTTTTTGATTAAAAATAGGTGCAAAACTACGTCCAAATTAATGTTCAAAATCAGGGGTACTTTTGTAATTATAGAAATGAAACAAACAAACTGAGACTCTGCCTAAGGGCACTTGTGTAATTTCAAAAATCTGAAGGGAAGCAAATGCAATTTTCATGAAAAAAATAGAAAACCAAATAAAATTACCTTTCATGGGGAACGATCCCACATTAGGGCTAGAAACACAGGGGCAGCGCAAGGAGTGGGCGGAGGGCGGCACACGGCCCGGGACGTGCACGGCGGGCGACTGTTGACACGAGATTCTCGGTGGATCATAAAATTATTGATAAAAATATGTCGTTGCTATCCCCAAAAAACATGTGACAAACAAACAATTTTTTTTATTTTTGCTACTTATTAACCTGTAAAGCGGACATGGTCGAACTCAGGGAGGCTACAAATCCCGAGGGTTATTCAATTAATCAGAAAGTAATTAAGAGAAAATAGGAATCTCAAAGGACAACTATCCTTGGTTTTTATGATTTTTTTATATTTTTAAATTTTCAAAAATAACACAAAGCAATATTCACAAGATCAAATATACCCACACCAACTCTTTTTTTAATTTTTCAATTTGTCAAAAATGCTCAGAAAAATACAGAGAAAATATTTTTGAGTTTTAAAAGTTTTAAAATATTTTTGGGAATTTTTGTGGAATTTTCAGATTTTTTTGTATTTTTCTAAAAATCAAATAGTGAGAAAATACGAAATTGTGCACAACCTGGAGTAATTTGCAACTTAAAAATATTTTAATGCTCAAAACTCCTGGCAATTATTTGTATGACAAACTAAAGGCAAATATCTACAATCAAAAATTGAAATCACAATTTTTTATTTTTGAAGAATTTTTTTATGATTTTTAGTATTTTTTTTTTGGATTTTATAAAGAGTTAGTGCACGAAATTTGCACAGAAATTAAAAGACAATGAAATAAAATGCCCTATTTTTTTGGAATTTTCGGAGTTATTTTCGAATTTTTATGAATTTTTGAATTTCAAACAGGGAAAAATGTCATGTTTTTGATTTTTTAATAATAATAATCGATGATAAAATGCACTGAAAAATTATGCTAAGAAGATATTCACATCAGAGGTATAGCATGATTTTTGGAAGATTTATTCATCAATAAAAAAATTTATTTCACTGAAAAGATCATGTAAATTCAAGTTCTGGAATTCAGGGACTAGTTTGCAAATAGTTCAATGTTCTTGCATCTAATATTAATAAGAAATAAAAGTCAAGGAGGAATGTGCAAATTACCCAAATGTGCTTGAGGCTGGCAGGGGCTATTTGAACGTCCAGGGGGCTATTTGCAATTTTTCAAAATTTTTTAAATAGAATCTAGGGTTCTTCGACCTTCTTTCTTCTTCAACAGAGTGGAGTACCGTCGGCGCCCCTGGTGGGAAGGGAGGACGGTCGTGCGCGGGGTCTCACACACGGTCGAAAGGAGCGGCGGGGCTTGAGGTGCGGGCAGCGCCGACCGGAGCGGAGAATGAGCGGCCGCCGCCGCTGGAGGGTGCCGCACGCGGGGACGGCGGAACGGATGGTGTGAGGTGCGTCTGGAGCGGAGGTCGGAGGGCGGCCCGAGCACGTTGCTCCAGGCGTGGGGCGGCTGAGGGGCGCGCAGGTACGGTGGAGGGGGGATGTCAGGCGCTGCCGCGCAGGAGGTTCCGCGTGCGGCTGAGCGCGGCTGGAGTCGGGGCGGCACGACCGGTTGACGGTGGTAAGGCGCATCTGAAGCGGAGGTGCACGGTGGTCGGGACCCCTACGGCTGTGGGGCGGGCGTCTATGTTTCTTTTTTTATTTTTTATTTTTTTATTTTTTAGAGATTGTAAATAGAATGGTAAAAAAAGTTTTTTTGTTTGTAAATCCAAAAAACAGAAAATGAGAATTTTTTTTGTTTTATTTATTTATTTATATTTTTTTAAATGATTCTACAAAATAAACGTTAAAGATAAAGAAAACAAATATTTTATTATTTCTTTTTATTTATTTACAAATCAGAAAATGAACGGGGATCCGAAGAAAATGAAAGGATCGAATCCGATTCTCCGACCACCGTGCGTGGTCGGAGTTGAGAGATCGTGGAAGATAGAATAGAATGCTGGGAGATCAAGAATGTGAGATGAGAAATCGAGTCGAAGCGGATTAAAATCGTGATGATTTTTTTAAAGATCTAGATAAATAAAATGATGATGGAATTAAAAAGCAGCGAAATAGACTACGATTAACCTAAGATAAAAAAAGAAAAATGTCGATCCCACCTTAGGAGCGGAAATGGACCGTGATCGCCTCGATAAGGCCGACTCGCTGTAACCGGATGGCTTGGAGGCTAGGACATATTCTCGACGAAATTTTCTCTCGGAGATCGGGCTCATCTCTCTCTAAAGATTGATCAAGTTGAAATCAGGGAGAAGGAGCCATATAAATAGAAAAGATAGAATGAAATTTGGATTTTTGAATTTTTTGGATAAAGAGATAAGAGAGATGACAATTGAAATGAATTTTTGAATTTTTTGGTGAAAGAGATAAGAGAGATGAAATGAGATAAAGTAAAAGATAAAAAAACTATTTACAAAATTATCTAATTTTTTGAATTTTCATCACTTTATTTATTTTAATTAAAAAATGCTATTTTTTTATTTTTTATGATGGTTAATTAAAAATAGCAACTATATACATATACTATATACATATATGACATTATATACAAGGGTAAATGAGGAAATTAGCCTTTTTTGTTTTAAGAATTTTATTATTTTTTTATTTTTATTTTAAATAATTATTAAAAATATTTACAGATATATACAAATACAATATGCACAAAATACATGGGAAAATTGCACAAACCACCCCAGAAAACCGACTTTTCAACCGTAACTCCAAAAATTATGAAAATACAGTTATTTAAAGATAATTTAATTTCGAACCCAATGGAAGTGAGATTAATTCAATTTGAGATCATATGGAGCCAGAATTGGTCTTTCAATTAGTGCTTAGTGATTTTTTTCAAATGTGGTTACTTTTATTTTGTACATGATTTAATTGTGCAATTATTTCTATTAATTAGGACACATTTTTATTTACAACTTTGGTTTTGAAAGTTATTTGATTTGAGGTCAATTAAGGTACAAATAAATCAGTATTAGTTTTGTACAGATATACACAAAATAAGTGAGAAGTATTTGCAACAACACAAACACATTTTTTTATTTTCTGCTTAAGGATCCTTATCTCAATCTACTTTATTCCTGGTCGATCAGGTCAAGTCTTGACCTTCTCTCGAGGTTGGAGTCAGCCTGTATACAGTTTCCTTTTTTATTTTCTTTATTTTCCCTTTCTTTCTTTATTTATTTATTTTAGGTTAAAATTAATAAGAGGTGTACAGTATTTACACAAATGCAAGTTAGTAAGAATATGGAGTTACTGTTATATGCAGGTGTTTTGTAAGGGATTTTAAGCTAAAATAAATGAATAAAGATGACGAATAGCAGATTCATCAGCGATGCGCGACGGCTAGAGCGAGCGCGCGAGGCGACAGTGGCCGGTTGGAAGGGCGGGCGCTCGATAGGGTGGATCATGGGTCGGGCCCAACCTAGCCCAGCCTACGCCCATTTAGGTAACCGGGCCCATGGGACGGGCCTAGGCCCGCTCATTTTTCTGGAACTAGGCCCAAGCCCGAGCCCAGCCCGGCCCAAGATGGGTCGGGCCAACCCGCGAATGGGGGGAGTGGGCGATGGGGGGGCTGGGCCTTGATAATGAGGGGGGGACGGAGAGGTCTGGTTATAGGGAGGGTGGAGGGTCGCGCAGCGACGACGGCGAGTGGAGGGGCCACGGATTGGCATGATGGTGGGGGGTCACGCAATGACGGCAACGAGGAGTGGAATGGGTTACAGATTCGCAGGGCAGTGGGGGAGCCTAGGGACTGGGGAGGGTCGAGGGCCGCGTCGACAGAATCACTGGGAGGGACTCAAGAAGGGGGAGGGAGGGAGGGGAGGGAAGGGCGGCGCCGATAGGGGTGGGAGGTGTGTGGGGGAATGGCCGAATAGTAGGTTAGGGTTATGAAAAGATGGGGCGGGCCAGGCTGGGCTCATGGGTCAGGGTTGGCTTCGGGCCTTAAATCAGGCTGGCCCGTGGGCTTCGGGTTTGAGCATGCTCAAAGCCGAGCCTGACCCGATTTGATAAGTGGGCTGAAATGGTGGCCCAAGCCCGCCCATTTAGAAAGTGGGCTTGGGCTTGAGTCGGGCTTGAGCGGGCCAGGCAGCGGGCTGGATTAGGCCGGCCCTGGCCCATGCTCCACCCTAGCGCTCATTGCAGCGGTGCGCGGTGACTTAAGGCTGCGTAGGTCACCCGCAGCTTGAGCGGGCGGTGTGCGGTGGAGGCACGCAGCTGGGCGGACATGGGCACGCAGCCGCTGGTTGTGTCTGGGTCGATGGGGCAGCTGGGTTCCTGGTCGAGGCGGCAGGGGCCCCGAGAAGTGGCGGCCGGGGAGCGCATGCTGGAGGAGAGGGGTGGACTGGAGGGCACGCTAGGCGGTGTAGAGGGACGGAGGAGTCTTACGGCAGAGGCACATGCCATGGGAGGCGGCCTTGTGTAGGGTTGCACACGGTGGGCTGGGCGGTTGCGGCCTGGTGGTTGTCGCGGTGCAAGAGCATGGGCCCGGTCAGCGGCGGCTGGGCGGGCAGGGGGGAACGGAGGCGCAGCAGCGATGACTCCTGCCCTTCCTCCAGTTCCTGTTCCTTTTTTTATTTTTTTAATGTAATTTTTTGTCTTTTTTTGATGTAAACATGCAGGAATGAAGAGGGGATGGTGATGATGGTGGTTTTTTTGTATGGTCATGAAAGTGGTGATGATAATGATGTAGAAATGGAAATAAAAAGATATGATTATGACGTGGTGTGGTGATTGATAGTGATTTGCTAATGAAACAAAAAAAATGTTAGATAAAATAAAATGAAAAGATAAAGATAGAAGATTTACCCGTGTAGTCGCTTGGAGAGTGGGGCTGCGGTGTGCAGCCTCCTGTCGTCGCCTCAAGAAGGATGGTTGAGTCCTTCGAAGCTGAACGAACGTTGTGGAGCTCGTGGAGGTAGTGCAGACCATCGGATTTCGCCTTGAGGTTGTTGTCGCTTAACTCGTCTCCTACAGCTGTCACCTGAAGGTTAAAGGGGCTCGATCTCACTTCTCTCGAAAAAGCGGATGAAGAAAAATGATGGAGACGATGTGAATATAAAGAGGAGGAAGTTGGAAAAGAGATGGAGAAAGTGGAGGAATGTGGAGTTGATGGTTTGGAGTAGAAGACAAGTAAAGAAGAAGAAGTAAAAAGGGAAAAATAAATAAAGTAATATAAGTAGGCTACTAAATAAAGAGAAAATAAAAGTAAAATAAAATAATAATAAAATAAATGTAAAAAAATAATTAATTAAAATAAATAAATAAAAATAATAATAAAGTAAATAAATAATAAAGTAAATAAAATAAAATACAAAAATAATAAAAAAATAGGTTGACACGTGGCGGCTCCAGGAGCGGCCACGTGTAGCACCCGGAAATACAAAAATTAAATGCAAAGAAAAATAAAAAGGAAATAACAAAAGTGGTTAAATCAAAAAGTGGTCAACACAGAAGTTGCTTGCTCGACGAGATCTACAACTATTGTGAGGGGCTTAAAATCAAAAGAAGTCATATGTACATAGTGTATTTTTGGGTGGTATCTTATAGGTATAAAATACCACATTTTTTCTTTTGCATTTTTTTGTTATTTTTAAATATGAGAAAAATCAAAATAAAAAATAGAGAAAATATGAAAGGAGTATTTACAATTTAATCTATTTTTTGTATTTTTAATAAATAAGAAAGTAAAAAGATAAAATACAAGGGCAAAAAGGTCAATATGTACAATATACAATAGGGGCCTAAAACCCAAGTGTTGCATATGATCTTTGATTTTAATGAAATTGGTCTCATTTTGAAGGTCTTTGAATGTATATTACTTTAAAAGTGAGTAGACCTAAATCGGGCACTGTATGAGAGAGATATGTGTGTTTTAAGATTCATTGTCTCGAACTTGGATTTGGGTTTTATTGGACAATTTTACAAGTTAGTATTTTTTGATATTTTTACTTTATTAGTGTTAGTAATATATACACTATAGAGTTGATTTTATTGGATTTGGAGTTAGTACAAAATAGATACAAATATGGTATTTACTGGCGATTTTTACAAGTGAATTGGGCTTCTTATTTAATGCAAATATGATTGCTAAAATACAGATATTATTTATGCATGCATGAATGTAATTATGCAATATAAGTGGAAATATGCAGCTAATTACTCAGGAACAAAGCTCTATTTTCAAATTTTAGAGTGATGAATCACAGATTCATCAACCCCCTATAATTAAACCTTGATCCTCCCCGAGCAACTAAAATGAAATGCATAGTTGAAATGAGATTTGGTTCCATACCAAGGTCTTGAACAAAAGTTGAAAATGGAGCTTGACTCGACCTTTGGATTAATAGTGTGGAGAAACCTTATAGGGATCTGAATTTAAGACCTAACAACCTTTAAGTTCCACAAGTCTTCTATTCAAGACACCTCAACAGTCAGGTCAGAACAAATCCTTATACACAAAATTCTGATGACTATGAATCTTACTTGTAATGTGTAAGTGCAATATAGCTCTCCACATCAGAAATGGCAAAGAACCGGCCTCCTCTAAAAAGGTAACTCTAATTGCTAGGTCCAGTAACATTTCCTTGAGGAGCGGGTATTCCCTTCTAAGTTCAAGTGCGGCCAACTCAACAAGAGGGGGTGGAGAGAAGAATGGATGGTAGCCAGTGTAGCTACCTATCCCAGGATGCTTGACCAGTGTAGCCAAGTCATCCAGTTGTAGGCTTCTTGCAAATATACATACTCCAGCAAGTATTTTATTTTCAATCAGGCCTATCCATTTTTTTGGAGTTCTCTTTTTTCTTTTCTTTTTCCTCTCTTTTTTTTCTTTTTTTTGAACTATATACAAGGTGCAGCATGTAAATCAGGAATTTTTCCTCTTGAGCCAATAGACTATCCCTCTTTTGAAGCTTTATTGCAACCCACAACATCCCGTCCTTAGACCACTAGACTAGGTTGAGATGCACTACCCTCCCTAGAGGAGGACGGATGTTTCCACCCATGTGCTACTCCAAGCTAAAGGATTCTACCTCCTCACCACCTCATCAATGAAGAGCTACGTGCATGGTGCTTGTCCAAGTTAGGTCACTATCTAAAAGAATTGTGCGTGTGTACAAAATATTCTACTTAGACCAAGCAAGATGACCTGTGAACATAGACTTGCGGACTCAAAGAATTAAGTCACTTGACATGAAAAAACTTAACTCCAGTTCCTATAAGGTTCTTCTGAAATTAGGTCGATTAAGGTCAAATCATATCCATCCTCGACATCTATTCACAACTTGGTTCAGAACCCACTAACTTTTCACTTTGCATATGCTAGATATGCAGATGAGATATAGATGACATGCTGTATGGATGAAGTGCAAGACATTTTTTTTGAATGCAAGGATAATATGCAAGAGTAAATAAGAAGCCTTTTTTTGTTTTTTTGTTAAAATTTGGTATACTTCCTATGTTACAACAATTTACAAGAGTTGTATAAGTATTATACAAATTACTATACAAGTATAAAAAATCAATTTTTTTACCCACCCGTAATTATTGCATAATATATTCAAAAATACATAAAAATACGCAAAAGTATGGGTAAAGTATATATGTAATATATACATGCCCCCCTATACTTAGCGTGTGCTATGTCCTCAGAGTACAAAAAACGAAGAAAAAGACAGCTCGTGCTAAGTGTAGGAGAGCTATAATAACAAAAATGTATAGAAGTCATCCCGCCCCCTATACTTAGGATCTGGCAGCCTAAGTGTAGAAGAAGAACAAAAACAGGGCGGACGATGTCAAGAGGGGAAATGGATGAGTATATACATGGCAGGCATCGGCCCCCCTATACTTAGGCTCAGGTCAACCTAAGTATAGGACAAGAGTGAGTGTAAGAACCGATGAGATATGGAGAATGTACATCGAATGATGAAGAGACTCGGGTCACTCTCCCCCCTATACTTAGGATCTGGTCATCCTAAGTATAGCCATAAAATGAAATGATATAGAGCTGGGGCGAGTGATTCGAATCACTGGGGAGGGAGGGAAAGAAAATATGTACAAGAAGGATTGAGAATATACAAGGATCGAGAAGGTTTCTGACGAACCTTCTTGCGTGAACGAGGAGGTGAGGAATATACAAGTGTATCGTTGTCGGAATCGTCCTCAAATGAATAGAAGTGAGGTGAAGGTATTGTCCAACGCGGGTCGACACACGGCTGATTGCTTTGATAAGGCTTGAGAACAGCCGAACAGATCTCACTCATATAAATCACCTCATCCAAACCTGATGAGGACTCCTCTGAAAATTTCTTCCCTGGTATGTTGAAGGAGACTTTCTTAGTTTGATTTTCTAGAACCTGAATCATTAAGAGGGAGTGGAGAGTGAAGCACCTTGAGGGGTTCGGGGAAACTCCTCGAAGAATCATTTCTCGACTTCCTCTCACTAGATAGCCGACTAGAGGAGGGAGCAACCGTGTTTTTATGTGGATCCAATTTAGTCTTGGTTGTTTTCCTTTGAGGTTCTGGGATGTGGTGCGGTGCTGACCATATGTTCCTCATCAAACGAGTCACCATATAGATTGTAATATTCGTGAAGGGTCAGCATGCATCTCGAGAAGGTGCTAGTGATCTCAGTTGACTTGGCATTATTGGGCTCTTGTGTCGGATCATCAAAATGGTCAAGGTAATAAACAAAGGAAGTGTCCGACTCAATGATAGCTTCTGATCGTGAGTCCTCCTTGGAAGATGTCACAGTGGTGGTGCAAGTAGTTGATGAAGTGGAGGTGTGGGGAGTCTCTGAACCAACAATCGTCCAGACAATCGGTCTCTCAGGTGTAGCAGAGAGGTGGGACTCATCTACCTCTCGATGGTCGCGACTGTCAGCAGATATGTGGGTCACCTTAGAGTAAAGTGTATCAAGAATGGGTGAGATCGAAGCGCTCCCAATGTTGTAAAATCGACTTCCCGAGTCTCGCAATTATAGTCTCCTTATCCAAGGCTAAGAACGGCTTCCCGAGAATAATAGGGGACTGTGTAAACTCTCCTCGGTGCTCAATGTCAATGGCCGTGAAGTCTACCCGAAGTAGAGCACCTTGGAAAGTTATGATGACTGAAATGGTTCCTCTCGACCATTTGATAGATCAATCAACCAAGTGAACGATCTCTCTTGACTTTCTGATTGGTCTGAGTTTGAGCTTGTCAAACATAGAGGTTGGGAGGATATTTATCGGCGAGTCATCATCGATTCTCGTATGGGTAAAGATGGTGTCTTTGATTTCACACTCAACTCAGGGCAACCGCTTCACTCTGTAGCTCTTGGTCTTTCTCCCCATCACCAAGGAGGTGGCCATAGACACTATGTGTCTTTCAGTCCTTGTCCCTCTTATTGTCCGACCTCTTAGGCATCAATTTACTTCTCAGAAATCATTTGAGGTCGGGGAAGTGATCTGTCCTTTATTAATGGAAATTAAAAATCAATTCCTTATTGAGTGCTTCTCTTAGGACAGGATCCCATTTTTTTAAGTCCTTTTCATTTTATATTTTTATGAATTTTTCTGATTTTTCAATGTTTTTAGTCTTTTTGGGATTTTCAGATTTTTTGTGGATGAATGATCAGACCATTGATTGGAGGGTAAGTGGTTAGTATAAGAGGGAGGTAGAATGGACTCCAGCTGTACAAAAGGTTTGGGTTCCCTAATGCTCGCTCGGTTTTCAACATCAAATCTACTTACTTCCTTCTCTATTTTCATACCCAGGCTGGCAGATTGAGTGCAATATTTCCATGACATGTCTCAACTTGTTACCAAATGATTCATATATCTTAATAAGTCTGGAAATGTCATCCTCCAAAATGTTCTCATGACAAATCATTGTTGAGTTCTGATCAATTGGAGGATACTGCTGAGATATCGGGGTCTCAGACTCAACATTCCTAGACTCTGGCATGCAATTTTGGGTCGAGTATGGATTATCTGTGTGGCAGATATCGGTCGGAGCCTCATGTAATGGAGTCAATGAACAGGGGACTGGTAAGTCTAGCTCATGAGTCCAAGCCCTTGAATGAGTAGGCTCTCCGAATGTATGATATGAAGGCTGGTCAATGTAGGCTTGATTACTAGGGCTAATCAAGTCAGGAAGATCATAAGGTACATGCCTCTCCATTCGGTATGTTCGATCAACCATGTTATGCCCTAAGGTCATGTCGGGATGTGTATATGTAAATTGTTGTCTGGTCCCTACTTGAGGTGAGAATGAAGTATGTGGGGGCACATAATTTTGCCAATCATCTGTCTCAGCAATGGCTTGCTCTTCATTCGGTTCTTTGATTCTAGCAAGCTCTCAAGAATAAGGACAGTCAGCCCAGGATGGAAGTGGATCCGGAGTGTTAGAATATGGAGTAGGTGAGAAATGCGAAGAAGTGGAGAAGTCAGTCGAGGTTCTGACTTCATAATCAGATTGAGGTGTAACCAACCATGGGTAAGGGTCTCCTGTGGATGGCCGGAGGATACATGGATGAAGGAGAAGGCAAAGATGAACGATATATGGTCGAGGAGGAATAACCAGAGGTCTTAGGGTAAGGGGACCAATATCCTGACATCTTGAAGCAGATCGAGGTAGAAAACATGCAATTACACAGGATAACATACACAGACAGACAGAAAGACAAACAAAAGAGCAAACCTTGAGTTCACACTGAACATGGTGAAGGACCC
Source organism: Ottelia alismoides (assembly GCA_037367405.1). Lineage (NCBI taxonomy): Eukaryota > Viridiplantae > Streptophyta > Magnoliopsida > Alismatales > Hydrocharitaceae > Ottelia > Ottelia alismoides. The sequence continues at coordinate 105,962 of JAZKJV010010689.1, forward strand.
GAAGTCGAGTCCAATTAATCTGGTTGATTTTTAAGTGTGGTTTTTTAGACAAATAGCAAGGATTACGCAGCCTATAGGGAAGTCAACTCAAAGCTAGATGCATCTTCCCTGTTTAACCTATTGCCTAAGATACCAATGCCCTTCCTTTCTTCGCTCTTATCACCAGCTGAGAAGTTTAAGGACCTACCCCTATCTATCTACCGAAGTAGGCGGAGGCTGATAAGGCTTATAACTTCACCCCAGAGGGTTACTACCAACTTGTCGTGGTGCACCGTAATTTCACCCCTATCTACCTACCGGAGCAGGCGGTGGCTACTTGACGCTGGTCAGTCAAACCCCAAATAGTTCAGCTTGTGATATTTGCTAGGATCGGGGTACGTGATAAGGAAGGCGGGGATTTTGGCTCTGCCTTAGGCTGTGCACACACACTCTGTACCCTCACTCAGCCTGAAATCAATGTCGGGGATACTTACCCGCAAACAAAGGTTAATTTTAGTCAATTTTTTGGTCCAATTCGATTAGTAGTCCCGATTTTAGAGATTAATTGTCACTGTAATTAGTCGACACAAGCAATCATGTCTATCGTCCAGTCCCAATACCTTTATCCTAGGTTAGAAAAACCGATGCAATCGAGAAAACGATGAGGAATGCTTGAGAAAGAAGACTTACAGTGCCTCCATCTCTCTACAATGCGGTAGGCAAAACAGAATTGAATTTTTACACTATATGAAATGCAAACAAGAAAAGTTGCTCCTAGACAAGTAGTTCTATTAACGAGTGAAGAACGAATTCAAATTTGGCTAAAGTCTTACGGTCTAAGTGTGTCTTTAATGGTGCAGTGTGGTCTTAAATATTACAAGCACAAACAGTCCTAGGAAGCTCTAAGAGCCACAAGTACATGTCCTATCCTACGTCAATCAACCACACAACACCGAGACTCTTTTTATTATTTATGTAAACACGTGAGAACCCAAAAAGGAACCATTGTAAATGTAGACACTTTTTTTACAAGTTAATAAAAAAATGAAAATATTTTTGGCGTCTCAACAACCAACTTGATCCATGAAACGTAAGCCTCTGATGCACTTCGAGATGTGTCGACTTCAGAAAGTCGCTCCATGTCCACCGGACCCTCACACAAAAAGATAAAAATTATATCAGAGAGAGATATCAAAATATATACAAAAATGATCAGAAAAATAATTAAGAAAAAAATAGATAATTACAAGGTGGCTCAGGGGTCAGACTACCTGAGTGAATGGAAAATGTAAATCTAATTTTCTAAAGAGATCCTAAGCTGTTTGCCTCCCCAGCAATGGCGCCATTTGAAAAGCTGCGGGTTAGCCTACTTAATTCAACCGAATTAATGATTAAATTTTAATGATGTTCGTTGTAGTCGGGAAAAAATAGACTTATCAAAACCACTTTGATTAATAGTCAATTAAACGCAAGCATCAATTTTTTTTACTTGGGTAAGCCCAAGGTTGAACTTAGGGAGGCAGCTTTTTCCTTAGATCAATTTAAAGTGAATTCAGATGTTCGATTTCAGGAGAATATTTTTTTATGCAGTTTAATAAATACAATGCAATTCAAGCCAAATTCGAGAGTTAAAAATTCAAGTATAATCAAATTAAGTCCAAAAATTATGGAACTTTGCCAGAACATGAAATGGAATGAAATTAAGCTATTGCATGTTTTTTGGAATTTTTTGACTCTAAATGAATTTACTACGAATTAAAAATGAATGCAGGGTGGTTTTCGCAAAATTAATTTTAATAAATACCAAATTAAATCATTTTCAGATACAAAAATTAATATGAGATGAATCCAGGAAAATTATTAAACCTCAAAAATAAAGAATTTTGGATCTACTAAAAATCGATGAAGTAAAAACCAACTAATTTATTAAGGCCTCGTTATACGTGCAAATGATGTGATTTTTGGACACAAAGTAGAACTACTTAAACTAGATCTATTATGATTTTTTGGTGATCTTTGAGCAACAAGCAATTTAATAATCAATTAAAGGCACACAGTGGGCAAAATACGATGTTTCCACAAAAAGAATTATATTAAATTCCTCGAAGATCACAAAAATATAACAAGCCTTTTAATAGAGCATAAGTTTCTCTATAATATGCAATTTTTGGAATTAATAAATGATGCTAAATAAGTGGTTAAATAAACGTGTAAACACAGGGGTATGAATGCAAACAGAAATAAAATTGATTAAAACAGAAACATGCTTACAGGGACTAAAATGCAATTACCTATAATGATGAGGGTATGGATACAATTTCTCCAGGAGATCACGTGCACCTCACGTGATGTTGCTGGCGGGGACTGAAATGCAATTTCCAAAACTAGCAGGTGCCCGAATGCAATTTGCCCAAACGTCATGTGACGAAGACAAGTGAGGTGCGAGGGTCGAACGGTGGCTCAGAAGGCGCTGGAGGTTCGGGTGCTCGGAGTAGGCTCGGATGTGGCTCGGGTGACCCAAGCCTAACAGTGGAGTGTTGGACTACTTCGGCTAGAGCCTCGGGTGCTCCGAGCCTAAGGGCAGGGAAAAGGCTCGGAGCGGCTATATGTACTCTTGTGGTCCATCAAATTTCAAATATCCGACGGTGGCTGCAACCCCTAGAAGAGGGAGACATGGTGCACCGTGGGTCGTCCGATCAAGATGATCGGACGGTAACTGAATGTCTGCTGGGGGATACATGGATGGATGATGGCCGTTGGAGGATCACCGGGGGGAATCCAATGGTGGTTGTAGCATGAGTTCTTCCTCCTCCGCAGCGACGATGGCGGTGACTTCAGATCTTTGGCGAGGATGTTGCAGCTCCGCCTCCCTAGCTCTGACCCAATGGACCTCCCCAGACTCTCCTGAATGAACGTCGATGAAGCTAGACGTCCGGGGAAGATGCTGGACATCCAGGAAGTCTCGATGGTTGCCTGGATGCTGGAGACTCAACAGCTCGAAGGAGCTCCGGTGACTAGTCTGGCCAGTGACGAATGAGGTACCTGCAATGTTAATGACCCGCCATATTGTGGTGCGTGTGGTCTCGTGAATTAGGTGGATGGTTTGCGGCCTTGCGGAGCGGAGTGGGTGAATGGTCGTCGTGCTCCTCTGCCGTGATCGACGTAGCAGTGGTAGGGGGTGCTCGATGGGTCGTGGAGAAGGACGGAGTCATACGCGGAGATGGTAGCTTCGATGCGAAGCTCTATTGATGGTCGGTTTATGGTGAGATTGGGCGAAGAAGTCAGAGAAATTCGGAGAAGATCGAAGGGTAAGAAGAGGAGGATCAGAGAAGAAGATGAAGAAATCTACCTGGAAGTTGGGGCTCTGGTTGGAGCCGCCGGTCGTCTCTCTAGGGCCGAAAGGTGCCCGAGCTCGAGCAGCTTGAAGCTGAAGCTGCTGTACGGCGAAGGTTCATCGTCGATCTCGTCGGAGAAGATCCTCTATCGTCGCTCATTTTCAGGCTGAATCTCTATCACAGATTGCAGGAGTCAAGCTCGAGGGACTCTCGTGTAAGGGTAGATGCTGGTGAAATGGGGCAGAAGCGGAGTATTTAAAGAAGGAAGGTGGTGGTCTGATGATGGTGGAAGTGGTTTGCGTGGGAATTGTAGAGCGACACAAAGGAATTTATGGAGAGTATAGACTCCAGTGAGGATGGTGGATGTCATGTCTTGGATGTGGGCTCATCGAGAAGTGGAGATAGTGGATGATATGGTCGGCAAAATAGAAAGGGTGTGGCTTATTTTGTGAAGTGGGGCGACGTGGGCGAGGGAGTTCGGAGGTAGACGAAGGGGTCTTGGTCGTTGGATCACAAGATCTCCAACGGCCAAGAGAGGAGCGCTAGTGAAAGGCCTGGATTAGATCGATAGCGACGTGATCAAGTGGTCGAGGAAGGCGCCACGTGTCATGTTGAGAGCAGCTGATCCTCGGAGCTCGAGCGGGGCGGAGCCACCTCATCACCGCCATGAAAGGCAGCGGGTCTCACCAGGGAAGAAGGTCATCATCGCTCAATCCTAGTACCTCTCCTTGTCACGGGGAGGTAGAGGAGGGCTGGGCCTCGTCCCTTGTAAAGGTGGACACCGGTGAAAGGCGGAGGAGAGGGGGTATTTGAAGAGGGAGCTCAGCGGTTGAGATGGTGGAGGTCATGGCTTTCGTGGGTGATATGGAACGATAGGAAGAGATTCATGGAAAGCGTGGACTCTCGCGGGGTCTTGGATGAGTGGGGAAGGTTCGGAGTAGCTAGTGAGTGGGGAAGGTGGAGGTTGTGATCGGGAAAATAGGAAGGGGGCGGTGGTCTCGTGAGGTGGGCGACGTGAGCGAGGAGGTCTCTGAAGGTTGACGATGGCTTTTTGGCCATTGGATCTAGTGATCCAATGGCGGAGAGATAGGTGCGCGTAGCGGCTCAGATTAAATCGGAGAGGTGCAATCGAAAGTACTGGGGAGAGATCGGGTGGCTAAGGTTTGGACACGTGGCGAGCCAAGGTGAAGGCGGAAGCGAACGACGATGATGAGATCTGGCCTGAATCGAACGGTTGAGAAATGAAGAGGGAAGGTGCGGTAGAGATCAAAGCCCCAGAATGCAATCAGACGGCGGTCAGCAGAGGGCGCGTGGCGCGCAAAGGAGCGGGTCGCATGGCACAACCAGAAGGTGCCACGTGGCCCAATATCGTTATTCATAGAAGGAAATTAAATAAAGGGGAAAAGGAGGCTGATTTTGAAAAAACTCAAAACATTAAAGTTGTAGATCTCAATGGGATCTACAAGTTTCATGTAGAAAAAAATAGGAGATGAGTCAAACCAAGGAAGAAAATATTTTTTTGAGAGTTTTTAAGGTTAAAAACAATACGATTTTTAATTTTGCTATTTGTGTTTGTATTTTTAATTTATTCAATGGGATAGATAATAACAGAGATTAATCTGGTTTTATTGACATGTAGTATAAGCTAGGGGGTTAATTTTTGCGAATTAAGAGCATGAAACTGGGTTTCATCACCCACCTCCTCGCAGTTCGGGTGTATCCACCTCCTAAGAGACGACCTTCACCCATGTGGTCCCTCACAAGAAAGACAAACAAAGAAAAGTGGTCAAAATAGATCAAATAATTATCAAAATAGTAAGTAAAAGTAAAAGAGAAATAATATGGACAACAATATACACAAAGCTACGCTATCCGTTGCTCCCAACAATGACACCATTTGAAAAAGCCAAAAGATGTAAAGGAGAGAGTCTTGTGATCACACAAGGCGGACCACAGTCGCTGAAGTGACCTCTCCAAAGATCCTTGACTAATTTCAATAATCGACCCACACTAGATAATGAAGCAATGCGAACCGAGGTCTGAATCAAAATTTATTATACCCTACCAAACAAGTATGTATAGCAGACAAGCAAGTAGGGGTCGGACACAAGAAGCACGAGACGTAGCAGGTTTTATTTAAATAAATAAATAAAGCAAGTGTACACAAATGTGCACAAAATCACTCAATTTGTACGCGGGTTTTGATTAAATAAAATAATATTTTTTAATATTTTATTGTTTATATTTTTATTATATATATCCTTATTTTTATTCCTTTTTAATTGAATAGTATAATTAATATCTATGTGTAAGGATATACACATATATAGGAAAAAGGAATAATATGGATATATATAATATGAACAGTATATAATAGTATATGTATAATAAATATGCAAAAATTAGAAACTAGTTAAAGAGAATAATCCTTTTTATTTTTGTAAGGGAACTAAAATATTAACAAGATATCTATAATAATTAATAATAATATAAATTATATATAATGATATATAGATATATATAAGCTATATAGAGTATACTCTATATAAACATAAATAAATATAATAAAAAAAGATAAATAGCAAGTTTTTAGATTTTTCAAATATTTTTCAATTTGTATGGATTTGTGGTGGATTTTTGCATTTTTGTATTTTTAAATTCAGAAAAAGGGTAAAATAGGGACTATTTAATAGGAACGAATTGATTTGAGATTTGAAAATAGGAAATATCTCAAAATATCTCAAAATCAATTTTAATATATAGATAATAATATGTCTAAAAGTATAGAACATAAACTAATATTTTTGGATTTTTCAAAAACAATTTACAAATTATTTATGGTTAGCAAGACTTTGTTAATTTTTTGGATTTCTTTTTATATTATTTTTGTGATTTTTAATCTATAGCTTTAAAATATTATAATAAATAACAGGTAATTTTTTGGAATTTTTAGCAGAAGTTTTATAAATTATTTTGTATTTTCAAGGCAAACATGGAATAAAATGTCTCCAAATGATTTTTAATAAATATTAAATGCATGCAAAATGGAAAATAAAAATTATGAGTGGATCAGAAACCAATCATGCACATATACCTATTTTTAGAATTTTTCAACATAGCAGCTATTTTAAACAAAAAGAAATGCAAAAATAAAATTCATTTAAGTTTACAGGGACATTTTTGTAGATAAAATAAAATATTGGGGCATATGTGCGAAATATCCCAAATTTATGAAATAGAACTCAATTTTTATAGACTGAAAAATAAATACAAAAGGTGTAGGGGCACACCTACAAAATGTCAACTCACGTGGGGGTCCATGTGAGGTGACCTGACACTAGACTAAACTACAATAATATAAAGGTTCGAGGGGGTACATGCAAATTGTCCACAAAATTTTGAATGTACCTAAATATTTATAGGACTAATTATAAATTACAAAAAGGAGGAGGGATGTATTTACAAATATACCACTTAAAATGCGATGGATCCGGTTGTTTTTCATATGCCACGTCGATGATCAGATGGTCCTGGATGAGTACCCCTTCGAAATGAATGCATGGTCCAGATTAGATATGGGTCATGTTATTGATCTAACAGTCTGGAGGGGGTCTTGAAGAACTCCGATGAACTGAGCTCTAGCATGTTTCGATCGATTATTTCTCAGGCGCTCCAGCAACAAATCTCTCCTCTAACGGGCCCAACAACTTGTTGGGCCTCCTCCGCGTGCAGTGGTGGGATCCAAGGACGACGATGGGGCTTAGGGTGCTCGGACAATGTCTAGCACCTGGAGTTGCTCCAAGTAATTAAGGCCACTCCAGACAGGTCCGGGGAGTCGCAAACCTGCATCAAAAGACTCCTTGGCCCGAGGGCTACTTCCTCGGTCGAGTAGTAAGGCAAAAAGGGGAGTGGCGTGCGATGAAGGTGGGGCTCCAACGAGATGTGGTAGAGGGAGCCTTGACTCCTAGATCCACGATGGATCTAGGGGTAACTGATGGAGAGATTTATGGATAAGATGAATGGGGAGATGATGGCGTGAATGGAAGGGTGATATGATGGTCGGATGACGGCGGATTATCCTTGGAGCTCCAACTCCAAGGATTTGGGGGCAGGGTTAAAATTGTGACTAAATACTGATTAAAAGGAAAATTAAAGGGTATAATCAAAATCTACATTATGGAGTTACCTAAGAATCAAAAGAAAGGGCCTCGACCCCGTCCAGGACCACAGGAAGCAAAACCATAAGTGGTGCTCTTCCGGCAATGATTGAATCTCCACCTTCAACCTTTCCTCCTTGCTGCAAACCTTCTATGTCACTTGCTGTCACCAAGGCGAGGAGTTTTGGGTAGATCTGAGGGGATAAGACCAATGAAGGAGGGATCAAACTTGAGAAAATGATCTGCGAGGTTTATTTATATGGTGAAAAATGGGGTTGGATTCTGGCCAAATCAAGGACGGTCGATTAGATATTTGGACATGACGTGATTTAGGGATATCTAATCTCCATATTCAAGCTGCATACCATGGCAGATCAACATGATATCGAGTGGATAATTAGGTAAATATTAGGGGTTCTGACAAATCACGGTCTGAGGAAGAGAGATGTGGAGGTTTCTGGTTGGTCAACGTATACCAACTAGAAAATTTCTAGAAGGAAAAGATTGGGAAAATCAATAGTAAATAGTAAATGAATTAATTAAGTTTTATTAAAACACGAAACTGTTTGTAATTTAATTTAGTATTTTATACATATTTTTATTTATTTTTATGCAACTTTTAATATGAGATAATATTTTCATGTATAATATATGTATAAATACATGTGTTTTGGTACTTTACTTTTATTTTGTAATACATATTTTATTATTTTATGTAATAATTTTATATATTTATAACTTATTTAGATATACACAAATGTATTTTTATTGTACTTTTCTGAAGTAATTCAATTAAATAAATATGTATATCTATTTTATAGGTATATATAGGGGATTGGGAAGTTGCACCCGGGGGTGTAGCCAACTATCTGCACCCGACCTTTTTTATTAGTTTCTTGTGTGTTTGAAATGAAACCTAGGGGGATTTAAATCACCATATATCACCATGGTCTCATGCCATTTTCAACTAAATTCGACGTTTCTATCATCTCCATCAAGACTATCACATTTTAGTGGTCTCAGATGTGTTGAAATTGATCCTAACTAGATGGGCTTATTAGGAATGTTTATTTTTCATGAAGTTTGACACACATATTTCTCTCTAAAATTAAGTAAATCCACAAAGGCTTCCTTCAAAAAAAATAAAAAACCAATAAGAAAAATGTTTGGGTGTAGCTACTTGGCTGCACCCCCTTGTGAAGCTTCCCTTTGCCCATATATATACATACACAATTCATCTATGTATTTTTGTATACTTGTTTATTTTAGTATATTTTTAATGGTTTTATTTTATTCTAATTATGTACATAAGCTATAAATAATATTTACAAAATTATAAAAATATAAAAAGATGAAAATATAGAGATCAAATAAAATGAGTAATTTATTCATGTATAATGTATAATAGGGGTCCAAAACCTTACCTTTGCATCTTAATTCCAAATTAAATGAAACTGCCTTCATTAACTAATTAATACAAAGTTGTATACAATTAAAGTTGATTTTAGTGAATTTCGATTCCACATGGAGAAGATACATGTATGTGAAGTTGAGATTTTGGCTTTTTATTTTCAGTATGGAAGGCACAATATGCATTTTTTTAAATGAAAAAAATTTTGTATTTTTCTTTATATTTTTATATATAATTTTCATGTACAAAATTTGTTGATTTGAATTATAAATAATAAAGAATAAATTAGGTCCCAAAACATAATTATTTGACAAATAAATTGGGATTTTTATTGTTGTTTCTGGCCCTTATGTCCCCCTACTTTATTCCTGGTCGACCAAGTCAATTCTTGACTTAGTCTCGGGATTTCGGTTCATTCAACACATTTGGTATTTTATTTCTTTATTTCCTTTTCTCTATTATTTTATTTTAACATTAAATACATTATTATATACAGTGTAAATGAATTAATAATTGAATTCTATTTTTCAAAATTAATGCTATATACATGCATTTAGCCAGGGGATTTAAGGACAGAATAGAAGAATAAAGGTGATGAAAGGGATATTCATCACTCCTCCCCCTTTGAGCTCCCTTGCAGTGAGGGAGGTGCCGGAGATGGCTCGAAGGAGATGAAGGCGTGATAGGGTTTCCAAGAGACTAAGGATGGGTTCCAGATCTTGTTGCAGATCTGCTCAATATCAATCAACAAATAATGAAGGACCATGATGAAGATGCTCCTTGGAGTCACTCCAACAATCTTGAAGAACCTGCAACAGATTTATATAGCTCAATTCCAAGAGAATTGGCCTGTAGCTTAACTATTCTTGTGCAAATAGTACGCTCAAAATATGTGATTTTCAAATCAAATTTCACGAAGAATCAAATCAAATAAAATTGGAGTTTTGAAGTTAATCATGAGAGTAACGATTAAAGAGTCTAATAATTTATTAATTGACCTAATTGGTCACTAAAATTGAGAAGAAAAAAGGGATAAAGGAGGTTCACCTGCTGCTGGAAGTGTATGACTTTCGGTCGTCACTCGAGAGCATAGTGGATACTCAATGTAAACATGGTTGTTCTAGTAATGATACAAGCCGGAGAATACATTGGAATTCCTCCCTCACTCTTCCACGTGGAGGCACCACCTTGGTGTTGTCACCACCAGAGATGAAGATCCAAGGCGGAGAAATTGAGGTAATGGTCAGATTATTTGAAGCTGTAGGGAGCTAGGTTGGAGGCGACGAAGATGACGGAGTTAAATTGGAGAAATGGCGATGGTTGGAGATTGATTTAAGGGATGGTGTGAATGTCGTTTATTTGTTGAAGGGAATGGAAGGCTCGGATCATCGTTTTGAAAAGGAATGGAGCGGGAATAAACTGGAGATGACGGGTTGTTGGAAGAAACAACCGCTCAGAGCTTCTTGAAGAAGAAGGGATGTGGTGCTGACATGTATTTGCACCACAATAATAAATTGTGTATTAAATATTAAATGGCATTATTTTAAATAGGTATAAAAACTAAAAATATAAATAATTAAATGATCTAATTAATTTTTAATATAAAAACTAAAAATATTAATAAATATATGTATAATATACTTGATAAATAACACTTTCATTTTTAATTAGATATTTTAATAAATATGATACAATTTTTATATTTTATTAATTAATGCAATAATAAATAAGTGTGCGTGAATTTTTATATATTTTAATAAATTAAATTTCCATGTATTAGTTAATACACGTATATAGTCTATAGTTCAATTTTGACTATTTTTAGTGTTTTAGATTTATTTGAAATATTAAATAAAGGGTTTAATTTTGAAGTTTCTTTTATTGATAAACCAAAATACGATAAAAATAATTACAAATTGTAAATCAATTTTCTATAAATAGTATGTACATAATAAAATAAATAGCCTAAAAATCTAATTTTCATTAGGTCCAAAAATTGACTTTTTTGCAAACAGACTCCGATTTAATAAAATCACTTTTATTAATTAGAGAATATTGTTTTGTGAATGTTAAAGGTGAGTAGAGTGAAATTGGAGTTCATATGAAGAAGGTGAGGCTTGGAAGTTAAGAAATTAACCATTTGTAGACCAAAGTTCTTGACATATATGCACGTTGTAATTTTTTATGATTTTTATATTTTTATGTACATTTTTATAAACATAATAAAAAATATTTATTGAAATATATATATATATATATATATATGAATTAATTAAAATTAGTAGAAGATTGCACATAAATAATAAATAGATGGAATTAGTGTATGGCACACAAAGTTAGTTATTTTTGTCCTTATCTCCACTACTTTATTGTTTGTCGATCAATCCATGCTAACCTGATCTCGGAGTTTAGGTTATATACATATATTTTATAGCTATATTTATAATTAACTAGTCATCATGTCATACATACTGACATTCTGCCTTTCTTTTCTTTATTTTTTCCTTTTTGTGTCTTTTTAATGCAGAAAAATGCATTTTTATTTGTGAATGTCATTTTTATAAAAGATGAGAATTATTGAACATTTACAAGTATTTGTTAAAGACTTTTTTTATAAAATGTGATAGAAACGTTAATGGATCATGGATTCATCACCCATGTCTCTCTTTTTCCTTGGTAATTTCTGATTCTTGAGACAATAGGTAGTGGCTACAGATAAGACATGAGTCTTCACATATTGATATGGTTTCTTCATGCTAACCCAAGTAGGCGTGCATCTCACATTTTGGTACTTTTGAAATGTAGTATTGTTAGCCACATAATCCTCAAATGGCACTTTAACCGTGATGTTTTACTTACAAAACCGTGCCATGTCAGAATCATCCTTTTGAATATTTTTAATGCTTTTTCCTGCCATAAGAGTATGTGGGAAAGGGATTGAGGCGAGTGAAACAGAAGAAGGATCTGAATAAAAAACATCATTCATTGCATTACGAGAAATAGAATTTTCAAAGATGAATTGTTTTATACAACTTGGAATTAGAAATAAAGCCGTCTACAACAGATTGTGGAATAAATATTACAGGAGTATTCTCCAAAATTCGAGGTTCTAGGTCCTCTATAGAATCCGAAGTGTCTCCAATTGTTGTGGTACTCGTGTCCTCCTTCTTCTCCTTCTTCTCTTTGTCACCTAAGTAGGTAGCCTCATATGCTATTGAGAGGTCTACTGAATGTGATGCCTCTCCTTCTCATCCTTTGAAGACTCCTTAGATCGAGCTCCAGAGGTGACCCTCTCCGTGTCTCTTTCCCTATCAGGTATGACTACGGTACTTCTGCTCCTGAATGATATATGATAAGCATCATCACATGAAATAATCTCATGCTTAGATCAAAGAGTACTTGAGTAGTATACCTGACCCATGTGTTGTTGTGATTGAGACTTGTTCATGTTATTGGGGTTAGCCTAAACTTGGGTGGGAATGGAGGTATGTGGAACTGTCTGCTCATCTTGCAATTGGGACCAACGGTTGATGTCCACCCGCGTGTCCTAAATCTCATTCCGATTGGAAAGCTCATAGAGAGATTGGCGCTGAAAATCTATGGGTGATGAAGAAGAGGTATTATGTTTAGAAGAGTATTATCATGAGGATTGGCCCGATGGCCTTGATACTATTGCTAGTGTTGCTGATGTTATGGGTAATGCCAGTAATTCGGGCCCTGCTGACCTGACTGGTATAGGCCCTAGCGGCCATACTATTATTGCTATTGTTACCTCTGCTGGGGATGATAAGAACTAGAGTTGTGTTGTGGGGGATGTGGTACCGAGGTGAATGTAGTGTTACAGAAGGTCAAGGGAGACTGGTTTGACTGGCAGTCCCATGTACTTCCCTATCGAGCAGGGTCTTGTTTGTACCATACACCATTAACCTCCCACATTGGGGGAGGCTCCTTATGTAGTGTCTTAGCTGGTTGTACTTGTTGCTGCAAGGATTAGATATAAGAGCAGTCTTCTACCCATGGCTAGTATTGCCCTAACATCGGTTGCTTCTGTACATGTTGTACACGGAAAAAAGGAGTAACTGGTGCAGTCGTGATAGGTATCTTAATCCTGGATACCGTCTTTGATAACTCCCCCACCTGATTCGGGAGCCTAGTTAAGCTTTCAAGCCCATTCATCCTCTTATAGATCCCCTCAACCATTGTAAATTTATCAATAATAATCCCCATGGTGGGGACCAGGTCCTTTGCGAGATCTCCCACAATCTTTCACCCTTTGATATGAATGTGATTAGGGACTCGTTATATGCCCTATTGGTCGTATGTGCATTGCTCGAATACCCTCCAGATAGTGTCCGCTCCATGTGATGTATAACTGCCTTCATAGGCAACGCTCACAAGATCCTTCATCTCAGGTGAGACCAATGAATAGAGATTGGACTAGGATTTTATCATCCAATCGATGAAATTGACACTTCTGTAGTATTTCCTTGAATCGTTACAAGGTAACACAAAAAGGTTCATTTGGCAGTTGTGAAAAACTCGTGATGTGTGTCATCATCTGGTTATTTGTACTCAAAGGGTAGATCTTTTTCAAGAAAAGGTCCCCGAACTTGGCATAGGTTGTCACTATCACACCTAAATTCTTAACCCAGTAATCAGCATTAACCCCTAAGGCAAATGGATGGGCAGTGAGCCAAATATGATCCTGGCTAACCTTGGGATGAGTAGGTAGCACAAACGAGCTCAAATCCCTCAAGAATGCATATGGTTCCTCTGCGGCATTTCCCATTGAAACGTGGCAGCTAATTTAGAAAGGGAGGCTTCAAATCATATTCTATTTCAGGCTCTATGGGACTCATGTAATTTTGCACTATGTACTATCTCGGGTTGTATGCTGCATCCATGGATGCATCAACCCATACATTTAATTGTCCCATCTGAGCTCTAAGTTGGGCATGTTGCTGCTCATATGCAACTAGCCTAGCAAGTATCAACTAGAAAGGATCGTCACGATGTCCTTCCTCATCATCTTTCTTATTGAGATTCATCTTAAATGAAACTTCTTTGTCACCTTCATCAATAATGCATTTGAATTAGTCGAGGTTGATGAACTTAAATCATCCTCACCAAGGCAAAGGTCTTCCTTGGTAAGTGGAGAAGAGAGGAAGGGGTTGATTAGTGGTTGACCATCCCCAAAGTGAGTGTGCCTGGACTCAATAGGGTCATGAGTCCAGGGAGCTTCAAGAAGTGAAGGGACCATTGAAGATGATATATTTGAAGGATTCAATGATACATTCACGAAGTCCGAATAAAAATCCCACCAACTAGTCATCTTCTATGTCAAGAGGATCGTTTAAACATGAATATCAAGGGGAATCTATGCACTATGAGGCACGCAAATGTGTGAAGAGAACTCATGCAAATAAAACACAATGAAACCCATTTGAATTCACCAACTAAACAAGTAAAGGTCGTAAAGGTTTGGTAGAATTATCTTGTCAATTTTAGTTGGTGGTAATACAATCTTTCAGTTCATTACACACATGGTGTCGTCTTACGCCCATCGGTGCTCCTGTGTGCTCCCAATCAATGAGGTGATCTGCCTGGACTACCGGGGATTTCAATAGCACACCTCAAAGGAGACACACACGCTTACATACCCGGAACACACACTAATGTCGAAGTCAAGCCCTTGCAGCTCCCAAGTCCGTAAGAGTCGGGCCTGGAGACTTAGGGGGAAAATCCTAGGATTTGGGATCTCACCATAATGTTTGGTCCTTACCCACTCTATCTAGAGATAAGTACCTGTGTCCAATAAGAGCTTTATGCACCCGTAAAATAAGTATTCATTTTATTCTGATTTTTGATCACCTTGCATCAATTCAATCCCAATTTTAAAACTTTGGTTATCACTGATATTTATGTGAGAACAAAATATACACCTACCGTTCAGTCCCTTTTCCTTTTAGAGTCAGGTTATAAACCAAGAGAGGAATCGAAAAATGGAATGCAAGTGAGAAACTACGATGTATGCGCAACTAACAATGTACTTATAGTGATTCCTAGACTTCTCCATGTGTTATGCTAGACTGAATTTACAATTTTTACACTAAATGCATGCAAGTTAAAAATCCGCACCTAAACATGATAATATTATAGGGGAAGAATCAGATTGGTATTTGAGCTAATTGTACGTATTTATGTGCATCTTTTAATCTTTCAAGAGATATTTTCTCAATGAATATGTGTGACCTATATTATGAGGATCACAAACAATTTTTGAATTTGAATTTGAATGGAGTTTGAATCATAATATGCCTATCCTAAATATCACAACTCAAGTCTAAATAACATCACTCAAGTCGAGAATCACTCTCGACACAACCATAACAAAGAAAAAATAGTGTTCGAGTCTCTGATACACACGCGAGCTCTCAAACAAGAGCTGTTTTAAATGAGGAAATTACCTAAATTATTACAAATAAATTATTACAAAAAATGTATGAGAAATAAAAACTCTCTCTCTCTCTCAAAAAAAATGTCTTCATTGCACCTCAACAATCAGCTCTAAGAAAAATCACATCAGGTTTAGCCGACCCTCGCACAAAAACAAAGACTTATATTACAGAGTTAAAAATATACAAAAATGAGAGAATATACGCTGAAAAAGAGAAAAAAGAAAGACGGAAAAAAGGGAAAATATTCACAAGAATCTTACGGGGGTCAGACTACCCGAGAGAATGGAAAACTTAACTCTAAGCTTCCTAAAATGAACCTAAGCTGTTTGCCTCCTCGACAATGGTTCCATATGATGTTTCCAAAAATACCCTAATTAATTTGTCATTTTTATGTTGTAGTCAGGCAATCAGGGGTCAATCAAAAATCAACCACATGAATAAGTTATCAATCTATAAATCAATCAAGGTGTGGTTTTCTATTTATTTAACCTGGCCAAGCTCCAAGGTCGACTTAAGGAGGTAAAGGAACAACTTGAAGTTCAACTTATCCAACTTAATGCACGGTTTTCAAAGAGGATTTTTTTGGTTTTTTTGATGCGATATGAAATGCAAATGAAAATGAATTGGTTCCTTAAGAAAAATAAGCAACTTAGATCTATAAATTGTAATTCAAAATCAGATCAAATTAGGTAAATAATATTTTTACTATAAACCTAATTCAATGATGAATGAAAAAAGTATTTTTATGGATTTTTCGAGGTTAAAACACAGCAAGGAAAAATGAGTGATGTTTAGTGCTTTTTCAGCAATTTTTCGTGCAAACAATAACAAGAATTATGGAATTTGGATAAAATGTTAAATATGATTAAATGCATCTATTGTTTTTTTAATTTTATGAGGATATTTGATCTAAAAAAATTCAAATGAAATAGAGTGAATCTGAGTAAATAATTCCTAATAAATGCTCAATATAAATTCACTTTAAACCAAATTTATCCCAAATAGATCTATCAATATGCAATCTGGTAAAATTGAGTTTGTGAAATATTTTGCATGGTTCAAATTACAAATCAATTATAGAAATCATTCAACAATTTAGTCCTATAACAAGACAACTCCAATTTCAATAAAATATGAGCAGAAGTTAGAGCACAAAAAACCACCAAATCTATGATTTTTGGAAAAGAATTGGAGCAAGTTACAATAGCATGCAAAATTTCGAGTGTGAATGGGTAAAAATTCACTAATTCTCAATCTCTTTATTTTAATAAATCCTCCAAAGCTTGGAAAATTTTGAATAAATATACACGAGATGTAGAATTAATCAAAGAATATCAAGCATTTTCTAGAATTTAAAAATGATGAGAAAAAGTGTTCTGAAATCGAGCTTAAAGTGAAGGGTCTGTTTGCAAATCAGGAAATAAATCTTCAATAAGAAATGTTGCGCCTAGGGACACTTCTTTAATTGCATATTCATTTGGTTGTGATGTGCATAATTTTCCAAAAAAGATAAAAAATTTGAATTCTTCTTCACTGTTGGAACCCATGACTAGGGCCTGGAGTGCACACTGTGATGAGGCATGGCTAGGACGACAACCAATGAGGGGCACACCCTGTGTGGGGTGGTGCCAGTGGGAGGCGGAGAGGCGCGACCATGCGAGGCAGAAGAGAGGCGGTCTGCGCAGGGGGTGGCGAGGCGGTGGTATGCGATCACGTACTACAGAGGAGAGGCAGCATGCGCATGGGCGGCGCATGGGATGTGTGGTAGCAGAGATGGGGAATGCGATGGCTACGTGCACGGAGGGCGCAGGTTGGACCAAGGGTGGCACAACATTGGTTCTGCTACCGCACACATGTATCTGTATATAATATTCAAATTATCATTCATTATTTACCTGTTAATAGTACATAATTACCCATATTTTAATACAAAATAAAATTACATAGTAAAGAAAATAAAAATAAATAATGTATCAAAGATACTGAATGACTCCAATCCCGATACCAAGTCAATATTGACTTGGTCGACAATGAATAAAGTAGGGGGAGATAAGGGCCAATATACTATATAAAAACCCTAATTCCATACTCTACATTATTTTATTCCGTATCTTACGCATTCCAAATGATAAAATGATCAACATGAAACTTGTACAGAATAACATATAGAAATTATAAAATTATTTGCTAATAAAATAATGCACAGTGCGACTAATACACACAGATGAAAAAGCCGCAAACTGAACTTCACATATCAATATCTTCTCCATAGGAACTCAAATTGAATCAAACTCACTCTATTATATTCTAAATTAAATTATCTATCTAATAAAGGCATTTCATTTAAAATATAGTTACAATAAAAAATCTTGCTTTCTAGGGTACTATTGTACTGTGTATATGTATATTATATTCATATATTGTATTCTTTGTATTTTTACTTTCCTTATTTTTTAATAGTTATATATTATTTGAAACATATTAAAAATATAAACATAAAATAAAACAATTAAAATAAATCTAAATAAATAATAAAGCCTAATATATAGGTATAACACACAGAATATATACATCTATTTATTTACACACAAACAAACATAAAAATACAACAAAATTGTGTAATCTTGTATTTATTAATATTATAAATACCGGAAATCTATAAATATGACAATAAGTATTAAAAATATAAAATAAAAATAAATACATAAAACATAAGTATATATACATATCTATATTTACACAAGCAAAAAATAACCAAATTAAATAAATCGATAAGAAAATAAAAGAAACTCCTAAAAATAGTACATAAAATAAGGAACAACTTTCATGTTTAAAGGTTTATTTAATAAAATTGTTTCCTATTTTATTTTCCATTTATTTCAATTTCCCTCTATTTTTCTCCTAGTGTACTACGTGGGCTAATGAGGAGGCGACGTCACTTGACCCGAGTCAACTGCCTCGCCCCCTTTTTGGATTGGTCAATAATAGACTTTTTCCCCTTCTTCGCCAAATTTTGCAGCTCGATTTAGACATCCTCCATGATCGATTCCTTAATGAAAACTCTTCGCTTGTCAACCCTCTTCCACGACAACTCCTTACCTCGTGTTGATTCATCTAGATTCAATTTAAAATCCTAGGTCAAGGGTCCTTCGTTATATTACCTCACCTCTACCCAAATTTGAAATTTGATTCCTGCTTTGTGAGCCATAACCCCTAAATCCATGATTGATATGAAGACATTGCTGATAGGAGGGTCTCGATCATATTCAAGGAGATGATAAAGCTTCTGAGGAGTGAGTCACCATCGTCAAATCCTAGCTCCAGGTATTTCCTCTGCTCCTTGGTCCTTTGACCATGTTTGATCTATTTTATGTGCTTTCTAGTGTAGTTTTGATTCCAGCTTTTAATTCCACATTTGATTTCACATATTTACTTTATGTTTTAGCTTTAATTCTATTATTACCGTATGATGAAACTCTAGAGCTCCAGCCACTGTCCATCATGATCTCCACCTTGTTTCTCCCACCTGACACCACCTCCTTCCCCATTCAGTTCGCCACCTTCCAAACTATGCATACACCTTGATCTACCCTAGATAAAGTCAGTCGGGTCTTCTTCCTCCTCTTCTTGTTAGAGATCCATCGCCTCACCTCATCTCCTCTCATTTCCACCCAATAAAGGGATCGAATTGTTTGCCCTTGTCCCTCTGCTTCTCATGCTAGTCAAAGCTTCTAGGAATTGGTATTAGCGTGCCTCGATTGTTGATCAGCTTAAGTGAGCACCATCCAATCGTTCTCACACGCATACTTGGAGGGATCCTCCATAGGATCTAATTTTAGTCGTAGATCCACAGACTGGTATTGGCACACCTTGACTGTTGATCAGCTTTAGTGGATTGATCGCAACCATTCGATAACATGTGGGATTGGGTATTGTGCAACTTAGACCCCCTACCTCTTTGTAATTTATTTTTATCTTTAAACATTCATCTATAGTATAAAACTTTTGTAATATTTGCACCTGAACCCTCACACTTTATTTTCATTACACTTAGGTTTAGTGCAAGGTCACCAAACATGCCTCTCCATGTGATTTGTCTTGGTATTTTGTGCAGAACCCCTTTCTAGTTTGGATATTTCGATTTGGTCCTAAATTTTATAGGATAGTGTGATATTTTTGGTTAAATTGCATGATTGGACTTGTAATTTCTCTTATTTTCATTTATACCCCTACCAGGTGGATATTTTTGTATATTAAATTATGAATATTACATGCATGCCCCTGAAGTTATTGAATGCGTTCTTAGGTGCTCAGTAGCTTGCTATAAATTACAAACATGTCCCTACTTGCATATTAATTTTATCTCTTGCATTTTAATTCAGAATTTTGCATCCACAATTATATAAAATTTATGTTAAGTGTTTGGAACTCAAATTTTTCACATAATTTTCATAATGAATTTAAAATTATTTTCATATATATAAAAACACAAAACCTAGTATTCTTCTCTATTTGCTATTTAAAAATATATAAAAATTACAAAATGTTTATAAAATTCCAAAAAAAATTCATGTTTGCTTATTTAGTCATATTTCATATTCTATCCAAGTATTTTTGAAAAAAAAACTTTTAAAAATTACAAATCCATAAAACCTTTGAAATTTTGTGAAAATTCTAGAAAAATCCAAGAATATTGCTTCCTGTTTCTAAATTTTCTTTGAGACATATAGTATCTAATAAAATAATTTTAGGTTTATTTATCGCACACATAACCCTAAACAAAGCCATGGACTTTTTATATTCACAAACCCATAAAAATTTCCAAAAGGAAAAAAGGCAAAAAATACAAAAACACAAAAATATTATTAAGCAATTAATAATAATATTGTACCCTATTCCATGTTCTCTCCATGGTTTGACATTCTACATACTTATACTAACACTTATTTTGTAGATTTAAATATAATAAATTTCTAACTCACATCTTATACATTGATTAACTTATCATTCACATTGTGGGTTTGATTGTTGATTGAATTACAATTGTTAAGTAGGAAACATAGCGACTACTGATCCGTCCTTATTGGTTTTAGTACAATCTCTCGATATATATGTTCATCATTGCTCCCTTTTCTTTCTTCTTAGTTGGGAGATCACTTATCGCACTCACAGTGGCCATGGTCAATATATGCCTCTTTGATCTATCGCATCTATTTTTATGGGGTTAATGCTTTGATGTACATGCATCTTTCAATCCTTTCTTCATAGACAACATGCATTCTATAACTTTCAAAAAGGGAATTTCCATAAAAATATAATGTAATATCTCCACAATAGCGTGATAAAACAATACATTTTTTGATCTTCTGATTTTTTTGGAATTTTTCATAGCATTTGGAAAGGAATATTTACATAATCAAAAGCATTGTTCTTATTTACAACAAAATCATCTGTACATGTGAATGACAAGCAGGGATATAGTCATTCACAATTAGGGGAAAAGTAAAAGCAGGAAATTTGGCTTGGTAGACCAACACAGGATCTGTTGTTGGTGCTGGCATCTACTTGGCTTGCTCGGCTCGACCTTGGATATTATCCTATTTTTGTAATTTTTATTTTATTCATTTTTATTATTTTTATGGTGTGAATGCTCGTCCTCCTTATTCATCCAACCTTATTGTTGGATCCACTAATGTAAAAGATGATGATTCACCATGCTAAGCTTTATTCTTTCCATTAGCGGTGGCAAACAACTACAAAGTCCTATCGCTCCTGAGAGTCACAACGTTAGATAACATAAATGAATTATTTATACCTGACTCGGCGGGGATGGAAGATACACTGCAAACTAATTGCTCTTTACATTTAAAATTATTGGTATTTTCCTCAACCTACGAGAGAATGATGGTTTTCACCGTGGTGAGGTCATCAAGCTTCTGGATCATCTCAGATAGGCTCTTCACTAGATGAGCTAAACAATAGAGTGCAGGGTTTACAAGTGCTGCCTTTGCAGATTCAACGTGTTGACCACACTGACTATGATAATAGTGTAGAGGCTGTGACTGATTATTCTATGAAAAATGATGAGGATATTGTTTACAATGTGGAGGAGGAGGATATTGATGGTTGTATTGAGCAACCGGGTCGTGATGATATATTTTTTATTGATGATAGTTGGCTGCTGGTAGCTCTGTCTCCAAATGTTAGAGTTGTATGGAGATTGGTGGTACTAAAGTTGGTGCTGGATGGGTTTCCCACCATGAGATTGGTGGTACGACCTTATGATTGAGTATTGACCCTATAGATGTTCGCTAGGACAGGTCAATTACGCACCATTGTTCCAAATGTCGTTCACTTCCTAAATTTGGGGCGGAAGTGGGAAAACCAACTAAACATAAGGTTGCTAGGGCTCAGGATGGTAGATAATCATCTGAATCCGCGGCTGTGATTGTGGTGCCTAGTTTAAGATCTCCAAGTAGTACATGTACTGGACTGGTGACGACTGCCCGGGCTATGCTCTGATTGTTCTTTCAGTTCAGCAGAGGTCTACACTGATGAGCACGAAGATTGACAGGAATTGATGGTGTTGACTAACAGCTCCAACTACATGGTAATCTGGTCAAGCTTGTCCATATTCTTTGTTTTTTGTTCAATCACAGCTAGTTTCTCAAGATCCTATAATCTCTTTTCAGAAATGTCCACTTTGGACAGGTGGTTCACATCTATGCTTAGGATGGATCACTCATCCCATTCCACTTCATGTGATGCCGCCATGTTGACGGCCTCGTCATGGGTCTGTAGAGTCTTCTAATAGACTTTAGATGAAGATAGGGTGGCCTCTCCATCGATCATTTCCTCAAAAATTTGCCATACTACATCTTCGTCCTTGTTAAATTGATAACCACCACAAGCAACATCAATTAGCCTATGACTCTATCGAGTCAAACCCCCAAAGAAACATGAGATCAAATTGGTTCTCGTGATATCGTGGTGTGAGCACTTCTCCTGCAAATCTTTGAATCTCTCCTACGCTTCATGAATGCTCTCCTGGGGTTGCTGGGAGAAGTTCGAAATCCTGGCATGCATTTGATTGAGATGACCTAAGGGATAGAATTTGTGGAGAAAAGTTGACTTCAGATCCTCCAAGGTTGTTACCACTTTCCCTTGGTGATTAATCCAATATAAAGCCTTGTCTTAAAGGCTAAAGGGAAAAGCAGCCATATTGACAACAATCAATGGGATGTTGGGTTAGTGTGTAGTATCATATATGTGGATGAGGGAAGAACAGACAAGAACTGTGGTTTTAGCTCAAAGTGTCCATGGATTGGTGGAATTTGGATCCACTCATTCTTTTGGTTAGCACCAGTAATGTTTGTCTCTTTCAAAGTAGTCTTTGGAGCCTCTCTTCTTTCCTTCTCACCACCATGGGGTCTATATGCTTGTGATTCTTCTCCTCCTCCTCTTTGTTCTCTATTGTGCCTCAATTCCATCATCATATTTTGGAAGACGGCTTGTGCTTCAGATTGCGTAGTCAGCTGTGTCTAAATTGCCAGTATCAAGGCGAGCATCTATGCATTCACTTCATTCTTCTCAGCATGTTGTCCCTTCCCTTTTTATAGGAGGCATCTCGATGTCAGAATCAGATGAATTGAAATCCTAATTAGTTTCTTTATCTGCAATGGGAAAGGTACCCCAATCAATCTTGAAATACACACCGGATTTTGAGAAGTATCCAAGCTTAGGGGCCAATCTTTGGACTTTATTGAAGTGGATATATATGTATATAGGTTAATCTCTATCCAAGAGGGAGGGAATTTGGGACAAGAGTGATCCCAGTTTATTTGAGGTAGAAGAGGCGGGCAGTCTCGAGAGTGGTTGTAAAGTCTGATCTTATCACTCTTTCATCACCCAGAATTATTGGAGATGCTGATATCATGGAATTGATGTGGGTATCCACGAAGTCTAGACTAAGCCATACAAGACTTGACATCTTGGAAAATAAAAGGAGTATGATATGGAATTATGAGCACTGGGATATACAAGGAATAAAATGAAGAGAAAATGAGGGAAGGCTCAAAGTGAGCAAAGTGAAAAGAAGTGTAAAAATAAGAGAAAAGATAAGGTGCAAGTACAAGATTTTTTTGGATCTTGACTTTAACTAAAAATCAGTACATAAAATAATTGTGGGTTCACCAGCTCAACAAAATGAGGCTGTGAAAGTTTGGCTATTCATCTTGTCGGTTTCTATTGTTGAAATTCAGGTATTGTTTCCACACTTGGCTTAGCACTACCCCTATAGGCGAGTGAGTACTACTGAACAAGCGTCATGTACTTCCCACTACATGTGTAACCAGTAGCTTATACTTTTTTAAGGTCCTTGTAATTGGATATGGGCGTGGTACTCAGCCAAAGAAATAGAGTAAGCCGATGTAGAGAATCAAATACTTCCCCTTGCGAAGTACTCAGATGTGGCACGATAAGATAGGGAACTGCCATTACAGTTCCCCTATACTCAAGTAATTTAGACTAAGTCAACAAGCGAACTTAGACTTACTTGCTCACGCATTGTTAAAAGCACTATAACTTCACAAGCCCGAGAGATATACAAGGTAGCAAACAGGTTGGGTCTTGGGCTCTAATCCTTAAGGGTCGTGCGTTACTCGATCTACAGCGTACTTGAATACAAAAAGGTCTTTATGAACCAAATACAATGGAATCCACTAATGAATTTTAATTATGGTCAAGATTTTCTTAGCACTCCCTTTTTTATGTTTTTCGATTTTCAATTTTTTTGACTATTCTTCAATGCAATTCACCAAAAAAAATTCGGATTCCCAATTATTCCAAGTCCAAGAAAAATAGGGGGGAAAGACAGAAAAGCTGATGCGCGTAAAAACTATGAATGCTTGCACATGATAGAAGGCGTACCTTGCTCCAACACTCTACATGCAAAATAATCCATGCATTAATTAAAACTAATCTATATTCACATGTAATAATGAAAGTGCCCTTCATATGAGAATTTCTATTAGTGTAAAGAACTGATTTGATTTGACTACGTCCAAGCGTAGAAGATTATAGGTACATGCATATATTTAGGGCTTTGGACCTAGATCAATCAATCAAACAATCCTATATAGGCTCAATCGGCAAGATGTAAAAATAAAAGAAGACAGAAAGCACAAAACACAAGAAATAAAAGAAAATAAGGAGAAAATAGGGAGAATAAAAATGTAGACGGTGATAGAAAACAATGGAAAAGCCGAACATGTCCCCAAGTGAACAACCACTTGGTAAAATAAACGTGTGAGATCCAAGTTCTGAGGTTGTCAATATTACAAATTAATAAGTCTATCTCTCACAAAAAGAAAATAAAAACTATACTAGCTAGACTATACTGCTATTCTCGTTCTCCTAATCAACTTTTGTTGCACTCTCCTGCCGGCTCGTGAATAAGAAGTCAACCTCTGCCTCGCTCAGATGCTTCGATCTCCTAGAAAACCATCCTCGCTCTACACGCCCTCGCAATAAAGTCAAATAGACAAGATGATTAGAATAGATAAATAAAATATAGATAAAATGAAACAAAACCACATAATAGTAAAATAAAATAAACATGTTATATACAAGCTACTTTAGGCGTTGCTTCCCAGCAACGTTGCCATTTGATTAAGAGGTATTGCATTGGTCTTTTAATCAAACACGATTAACAATTACTGCATGATCAAGTGTCTCTTAAATCAACAATGAACTCACAAATAGATAAATTAATAAATATGTGTAGGTTAAAATTTATTATAACTCAAAAAAGATCTGTATAGTATAAGTATGTAGACTATCGAACCATAAAGAGCAAACGTTGTGGGGTAGTAAATACTAATAATTATTTCTAATAAATAATAATTATTATTTTGTATTTTTCTTACTTCTTCCAATTTTTATTTAAGTTTTTAGTTATATTTAATTTTTATGGATTTTTCCATTTGTTTTGTATATTTTTTACTTTAATTTTCAATTTCGTATTTTGTTTTAAAAATTTTAATTTATTTTTTATTTATGATTCTCTTTTTAATAAGATACATATTTCTATATAATAATATCAATATAATATCTTATATAAGTAATATATAGTATATATATAATAAAACTATTTATATTTAATAATAAGTAAAAATATCTTTAATTTCAAAAATAAAAAGTTTTTATGTTTTATATTTTGTTATATTTTCGTAATTTTTATATTATTTTGTATAGTTTTTTATTGATTCGAAGAGTGATTAATATATCAAAATAATGAATATATTAAATATTTGAGATTGTTTAGGGTTCAGAAAGAAATATTTTTATATTCCTAGATATTTTTTGTTATTTTTATAAGGAGTGATTTTTATCCTTATATTTTGTATTTTTAATTGATTATTGGATATGTGGTTTATTATTTAATAATATGGATAATATAATTTTGGAATTGTTGGAAATAAGTTTTATGACTTTTATGGATTTCAATATCAAAACATGAAATAAATAGATGTTTTTGGATTTTTATAAATATTAAAATTAATTTAAAGGCCAATTTATGTGAGAACAAGCAAGGTGTCATGCATCTGACATAATTTTCCTAACATTTTAGAGAAATAAAACTATTATATTTGCACAAAATACAAGAATAGAAATGTTGTAGCAACAAGGACTTGTTTGCAAATATAATAAACTAAATATGCATTTCAGAACAAGTCTTACAAGTTTAGAGGTATATATTCAAAATTTACAGTGCCTCATGTGGTGCTACATGTGAGGTAGGAGGACTTAAGTGCAATCATACAAAAGTACGAGGGTCCAATTGTAGATTTTCCAAAAAATATTACAAGTAATATATTATTTACATTACTAAATAAAAATAAAAATTGTACGGGGGCTTGGGGCATGTAAAAGGTAGACATGAATAATGTTGAGGATGCCACAAGTCTTCCACTTATAATGGACGTCTGGAGGCGGATGTCGTTTCATTTACATTTAAAGGCACGGATTAGATCATGGTCCATCCTTCAATCTGACAGTGCTGAAGCTAGGTAGAAGAACATGGAAGAACAACTTCCATGTCCTCCTTTGATCTTTTAGTTTCCTACCACCTCCTACATCGCTGATGAGATCAACGGCTTCCTGGAAGGCCCCGTGACTGCAAGACGGCTCGAAGATGTCCATGCCTCATCGTAGGAGCCTAGAAAGCTCCTTCTTCTCAAGGACCTAGGTTATGAGTTCTTTGTGTGATTCAAGCTCCAGGTGCATCTTCAGAGTTTATCTCCTACAAAAAATACTTCTAGGGATCTAGGGCTACCTCCTCGACCTAGGTTTGAAGCTCATAGCTCAAGAAATGAAGGTGGATGATAGACCTTCATTGAGTAGCGGAGCTGAGATCTGATTCGCCGATCTAGGACAGATTAGGTTGAATTGGGTGCGGTGTTTGGTGTAAAAATGATAGGGAATTAAATGAAATGATTTGGGGGTCAGAATAATGGATGACATGGCAGGAAACAGTGGCCGAAGCATTAGCTCTGACAAACTACGAATTGATTAAATTGTGCATAGGTAATTAAGATAAAGCTAAACTAAGATTGAATCTACGCCAAGGAAAGGAAGAAAGCTAAAACACTGAGTAAACTAGTAGGTCTACATGGAAATACTTAGAGTAGAGGAACACTCGTTGTGGCTGGAACTCGGCTTTAGTGGATCGACTTCTCGACCACCTTTCTCCTAGCTGACACACGCTAGGCTTCATTATTGTCACCATGAGTAACACTAGGTTAGGGGATTGGGTTTATAGGAGGTGGAGAATGATGAAAATCAAAATGACTGTGGAGGTAAATTTTTATACAAGTTCTGAAGGTCCATCTCGCGATTGAGATGGTGTGCGAAGGATAAGGGGTTGGTGTGGTCTAAGATTGTTGTGAGGTAAAGGGTGATAGGTTGCACAAAATGGTGAAGAAGTCGAGGGGAGAGGAGGCATGTATTACGCATAGAAAATGAGAGAAAATGGATATCTCGAGGTTCTTATAGAAAGTCAGATGGTGGTCTGATGAGACGCTAAAGTATGAGGTGTGTAACGTCCGATCTTGGAGGGCTTGTGATGTCTGTCAAGTCGGATCTAGCAATCGTTGTATCAACGCCTCTCTCGTCTCTCAACACCCAACTCATGGGTGTCAATCAACAATCGAACCACGGAATGAATATGCAATGAATACAAACGAGGTGAAATTTATTATACCCTACAAATAAGTGTGTATAGTACGCAAGTGTAGGGGTTAAACCACAATAAAACAACGGGGATAGGTACAAAAATTGACAATCAAGGAGAAAATTAACAAATGTGTTTTTGTGTTTTTATAGGGTTTTCTAATTTTTGTGGGTTTTTAATATCTTATATTTTTATGGGTTTTTAATTTATATCTTGGTTTTTAAATTTTATTTTTTTTTTACTTTTTTATTTTCTTAAATTTATTTTTCTTTTTATAAGTAATATATATATATATAATATTTATTATTATTATATAGGATATAAATATAATATATGTGTATATATATAAAATCTAGAAAATACAATTAAGTACAACCCTTTTTTATTTTTTAAAGGTTTTAAAATATCTTCTTAGTATTTACTATAATAATAATAATATCAATATTAACAAGTATATAAGTATATATATAGTCAATATGGCTTTTCTATTTATAACTATAGCTTTAAATATTAAAAATTACAAAACCGAGCATTTTTGTCTTTTTTTTATTTTTCTCTATTTTTAGGGATTTTCTTATAGTTTTTTCTATTTTATGTATTTTTATTGATTAAAATTTTCAAAATAGTGACTTATAATATAAGGGCCAGATTGTTTTGGGATTAAAAAATAATAAATATCTCAAAAATTCCCAAAATTATTTGTAATATATATAATACAGATAAAATGTAGTAATAAAAAGAATATTTTTGTGCTTTTAAATAATTTCTAATGATTTTTATAAGGTTTTTGGAGTTTTAAAATTTTTAAAAGGTTTTGGTAATACTTAACCAAAATAAAAGGTCAGAAAATCAAATATGCATAAATAGACAAATGGGTATTTTTTTGAAATTTTTCAAAACATTTTATAATTTTTATGGATTTTAAATGCAAAACAGGGAAAATGCAATGTTTTTATATTTTTATATACAGGAAAATAATTTTAATTTCCTTAAGAATAATATACATGATTTAAAATTATTTTAGGCCCTTAAGATATTTTTCCTATGATTTCCAAATGCAAAATGTTATTTTTAATAGTAATAATATAAGAAATAAAATTAAATGTGTTGGAAGGGACCTATATGCAATTTAGATAAAGTTTCAAATCATATCAAAACAACCAACCAATCTTCAGGGACATTCATGCTAAAATCTCAAATATATCAATATTAAACGCACTATTATGGGCATTTATATGATATTCAAAAGGTGTTTTTACCCGGCAGACCCTATAAACTTTGCCAATTACCTCTACGACCTTTGAAACAACATAATTCCCCTTCGACTCCGTAAACTTGCCAACTCTTACCCCATGAACCCTTCGGGTAATCTGTTTGAAGATTGTGGAGGTTCTTGGGGTAATTTACAGGGTCGATGGGGTAATTACATTGTGCAAAAGGTCGTAGAGGTAATTTAAAAAGTTTATAGGGTCTGCCGGGTAAAATCCCAATTCAAAAAGTTCTAGGTCCTACTTGCAATTTTCCACAAAAATATTACATTCATATTTAAATTCCTTAATTCAAATAATAATAATAACCTGAAGGTGTGTCCTCGCAAAATACCATGTCCCCTCATGCACACAAGCACACGATAAGATGTGGAATGGACTAAAGTACAAATGTGGAAAATTGGGTGTCCTAAAAGTAAATATCACAACAATATTTGAACTACAAATGAAAGTTTATGAGAGAAAAGGAAAATGCAAAAAGGGGGGAGAATATGCAATATACCCCTAATAGGCACTAATGGACAGCGGATGGGATGCCACTTATCCATGTGGCATGCTTTGGACGACTAATGTCACTTCGTGGATGAAGGGCGGAGATTAGATCTTGCCCACATATCTGACGGCTAGGCTTGGTGAGATTGGACGATAGCTGCTTCACCTGGGAGTGGCTCCTGATCTAGCGGTTGGGAGCATGCCTGGAAGAACAAGGAAGAGTGCTTGGCTGGGCGAGCTCTATTTCATGCTTCTGGTCGACTACGACTACCTGAGCAGCTCCCAGATGTCTCAAAACGATGCTGATGCTCCTCCGCTACAGCTAGAATTCTCAGAAAGATCCGGGACCCATTGATAGGGTCATAGAAGGTTTAGGAAGGCAGAGCTCCAAGAATACCTCTGGTCGTGCAATCCAAGACTTGCAAGGTTAGCTTGCAAATAAGAATACAAAGGTATGGGGTTTGTGTTGGACATGCGAGCCCACAGCGAGCCATTATGCAATGAATGTTATTGCGAATATCATTCCCTGATCTGAAATGAAGAATAAATAATTTTCACAATAGGTCCCTTAGTACAATTAGGGTTATGTACCATGGCCATCTTAATGATCATACAGCTGGTGATTCAATTATTGAATCATAGAGGCTGGTGCTTGGATGAATATCTAATGAGTTAGATTGAGGACTCATCAAGCACCGTTAAATGATTGTTAAGAGATGATCTCCAACCTGAGTAGGAGATGGGAATCCTATCTCAGTTAGGCTGATATCTGACCGACCTCTTGATGCAGGTCCTCTGCATAGGAATAGAGATTCGGAGGTGTCAGATGAGTTAGGTCAAAGAGTTGACTTAACGAGATCGAGATAACCAAAGTCCTATATCGTATGTTGTCATAATATAGGCACACATCCTCTGATCGGAGACAGATGAGTTAATATATGTCTGAGTAGGTACATTTGGCAGACCAATAGGTAGATGACCTAATCAAGGTCTATACACCGACACGCTGGTGTGCATATAAGGGCATATGAGTAATACGATCTCTCAAAGGGATCATACAGGTTCACTACTGAACCGGAAGACATGAGCTCACTCATGAGATATTGGGAAGAATCAAATTCTATGCGCACGGTCGTCTCGTTTTAGAAGCTTGACTGAATTTGTAGGTTTGATATATACTTTTGGAAAGTATATGATCAAGACCTAGGTATGATATATGCTTTTGGAAAGTATATGATCGATACCAACTCCCAATGATCAAAATGAGAAACTTACTGATAAAACCCTGATGTAGACAGTATAAAGTTGATCTAATACTTTGGGTTTATTCTGAGTCTTCCAGTATGCAGGATGTACATGTATTGGGAATACCTGAGGGTGTTGTGATCATAAACGATTGTATAACCATTACGCTTCCATTCCTAGGGAGTGATGAAATGGGTCTGGATTTTAGTGACTCCTCTCAGTTGAAGTAATCTGATCTTGATCCAAATGTTGGACATTGATCTGAATGTGATTCAGATTCAATGAGAAGATTAGATTTGCGGTCTTCATTCAATCAAGCATCTACGGGAGGCCCGAGATTTGGATTTGAGATGTAATCTCAATATCCAAGTCACTATACGTTGAACAATACAATCGCCCCTGTCCTTATCTCCAAGTATTCGCGGAGAAAGCGCATTATCCTTGAAAGAGTTCATGGATAATTCTATTGTTGATATATGTATCCGAGCATTGAGAAAATGGATAATTAAATGTGATTTAATTATCATGATTAATATGAATTTGATTCATATTACAAGGAGAGTTATCTTAGATAATTAAATGTGATTTGATTATCAAAGATGTAAATAATATGAATGTGATTCATATTATTTGAGCACATGAGAATAAGTTATCCAATATAATTAAATGTGATATAATTATTGTGGATAAGAAAAATATGGAGGGTAATATCTAATTATTCATAATATATTATAAATATGATTTATAATGTATTAGAGAGACCTAATTATAATTTATATTTGTTAATTAATTATTATGTGTATTGGATACACATTGTGTAATTAATTGATAATGTAAATTATATGTTGTTTTGGGTTGTGAATGTGATTCACAATTTTCTAATGTCAAGATTACAATATTCCCAAAATTAATTGTGAATTATTTTTTGTGAATAAAATCCCAACAAAAGTTGTTGGAAATAAATAATGAGAGAGATTTCCATGGAGATATGCAGTCTCATGAAATCTCATGAGATTGCCTCCATGAGGAATCAAGTGGACGGCACCCAATTCCTAATTGGAATGGGTGTCCGTCCACATGGAAAGCATATGGAGATGTGATCTCCATATACATTCTCTCCTTATTTGATTGGTGTAATTTAGGATTGATTTGTATTTGATTTTGTCAAATATATTTTAATCTAAATTAGATCATAAGTTTTTGGTTTTTACCAACAACAATCTTGACCACTGGATTGACATAAATCAATCTCATCCATTGATTTTATATGTCCCATGGATTGAGATCCATGGATCCAAGAACCCTATAAATAGAGAGGCATACCATGCTCTCTCTTTACGCACAATGCTTGAGAAGCACATCTCTCTCTCTTTCTCTCTACACGCCATCTCTCTTCCTCTCATGGCCATCCACCATGGATGACCTAGAGAGAAGTCTCCATCACCGCAGCGTCGTCGTTATGCTGCCCGATCGTCTACTCGTGGATCTCCGTCTACTACGGTGAGCCTCGCTCGTGAAGAAGACGTCGGATCTCGTGTGTCGAGATCAGGAGATCCGCCGCTTGGATCATCAACATGGATTGCGAGAAGCACGCGGTTCATCCCTGCGCTTGCAAGCGTCTCCTCCATCGGATCGGACTTGAGACAGGAGGTCTCTTCGTTTAGAGACTCAATCACAACCACGCTTCAAGAGGTAATCCAATTACTTGCTTGTGGTTAAGACGAAACGATCCGAGAAGTGTTCTTGGATCATGTGGTTTCGTCGTATAATTTTTTTTAAATTCCGCTGCATCGAGCAACTAGTGCGACTAATCGCTCCTCGTCGTATTCGATATGACGCTCATGCTTCCGTGATGCGATTGAGGATCTAACCATATCCTTCAAGTGGTATCAGAGCCTTAGGTTGAAGGTTTTGGATACGATCCATAAAACCGAAGGCGACTTGGGTTCGTTAGGGTTGCGAAAGTTTTATCGCATTTCATTTTCGCATCTCTGTTTAGTGATTATCTTCGGCCCTGTTTAAATTGTTTAAACACAAAAATTAAACTTTTATTTTGTTCCTTATTAAATAAAGAAATCATAGGATCTGAGTTTATGTTATTTGGATTTCGTTTGCTCGAGATATGGTTGTTTTGATGAACATGTATTCACTGTTACGGGAACTGCGAATCTTAACGTAATTAAGGAATTAATTACTGTTTAGAAACGCTTTGAAATGCGTGCAAATCACATAGGTTCTGTTGTAAATCAAATTAGCAAACTATGAAAACTTACTTTGCTTAATTTCGATTTGAATTGATTGAGATATGCTAATTTTAGTAAGTAGGGGTCACTGCTGAAATTACTTTCCTAATCAAGAACCATGTGATTGTCAATTAATGAAATTAATTGTTAATTTCATGAAATAATTATGGAAAATATTTGAGAAATATTGGATGATGATTATTTCCTTAATTGACATGGCCTCAACTTATAGTTGATTAGATTTGATCTAGAGAAAACACAATCATCAAACTCCTTGCTTGAATAGGATTGGGAATTTGTCTAGCAAATTTCCTTATAATAAAAAATGTTTTAATTATTACTATATGCTATAATTTCGATTGAATAACCGATGATCATCTCAAGTACAAAGTGATTGACTCGGCATTATTTTTTCCCGAGGCGGATATGGTGTCTAGTCGGGGATCGCTGGGGTAGCGGGTTGCAACGTATGCGGTCCGTCCCACTCCCGCCAGTATTGGCCATGACAGCGGGTAGGGAACGAATGATGCCTGAGAGATCATGATGTATTTTTCTAATTATTAAAATTCGAATTAATACGTTTTTTTAGATAATACCATATATTCAAGTAAAATCAAGTTTGTTGATTGAATTGGATTGATAATTAATTTAATATGATTAAGTTAATTATATCCAAAATAAAAACACTCTATTATGAATAGAGTTATTATTTTCCTTGGAAGAATTAATCGTAATGAATATGATTCATAATGATTAATTAGAATTTGAATATGATATGGAGGATCACATAAGTGACATCCATGATCTCCCGTCAAGGCGAAGGGTTCCGTCGCCAGATATTGTATGTAGGAGACTCTTGTCCAAAGTGACAACTCCTGCATATGATCCATTTGGATCGGGCTCGTCGCTTCTCGAAAGAGTAAGGACGTATGTGTAGTGACCCCAATATCGGGTCCTCATATTATTGGGGCGATATTGGATTGCACATAGCGAGTTGTATTCCTATTGACGGTTGGTTCAATTAATGATGGGTCAACATCACCTTAGGGGTGGTGGGCCCGGGTGTTAAAGACCAAATTGAGAGATGCAAATTGGACTTGCAAGGCGGAATGTGTTCCCGCTTCTTTTTATCCGAGTTACAGGTTCTCATATTATTGGGATGTAACAAAGATAAGGAAGGAGATCCCAGATCTTGCTTGAGATATAATGGTAAGTATATCTCTTACATTGAAAGTGATTAAGGAAATGAACTTTCATTGTTGACATGGCAAGACAGCTTTGATATAAAAATTCCTAAATCAAAGTAAAATATGTATATATAATATATACACTTATGCAAATTTCTTATTTCAGATAATCCTTCATTAAATCCACTCAATGTTATACTCAATAATAACCAGTAGAATATCATGGATTGGACCAATGATATAGATATTGTACTTGCAATTGGACACATAATGTATGTGGTTGCAATGTGCAAGTTTCCTCATAATAATGAGGAATGATGATTAAATAAGACAATAGGACTAAAACCCTAGGGTTTGTATCTCTATAAGTCTTGATCTCATCGAATGTATCTTTGAAGTAACATGTCGATAATGATCATAATTATCATATAATCCTTATAAAATCTAAGAAGATGTTCTGGCATACATATGTGCTCTCCACATATAATCATGAATGACATGGTTCTCTGCATTATGCAGAATGGTAACTCTATAGGAGATGATGTATTCAAATTGTTTGAGTACATACCCCGAACCTAAGTTTTAAGAGTTTAAATGGATATAGATACGATGAGTGTCATCATTCTACTGTCTATACTCTAGTCATTCATAAAGCTTCATAATATTCATATTGTATGAATTAAATGAAGCATGTATAAATTTTGAAATACTCTTATGTTGAAATTTTTTATTTTTAACATAGGAGATCCTTGGTCTTGAGCAATGGTTGCTTATAGATAAAGGGAGCGCAGTGGAAGCATGGGTTGGACCCAAGTTAGAAGTATAGTCAAACAGTTGACTGTACTTCTGTGACTTCCATGTGACATCCAAAGAGTTGGATGTATGCCAATACTACAATAAGTTGATGTGTTAATAGTATGACTATCAAATCTATCTAGAATCCTTAGAGAAGGAATCAGATAGTACATCAGATTAATCTACATATAATCATTGATATTGACTTGCTTATTTGATAAGATAAAGTCTAATAATTGTATCTCAATCTTCTAATGACACTTGCAATTGGTTGCATCTGTATTAGAAATTTGATCTTAAGGTTTAATTGTCATCCATGTTGGAAGTGATGAAATTGTTGTAACAATTTCCATTGGATCAATAGACTTCATATTATCAGTGGGAGCCCTTAGTCTTAGAGAATGTCTCTATGACCTAGATATAAGAATGCACTCATTAATTATTTCCAAATGTTGGAAATAAACATGAATTCTGTAATAAATCTATCATAAAGAGTTATGATGGAGATATTTCAGATAGTAATCTAATATCTTGTGGACTAAACTAAATTAGAAAATTAATGAATGGTTCATTAAGATTTTTAATGCTGAAAAATAAACCATTAAAGATCAATAGGAGGATGAAGATCGTTTGATAATGATCTGGCATCATGTTTTGGACATATGTCTATTGATGAGGTCAATGGACAAGTAAGAGATGAAACTTTAGAATGTCTAAAATTTCAAAACTTGCATACTTATGAATATTGTATTCAAAGTAAAATGTCCAATACACCCTTCTTTAGGAAAGGTGTAAGATGCCAAGGTATTCAGGATCTCATACATATTGATGTATGTGAATCATCTATATCATAGTAAACATCATGGATATGTGATATCTATTGATGATTATGTATGATATGAAATTTCTTCTCTTCACCTAAGAAACCTTTGAAATGTTCAAAGATTTCTAAATTTTGGTTTAGAACCAATGTTTGAAGGAAGATAAAATGAATTTGATCTAACCAAGGTAGCTTGTACTATTAGATGAATTCAAGGAATACCTTATGGATATGTGAATATCATTCCTATCTCAATCCTCCTAATGAACCTTAACTCAACAGAGTTGTAGGGAGATACAATTGGATCATGTGTGACTTGATATAATCAATGATGAATATTAGCATAATTATCTATTAATTTCCAAGGTATATATGTAGTAGAGACTACAATGTATATCCTTAATAAGGTTCCATACAAGTAATCCGGAATCTGGCACTGGAGAGTGCTACTTCATTAGAGAAATAAAGGATGGTATTGGATACCTACTTTATGACCTTGAGATTCTTAAAAGATCTCATCTTTGAGAATATGATTATTATAGGATGACTCTCTTGAGAATCAAGATGAAAATGAAGAAAAGGAACTCATTTAATCTTGAGATGATAATGAGGCTCCTGGAATCGGAAACTCAAAGGACAATTAAAGATGAAACACTAATACCTATTCAAATAAGTTTGATGATGGGTTCCATGTGTTAGTTGAATCTGACAATGATCTGACTTCATGTGATTAAGATCATGACGATCATGACATGGAAAGATGGATGTTAGCAATAAAAGTCTAATGTAGACTTCATATACAAGTGTTTTATATGGACCCTCGAGGATCCACCTATATAGGTAAGACCCATTAAGGTGTAAATGGATCTTCAAAAGAAAGAGGGAACCTGATGAGAAGGTAGAGACCTTCAAAGCACGGTTCGTAGCCATGAGCTACACACCGAAGAGAAGACATCGCTTGCGATGAGACTTGCTCTCCAGTGACCTTACTTTAACTCATCAGAATTTTGCTAACTATAGCTACACAACTTGACTATGACATCTTCATGATGTGAGTCAAGATTGCTTTCCTCTATGAATACCTCTCTGAGGACATTCATATGAAGTAGCCCCAGGGCTTCATGTTTGAGGAAAGCAAGGTGTGCAAGCCAAAGAACTCCATCTTTGGACTCAAATAAGCTTCTTGTAGTTGGAACATAAGATTTGATGAAATTATAAATGTTAATATTTCAGATAGAATCTTGATGAACCATGTGAAGCTTAGTGGGAGTGCCATTGTGTTCATCATGCTAAATGTAGATATTATTTTAATCATTTGGAATGATATAAGGACAATAATAAGTGTTTTAAAATTTGGTTGTTCCACACCTTGAGATATGATCTCAAGGATACCTCTTAAATCTTAGTTCTGAAGTCGTTCAGAAGCAAAGAGAAGAGGGTATTGGGACCGTCGTATTAGTAGTACACCTTGGACTTATTCCATTTTCTGGAAAATTCCAAGAAAGGCTTCCTTCCCTTAAGATGTGGTACTGACCTATCTAATGGGATAGCACCTCAAAGAGTTGAGGAAGTGAATGCTAGAACTGCTTGCACTTGTGCATCAGTTACGAGAAGCTGAGTGTATGCTAGATGTGCAAAAGAGCCAGATGTCTGCCATGCAGTGGGAGTAGTAATCTATTACTAATCCTACTATGGAATAAAACACTTGATTGCAGTAATAACAATATATTCAAAGATGATGAAACTCAGAGATAGTGATCTCGAAGTTTTATCTTCAAAAGTTTAAGACCTTATAGATAGTGATCTATCAGGGTCTTAACTGTAGATACCTTAGGAGATAGAGATCTCTAGGAATAAAGGTATTCTGATAAGGATTATGGGCATACTGGTTATAATAATTATCGAGCTAAAGTGTCAAGGACACTATAACAAAATTGAGTATTGGTTGCATAAGATGCAACATTCGCATTGGATGCGAGCACTGTTACTAGGAGATATGCAAGTGTCGTAAAAGGACTTGGCATAGTCTCTTGGGAACAGAGTGACTGATCAGCTTACCTAGCTATTTTCTAAATAGCCTATGATTGTCACATGAGTGTGGGTTTAAATGATTAGCCCATTAATGGCTCTTTGGGCTAGTGGGAGATTGTTGGACATGTGAGCCCACGACGAGCCATTATGGAATAAATGTTATTGCGAATATCATTCCCTGATCTGAAATGAAGAATAAATAATTTGCATAATAGGTCCCTTGATACAATTAGGGTTATGTACCATGGCCATCTTAATGATCATACAGCTGTTGATTCAATTATTGAATCATAGAGGTTGGTGCTTGGATGAATATCTAATGAGTTAGATTGAGGACTCATCAAGCACCGTCAAATGATTGTTAAGAGATTATCTCCAGCCTGAGTAGGAGATGCCAATCCTCTCTCAGTTAGGCTGATATCTGACCGACCTCTTGATGCAGGTCATCTGCATAGGAATAGAGATTCGGAGGTGTCAGATGAGTTAGGTCAAAGAATTGACTTAACGAGATTGACATAACCAAAGTCCTATATTGTATGCTGTCATAATATAGGCACGCATCCTCTGACCGGAGACAGATGTGTTACTATATGTCTGAGTATGTACATTTGGCAGACCAATAGGTTGATGACCTAATCAAGGTCTATACGCTGGCGTGCTGGTGTGCATATAAGGGCATATGAGTAATACGATCTTTCAAAGGGATCATACAGGTTCACTACTGAACCGGAAGACATGAGCTCACTCGTGAGATATTGGGAAGAATCAAATTCCGTGCGCACGGTCGTCTCGCTTTGGAAGCTTGACTGAATTTGTAGGTTTGATATATACTTTTGGAAAGTATATGATCAAGACCTAGGTATGATATATGCTTTTGGAAAGTATATGATCGATACCAACTCCCAATGATCAAAATGAGAAACTTACTGATAAAACCCTGATGTAGACAGTATAAAGTTGATCTAATACTTAGGGTTTATTCTGAGTCTTCCAGTATGCAGGATGTACAAGTATTGGGAATACCTGAGGGTGATGTGATCATAAACGATTGTATAACCATGATGCTTCCATTCCTAGGGAGTGATGAAACGAGTCTGGATTTTAGTGACTCCTTTCAGTAGAAGTAATCTGATCTTGATCCAAATGTTGGACATTGATCTGAATGTGATTCAGATTCAATGAGAAGATTAGAGTTGCAGTCTTGATTTAATCAAGCATTGATGGAAGGCCTGAGATCTGGATTTGAGATGTAATCTCAATATCCAAGTCACTATACGTGGAACAATACACTCGCCCTGTCCTTATCTCCAAGTATTCGCGGAGAAAGCGCATTATCCTTGAAAGAGTTCATAGATAATTCTATTATTGATATATGTATCCGAGCATTGAGAAAATCGATAATTAAATGTGATTTATTTATCATGACTAATATGAATTTGATTCATATTACAAGGACAGTTATCTTAGATAATTAAATGTGATATATTATCAAAGATGTAAATAATATGAATGTGATTCATATTATTTGAGCACATGAGAATAAGTTATCCAATATAATTAAATGTGATTTAATTATTGTGGATAGGAATAATGTAGATGCTAATATCCAATTATTCATAATATATTATAAATGTGATTTATAATACATTAGAGAGAGATAATTATAATTTATATTTGTTAATTAATTATTATGTGTATTGGATATACATTGTGTAATTAATTGATAATGTAAATTATATGTTGTTTTGGGTTGTGAATGTGATTCACAATTTTCCAATGTCAAGATTGCAATATTCCCAAAATTAATTGTGAATTATTTTTGGTGAATAAAATCCCAACAAAAATTGTTGGAAATACATAATGAGAGAGATTTCCATGGAGATATGCAATCTCATGAAATCTCATGAGATTGCCTCCTTGAGGAATCAAGTGGGCGGCACCCAATTCCTAATTGGAATGGGTGGATGTCCACATGGAAAGTATATGGAGATGTGATCTCCATATACATTCTCTCCTTATTTGATTGTTGTAATTTAGGATTGATTTGTATTTGATTTTGTCAAATATATTTTAATCTAAATTAGATCATAAGTTGTTGGTTTTTACCAACAACAATCTTGACCATTGGATTGACATAAATCAATCTCATCCATTGATTTTATATGTCCCATGGATTGAGATCCATGGATCCAAAAACCCTATAAATAGAGAGGCATATCATGCTCTCTCTTTACACACAATGCTTGAGAAGCACATCTCTCTCTCTTTCTCTCTACACGCCATCTCTCTTCCTCTCATGGTCTTCCACCATGGATGACCTAGAGAGAAGTCTCCATCGCCGCAGCGTCGTCGTTATGCTGCCCGATCGTCTGCTCGTGGATCTCCGTCTACTACAGTGCGCCTCGCTCGTGAAGAAGACGTCGGATCTCATGTGTTGAGATCAGGAGATCCGCCGCTTGGATCATCAACATGAATTGCGAGAAGCACGCGGTTCATCCCCACGCTCGCAAGCGTCTCCGCCGTCGGATCGAACTTGAGACATGAGGTCTCTTCATTTAAAGACTCGATCGCAACCACGCTTTAAGAGGTAATCCTATTACTTGTTTGTGGTTTTGGCGAAATGATCCGAGAAGTGTTCTTTAGTTTTTTATTTCATTTAATTTTGTCATGTATTTTGTAAACTCAAAAATTGTACTTTGTCAGAGCTGCAAGCTTCGGCCTCTGTTCGTTGTTCTCGACTATCTCCTGACCTCGTCGATCACCACATCATCTTCATCCTTCGCTTCTGTCCATCCCCCTTGGTCTTGCACAGATCAGGAGATCAAGGTCTCCACTTCCACCACATGCTGGAGACATCTGCTCCAAATCATCCCACCATCTTTTTTCCCTAAATCAAATTGAAGGATATGGTTAGATCCTCAAGCACATCATGGAAGCGTGAGCGTCGCATCGAATACGACGAGCAGCGACTAGTCGCACTAGTTGCTCGATGCAGCGGAATTTAAAAAATTTCATACGACGAAACCACATGATCCAAAAGCAAGAAAAGAGCTACTCAAACATGGGGGACATGGAGCAGAGAATCTTCACCTGAGCAAGTTCGGCGAGGCTTGGATCTTACCTTTCCGCCTCCTTCTCCATGCCTACATCTCAGGAGATGCACCCACTATCACCGGGGATGCCCCATATGAAGAGAAAAGGGGACGAAGATGGGTCAAGACAAATCAAATTCAAATGGAGTCTGGAGGCGAAACTAAATAGGGAGGCGACTTCGATTAGGCTTGGTGAGTAAATCAATTCTCCATAGTTCGATAAATCATTAGGGCATGAAAGTCCAATGAATGAGTGATGAATCTACATTTCATCACCTTTATTCATTTATTTTAGCTTAAAATCCCTTATAAAACACATGTATATATTAATAAATCTATATTCTTACTAAGCTACATATGTACATTAATTATTATTTTAACCTAAAATAAATAAAGGAAAAATAAAGAAAATAAAACATTGTATATATGCAATAGATACAGGTTGACTCGAACCCTGAGAGAAGGTCAAGTCTTGACTTGATCGACTAGGAATAAAGTAGGGAGAGATAAGGTCTTTAATCAGAAAATCCAAACAAATATTATTTTGTAAATACTTTTCATTCTTTATTTTGAATTTATTTAGTGTATATGTGCAAAACTTACACTATTTTATTTGTCCATATATTGACCTCAAATAAAATAATTTTCTTAACAGAAGTTGTAAATAAAAATATTTTCTAAATAATAAAAATACTTGCAAAATAAAATCATGTATAGAATAAAAGTAACCACATCCGGAAAAAGTCGTAAAGAAATAATTGAAAGACCATTCCGGCTCCATATGAACTCGAATTGAACAACTCACTTCCATCGTATTCTGAATTAAATTATCTTTAAAATGGTAGTGGTTTCATAATTTTTGGAGTCACGATTAGAATGATAGTTTTTCAGAGTGGTTTTTGTAGTTTTTACACTTATTTAATATATTTATTTATTCATATTTATTTTTATACATAATGTATTTTGAAATAATTGTAAATATTTTTAAATATTTGTAATAAAAATAAAAATATATGTATATAACTAAAAATAACATTATTTCCTTATTTAACTATGTGTATAACGTCCATATATTATATGTATATAATTAATTTCCTTAAATAACCACCACACAAAATAAAATAACTAACACGTATTATTTAAATTAATAAAATGACAAAAATGATTTATTTATTTATTTATTTATTTATGTAAATATTTTACTGTATGTATATAATTTAATTAATTCCTTAATAAATCTACCATTAAGGTGGATCTTTAAGTTATTGGTATTTATTACTATTTTAATTAATATAATTTCGAAAATTATTTTTTCATTTAATTAATTTAATTCCACCATTAACATCATTCCCTTTATTCCCTCTCCATTAATTTATTTTTTCAAATTTTTTCTATTTATTTAGCTCATCCTCCCTCAGTCCAATTTGATCAATCCCTTGGTGAAAGGAGTCTAATCTCCAAGAGCAATCTTATGGTAGAAAGGTACCCAGCCTCCGAGCCGTCTGATGACAACGAGGCAACCTTCGTCGAGGACATCACAAAAATATTTTTAAAAGTAAAAAAATGTAAAATATCAGAAATCTTAAAAAATTCGTAGAAAATTATAGAAAATTCCAAAAAAAATGTGATTTCACTTCATGTTTGCATGTAATTTCTTCTAGTTTTTAGGAAAATAAATCCAATAATTTTTTAGTTTATTTAACATTTTTAAATGCAAAATATTCCTGCTTGTTCATTGTTTAACATTATTTTGAGTTTTATGATTTTTATAAAATCCATAAAAACTTGAAAAATCTTTGAAAAAATCACCAAAAACATGAGAAAAAGTATAAAACACAAAAACATTTTATTTTAACCTTTTTTTATCATTTGTACTATATTTTAAAAATAAAAAAACCTTTCATTATTTTTGTATATAAAATTTCATTGGAAATTATATTCTTGAAAATTAAACATGTGCAAAACTAAAAACCACTAAAAATAAAAAATAAAATACAAAATATAAAATACAAAATAATAAAAAAATAAATTTAAAAAAGAAACCAAGCATAGTGTGCATTCAGATTCCTCGATCTTTTCATTGATTTTTCAATTATTAGAATAACGCTCGGGATTTGTAGCCTCCCTGAGTTCGATCATGTTTGCTACACATGTAAATTAAATAACAAAATCATCTTGCTACATTTTTGTATTTATTTCGGCTTGAGAATCAAATATTTTTTGTTGATGCCTCTATGGGTTGCGATGGCATTTGTTCATAATACATCTAAATAAAAAAAACCCAGAAAAGCACTCCAACAATGAGGAACATATTTGTAGAAGGAATCGAGCCAAGAAAATGCGAGATTCGGGCGTGACAAATTGGAGAAGAGATAGGGTCAACACTCTGAATCCCTAGGGTTAGGTGCAAGTACAATTGACCGGAAGATCAACAAAGACCTTTACCTGATTGGTCCACGTTAGGTTAGAGGACACAACAAAAAGGAAAATAGAAGTTAAATAGAAATGAAATAGAAAATTATTTTATTCATTTTTTTCTTAAAATATGAAAGTTGTTTCTTATTTTATGTACTTTTTAGGTGATTTTTATTTATTTATATCAACCTATTTATTATATATTAATATTTACAAGTATAATTGTAGGTATAAGCATATATATAGTGTATTTAATTTTTTTTGTATTTTATATTTTATTATTTTATGTACATAATTTTTTTATTTATAATATATTTAATTATACATTTGTATATTTTTATTTCATTTTTCTAACTTTATTTTATGCAGTTAAATGAATATAAGTATGTATAATATAGGTATAATTTACCTATGTATTTTATTGTATTATTTATTTTATGGAATTTTATTCTTTTCTTTTTTGTTTATAGCTATAATATAATTTAAATAATATTTACAAATAATGGCAATTATAAAAATAGTAAAAATTACAAAGAATGACTTAAATGTATAAAAGTATACAGGTAAAGTATACAATAGGATCCCAAAAAGCTATATTTTGTATCTTAACTCCAATTTTATTGAAATCACTTCTACTAGATAGATAATAGAATTTAGAATTCTATAAAAGTGAGTTTGGTCCGTTTTTAGTTTATATGGAGATGATATAGATCTATGAAGTTTTGTTTGTAGCTTTTTCATCTCTGTATCCCTATCAAATTATATCTTATTTTTATGTACAATTAATTTTTTTCTATGTATTTTTATATGCATGTTTGATGTTGAAAGTTTGATCTCAAATAAAATAAATTAATCTGGAGGTTGAAGGACAGGGGCATGAGTGATCACATCTTTCAATTGTTTGAACATGGATCTTTAATGATCAGGAGCTCGGGCTGGTACACCGCTAGTTGCTACTGCGACTGTTGAGGCGAGGTGGGCTCTAAGGCTTGCATGTAGTAAATGTGCTAAACCGATGGTTATGAGGGACTCTGCTAAGGAGATTAGGGCGATGATGGCTCCTTCGTCTCAGTAGGAGTCGAAGCCGATGCATAAACCGACTGGCAGGTGCTAATAGTACTCAACGACAGCTCTAGTTGCTTGGTGATTTGATCCAACTTGTTCAAACATTGTGTCCTCTATTCGATCACAACAAGCTTCTCAAGGTCTTGTGATCGCTTCTCAATGATATCTATCTTGGACGGGTGGCTCCATATGATGCTCAGATTGGATCTCTCATGCATGTTTGGTTCATGGGATGCCGCCATATGAACTGGCTTCTGGTTAATTTGTGGTTGTCACTGGTAAACACGAGTTCATGACAGGGCAGCTTCTCCTCCATCCATTTCTTCAAAAATCTGCCACACAACGTCCTCTCCCTTGTTAAAATGTGAACCACCACAAGTGGCATTGATGAGCCTTTGGCTCTCAAGAGTGAGCCCCCCAAAGAAGTGTTGGACTAGGCTGGTCCACGGGATGTAATGATGGGGACACTTCTCCTACAAATATGTAAATCGCTCCCAAGCCTCATGGAGGATTTGTGGGTGGCTTGGGAGAAGTAGGCAACGTAGGCACACATCTGATTCAGCTGCTTGAGAG
Source organism: Ottelia alismoides (assembly GCA_037367405.1). NCBI lineage: Eukaryota > Viridiplantae > Streptophyta > Magnoliopsida > Alismatales > Hydrocharitaceae > Ottelia > Ottelia alismoides. Next base: position 150,760 of record JAZKJV010010689.1, read on the forward strand.
GGTAGAACTTGTGTGAAAGAAGGCGAACTTCAGCTCCTTCCAGGTGGTGACGACTTTCCCCAGATAATCGATCTAGTGAAGCACCTTATCTTGAAGGCTGAACGGGAATGCTGTCATTTTGACTACAGATGTTAGGGTAGTGAGTAGTTCCGCAGATGCATCCAAATTGTTGAAGATGGAAGAAGAGTCAAGAGTTGAGGCTTCAACTCAAAATGGGCATGGACAGTAGGGATTCGGATCCATTTTGTCATTTTCCCAGCTCCGGGGTTGTAATTCTATTTGAGAGTATGATTGGGCCTCTCTCCTCTTCTCTCATATGTTGGATCGCCATGGCCTCCATATTCTCTATCTTCCTCTCCTCCTCCTCCTCTCGGTTCATCTCTTCTTCTCCTCAGATCATTAAGCATGTCTTGGAAGGTGATCTGGGCCAATGCATGGTCAGTGAGTTGTTGTTGGATTACCTGAATGGAGGCAAGAAGTTGAGCATTCATGACGTTTTAGTCTGTCTTTTTGCTGACCGTTGTTGTGGGTGTTGAGGTCCCTTCCTTTTTCCATTTAAAGCCATCTTTGTATCTGAATCTAATTCTGACAAAATATTTGGCTCTAGATCAAGCTTTTGATCTGCACAAGGAGTGATGCCCTGATAAGTCTTGATTGAAGCACCAGATGGAAAGAATTGTTCTGTGTTAAGGTCAAAATAGAATTTCATTAAGGATGGAGATGTGTATGGAGTGAAATCAGTTTCCATCTAAAATGGGCATATTTTAGTACAATAGTGATCCTTGTTTATTGAAGAAGGCAGGGGGTCTAGAGGGTTATTCGCGGAGTTCGAACTGTGATCTCGAGAATCGCTTTGAATTATTGGAGAAGCCAACCGCATGGAATCGATGTGGGTGTCAACAGAGTCCCAACTAAGACATCCATGAGTTGCCATCTTGGGGGTCAAAAAGGAAGATCGAGAATGGATGAATGATACAGAGATGAACAAGAAATAAAAGGATTGCAGATTAAAGTGAGCGGGGGCCAAATGAGAATAAAAGAGGAGAAAATGAAAGGCAAATTTTGCACAAGTGTGTGAGTATATTTGACTTTAATCTAAATAAAACAAACACCAAACGAGTTGTTGATTAACCAAATCAACCCAAGTGAACCGCAAGAGTCTGACTATTTTTATCTTTGCAATTGTATGGTTGTTTTGCATGTAAATCTTTTAACAAGTCCTTATGAGGGTTATCCCTATAGGATGTGTCTATGGCCGGGAAAGTACCACATACTTCTTCCACCTCTTTTGTAACATGTGATCTGCATGCTTTGAGGCCCTTAATCTCATGCTTAGGACGTTACTCGGCCAAAGAATAGACAAATGAAGCCGATAGGCAAAACTAATACTTCCCTCGCAAGTGAGGTACTCAGCCGCAGGACAATGAGACAGACATCCCTGTGAGAGTGTGGTATATGCTCAATACTTCGGAACAAGTTGGATGCTCCACACAAGGCGGGAACACCATCGTCGATAATGCCCTACTCGCCTACGTATGATAGAAGTGCCAATACTTCACCAACACAAGTGATAATCAAGGATGCTATAGATAGGGTTTTTGGCTCTAATCCTTAGGGGTTCATGCCTCACTCAGTCTAAACAGTATATGAAAACAATGAGGACTTTATGAACCCAACAAGGATGTCCATTACGCTTTTAAATTAAGGTCAAAGTTTTATTAACAGATTCCTTATTTTAATTTTTGGATTTTCAATTTTTTTAGTATTTTTCAAACACAGAGCACATATGTATGCCAATCACATCTCCTTAGATTTTATAAGGATTATTTGACAATTACAATCATCATCGACATGATACTTCCAAAGCACACTCGATGAGAGATCAAGACTATAGAGACGTACAAACCCTAGGTTGGTGTCCTATTGTCTATTTAATTGTCATTCCTCATTATTTTGACGAAACTTGCACATTGCACCCACATACAATATGTGTCCAACTACAAGTACAATCTTGATCATGGATCCGATCCATGATATTTTACTGGTTGTTACTTAGTATAATATTTAGTGGATTTAATGAGGATTATCTGAAATAAGATATTTACATAAATACATATTTTATTTTTATTTAGGAATTTTTATATCAAAGTTGTCTTACCTTGTCGACACTGAAAGTTCATTCCCTTTTTTACTTTCAATGTAAGAGATATTCTCACCATTATATCTCAAGCAAGATCTGGGATCTCCTTTCTTATCTTTGTTACATCCAAAAAATATGAGAAACTATAAATTGGATAAAAAAGCAGGAACTAATTCCGCCTTGCAAGTCCAACTTGCATTTCCCAATTCGGTCTTTAACACTCGGGCCCACTACCCGTAAGGCAATGTTGACCCATCGTTAATTGAACAAACCGTCAATAGGAATAGAACTCTCTATGCGCAATCCAATATCACCCCAATATATGAAAAACCGATATTGGGGTCACTACGCATATGACCTTACTCTTTCGAGAGGCAAAGAGCCTGATCTAGATGCACTTGTATGCATGAGCTATCACTTGGGATAGGAGTCTCCTACATACAATCCTTAGTGATAGGACCCTTAGCCTTGACAGAAGACCATGAATGTTACTTATGTGATACTCCATATCATGTTCAAATTTTAATTAATTATTGTGAATCATATTCACATAATTAATTCTTCCAAGGGAAATAAAAATTCTATTCATAATATAGTGTTTTAGTTGGATATAATTAGTTTGATCATATTAAGTCAATTAGCAATCCAATTTATCAACCATCCAATAATTTTGATTATTACTTGAAGGATGGTATAACCTCAAAATACGGATAATTCAAATTTTAATAATTATAAAATACATCATGATCTCTTCAAGCATTATACTTTCCTTGCCTGGTGTCATGGCTAGTATGCACAAAATGTGGGATCCCTGACTAGACACCATATCCGCCTCAGGTCAGGATAATGTGATTTGATCATTTTGTATTTGGGATGATAATCAGTCTTTCAACTGAAGTTATACCATATAATATTTATCAAAACTATTTTGATTAATATTATATGGAGATTTGCTAAACAAATCCCCAATCCTATTCAAGCATCAATGTTTGTTGGAAAATTCATTATAACGAAATCAACAAACATACAATATCTTATCAAGTAGTTGTAGTCATTCAAAAATAAATATCATTATTAAATATTTTACAAACATTTAATAACTAATTATTACAAGAAATTAACCATTAATTTCCATTAATTAATTGAATGACAATCACAAGATTCTTGTTAAAATTTGTTAAGTTTCCAACAGTGACACGTGTTTACTAAACTAACAAATCTTGAGCAAATAAACTCCAAATAAAGCAAACTAAATTTTTTTGATTTGTCAATTTGATTTGCACAAGAATCTTGGTAATAAACATGCATTTCTAGGCATTTTAAACCGTGGTTATCTCTTTATTACGTTCTAAAATACCATTCCCGTAAGAGTAGATACATGTCCACTAAAACAATCATACTGAGTAAACAAATTCCAAATCACGCAAACTCAAGTCCTATGGTTTAATAATTTAATGTTGAGCATAATCCAAGTAATAAACTTACATTTTGAAGGCATTTAATTACGGCGAAAATTCACACAAAATAGGGCTGTGTGAACAAAACACGATGAAAATCATATAACCAAAAAAAGCCCTTGTCATCTTAGGTTCATGGATCATATCCGAAACCTCCAACCTATGCCTCTGTTACCACTTGAGCACATCATGGAAGCATGAAGATCGCATCATATGCGATCGAAGTGACTAGTCATACTAGTTGCTCATGGCAGCAGAATTTAAAAAAAATGAATGATAAAAGCACATGATCCAAGAACACTTCTCAGATCGTTTCATCTAAACCACAAATAAGTATTAAATTTATTTCTTGAAGCGTGGTTGCAATCGAGTCTCTAAAAGAAGAGACCTCCTGTCTCAAGTTCGATCCAATAGAGGAGACGCTTGCGAGTGTATTGATGAAATGTGTGCTCCTCACAATCCATGTTGATGATACAAGAAATGAATCTCCTGATCTCGTTTCATGAGATCCAATGCCTTCTTCACGAACCAATTGCACCAAAGAATATGGAGATCCACAAGTAGTCAATCCGGCAACACAATGATGTCATGATGACTATGGCCCTCTCTAAGGTTTAGGGTGGACGACCACTCTAAGGAGGGAGAGAGGGGCGTGTGTAGAGAGAGAGAGTTGGAAAGAGTTTAGTTCCTCTTTAAATTATGTGTGTGTAATCTAAAAGGAAAAGGCTACCATTTCTTTTATACTAGTTGATGTATATGGATCTCAATCCATGAACCCTCTTAATCCAATGGTTTAGATTAAGAGGTTATTAGTCAATGGACATGATTTGTTGCTAGAAATTTGCAAAAACTAACTTAATTAAAATCAATTAATTATATCCCTTTACCAAGATAAAAATTAATTCATTTTAATTTCAACTATAATAAATAGATAATTAAGGACACAACCACCACCACCACTACAAAAATGGTAGTCGTCCTTCCTTGACTTGGTCAAGGTGGACGAACACCTTTGTTGGTGGTTTTGCCTTCCTTAATATTTATTTATTGTATATATTAAAGTGCAACAAATATTATTGCATTTATCTTCACAAAAATACTTCCAAATTAAATTTGTTAAAATATCAATCTTGCCATTTATAAATATAGATCATATTCATATATCTAACATAATATGTAAATCAGATTTGTAATTAATTGTTTATTGTGAATCCAATTCATAACAATATATAATTTGTAGTTCTATTTACAATTAAATCCCTTCAAAATATTATAAATCATATTTATAATATCCATGATTATTGTGGATAGAGATATCTACACTAATCATATCTTTTATAATTAAATCACATTTAATTATCCAAGATGACTTTTCTCATGTGTCCAAATAACATGAATCACATTCACATTATTCACATCTTTGATAATTAAATCAAATTTAATTATCATATGTAAATCTCTTTATATGGCCACATAATATGAATCAACGTCGTGGGCTCACATGTACAACAAACACTGCATGCTCCTCCAAGATCGGGTGTTAGGCACCCTTGACTGATCTCTTCAACAAAATGGCATCGTTGCCGGGGAGCATGGACATGATGGGTAGTCGTATATATTATCTACATTATTATCTATTTTTATTTTTATTTTAATTAATTTTTTATTTGTTCTAATCATCTCTTCCTTTTGACTTTCCTGTGAGGGCCCACTATGTGAGAACATTCTTTTAGGAGACCGAGGTAGCCAAGAGAGTAGAGGTCAGCCCATTCTTTACAAGCCGACAAGAGAGAGCAAGAGAGAAGACCGAGGAGACTGAGCTATACATACTAGCATAGCTTAGATTTTTATTATTATTTTATGAGAGACTATATTTATTATTGTAATAATACAGAGACATACACTAGGATATTTGGACATGCATGCAAGACTTACTGAGTGTTTGTTCACATGGGGTCCCACACGGTTTTATCGCGGTTTTTCCTGCATTCTACTTTTATTCTCCCTATTTTCCCACTTATTTTCTTTTGTTTCTTGCGATGTAAGTTGTTTGTCTTCTCTTTATTTGTTTCATGTAATGAGCATACAAACTTAAGTATTCCATGATTGATTAATTTTGGTCCAAATACCTAATTATCTCATGCTCCCATAGTCTCTAACACATTTGGACCTAGATTAAATTAAATATATTCTTCAAGCTAATAGTATTTCTTGCTTAGGGTGATTTCCTTGGCTTGCATTTCATGTAGTGTAAATTTTTATTTATGTCTTGCATCTCGCATGAAGAGAGTTGGGATGCACTGCAAGTCTTCTTACTGAGCGTACATTATTCATCATAATGACGAGTTTTATAACATCGTGATACTTGCATTGCTTTTTGGTCCTCTAACCGAGTTTTGATTAACTAGGAATTAAAGAAAATCCAAAAAATCGTTAGGCACTTATTTATGAAAATACCCAAGAAAAGTCAAAATTTTAAAAATAAAAAACAAGGGGGCTGCTAATAACACCTTGATCATAAATAAAATTCGTAATGAACTTCATTGTATTAGGTTCGTAAAGCCCACATTGTTTTCAAGTACACGCTATACTGAGAGAGGCACAACCCGTAAGGATTAGAGCCAAAAACGCAGTATGTGGCTGCCTTGATTATCACATGGGCTCGATGAAGTACTGACGCTTCTATCGTACGTGGGTGGTAGGGCTTTATCTTCTTGCAGACTTAGTCTGAAGTATTGAGGTTAGGCCACCCCATCACGGGGTTGTCTGTCTCATCGTCTCACGTCTGAGTACCCCGCCAGGTGGAAGTACTTGATTCTCAACTATCGGTTTCTTCACTCTTATTCTTTGGTTGACTAGTTGCTTATGACCGACATCATGGACCTTAAAAAGTGCAGACTACATGTTACACAGGAAGTGGGAAGTATGAGTAACTTTTCTAGTAGTACTTACTCTCCTATAAGTCTTGTATCTAAGGACTTTAATGAATCGCCATTTCACCACCTTTATTCTTTCATTTTCGCCTTAAATCCCTAGCTAAATTCATGTATATAACATTAATTTGTCAAAATGCACATTCTTCAATTTATACAAAATACTCTATAAAATAATGTATATTTAATTTCAAAATTTAATCACAAAGGAAGAAAAGAAAAAAAATGAAATACCATATATATTTAATGACCCTAGACCCCGAGACCCAATCATCAAGATGACTTGGTCGACAAGGAATGAAGTAGGGGAGACATAGTGGAAGAATTGTACGGAAAATACATTAAAAACCTAATTTATTTTACTCAATAAATTGCTTTTTGGCACCTATTATATTTTATCTTTTTTACACCTCAAATAAAAAAACTCTCACGCATGAATATTGTAGATAAAAATACAAAGAAAAATATAAAATTGAGTTCAAATAAAAATAATGCATAGTGTGCCCGAGATACACAAAATAAAAGACAAAGAAAAAATTTCACAGACCTGTATCTTCTCCAAAGTGTATCAAAATTGAAGAAAATCATATTTAATTGTATATAAATTTAAACAAGCTATTTAATGAAGGTGGTTTCATTCAATTTGGAGTTAAGATGCAAAAATTAGGTTTTAGGCCCCTATTGTGTAATATACATGTACATTATATTCAATATATTTATTTTTTATATTTTTCAAATTCTTTTATTTTTATAAAATTGTATATATTATTTAAAAATTATGTACAATTTTAAATTAATTTAAAATCATAAAAAAAATAAAATAAATAAAACATTTCAATAAATAGAAAAAATATAATTATATATACATATCATAAACATTTATATAATTAATTCAGTGTACATATAAATTCAGAAAAATACAATAAAAGTACATAAATTTGAATTTAAATAAATTAAATATATATAAAATACATTATAAAATAATAAAATATATAATAAAAAGTAAAAATAAAAATCAAAATAAATGTATTTATACTTATATTTTACATGTAAAATTAACATGTAATAAAAAATTAAAAAAATAAATAAAAATATGAATAAAATACTACAATAAATTACAAACATTCTTCATCATTTTAATAAAAATTTAATTAATTTTTTATTATTTATTTTTAATTTTTCCAATAACTTCTTCCTGGAATTTTTTTGGTTGGTCCACGTGGACCAACCAGAAACTTTCCCCAGTTGACCTTGTCAATTGCTCCCTTCTCTCTTCCTCGAGCATCAGAATGTGAGACCCCCCATCTTCTCCCTTTTTTCTGCTCGAGGCTACCATGCCCTACCATGACGTGCCACATGATTTCTAGAGATTAGATCTCCCTGATTCTCATGAAGCCTTGAGATCTCATCGATCTTCCTCAATTCGAGCAGTATCTTCGATTGAAGTCCCTTCCTCCTCCATCCTATAAGTATACCTCCTCTATCCCAAATCTGTGTTTATCCCCTTTTAGTTAGTCTTAGCCCCTTAGGTCCTCTGGATCTCTTCGTCTTGGCGATAGTAAGTGAACGAGCAGACTTGAAGCGAGGAGGAATGATTAGAGGAGGTGATCCACCTATCGACGGAGTAGCTCTCCAGATGGTTTCTCCTCCTTGATCCCCAGGCTAAGTCGAGGCCTTATCTTTCATTCCTAGGTAACTTTTCAGTTCTTATTTCTATTCTAGCCTTTAATTTTAGCTTTATTCACATCCTTAGGTGTAATTACATAAATCCTCAAATCTCCTAGAGCTCGAGCTCCAAGCCAAATCACTCGTCCACCGACTGTTCCTCACCTCGATTTTCATACCATTTCACTCCCCAACACATTCGCCATTGAACACGCCATATAATCAACCCAGATCCATTGTGGACGTGGAGTATGAGTTCCATCCTCCACCGACTGCCAGAGCTCATCGCCTTTCACCCATTCCATCATTGTCAACTTCACTTTTTGGGTCGAGACGAATCGCCTCGAGCCATCTGACTTCTTGGTGCAGGTCACGAGGCTTGGAGTCCAATCTAGAACCTCATCGAAGACCTGGAGTAGCTCAAGGTCATCTGGAGCCGTCAGAACTCCCAGAACATCCTTGACCTCATTTGAGACCATCTGCACACGTAAAGATGCTCTAGCGAGTTGTTGGACCTATTGGAGTAGAGATCCGTCATCGGAACAAGGAGAATCATCAGATTAAAGCACACCAGAATCCTGTTCTCCGTGAGTTCTTCCAGGCCCTTGCTCCACCGTTCAATCAAGAACATGGCTCAGATCTAATATGGGCTATCTAAGTTAATTGAAGCGATTCGTAGTGAGAACCCTAGGATCAAACATGTGACATGCACTTGATAATTGGACCAGAAGCACTTAAGTGGTAAAAAATGCAATTTCCCCCTCCACGATTTTGTATTTTATAAAAGTTCTTGTAAATTTAATATTAGTTCAAAACTTTTGAGGTAAATTACATGTATGTCCCTAGAACTATTTGATATTGCACTCCAGTCCATTGTCAGGTTACCTCACTGGAGCCCCATGTGAGTGGACATTTTGCAGGCTAAACCCTCTGATGAATCTCTATTTCATCACCTTTATTCTATCATTTTAGCATTAAAAATCCTTGCTAATGCATGTAAATACCTCTAATTTACACAAATTAACATTCATTCTTTGTTACATAAATATTGTATAAAATACTGTTTTAAATCCAAAATTATAGAGTAAAGAAAAGAAAAGAAAAAGTATAAAATGTCAAAGGTATTTTATGACCCTAAACTCGGAGATCAACTCAAGAATTGATTTAGTCGACAAGAAATAAAGTAGGGGAGATAATGGCCAAAAATACAGTAAAAACCTCATTTCTTTCATTATATATTCATTTTTGGGACCAACTTTATTTTCCACTTTTTATACCTCAAATAAAGAAACCTCGTACATGAAAGTTATAATATATAGAAAAATATAAAATTGAGTTTATATAAAAATAATAACAGTGTAAAAGTTATACTCTAAATAAAAAGACAAAATCCCAACTTCCTAGACCCATATCTCTCAAATAAAAACTCAAAATCTATCAAAATCACCTTTATATATACTTTTAATAAGCTATTTAATGAAGGTGGTTTCATATTTTTTGGAATTAAGGAGTGAAAGTTAGGTTTTGGACCCTAATTGTATAATATACCTGAATAAAATAATCATTTTAATTATTCTTTATTATTTTTTATAATTTTATATTTTATAATTTTGTAAATATTATTTATAGTATATGTACATATTAGAACTAGAACAAAATCATAAATAAAACATTAAAATAAACATGTATATATAACACATAGATGAAAACCTATACTTATATCTATATATTTTATATACCTATTTATTTAAGTAATATATTAAATCAAAAAAATACAATAAAATATATTTCAATATATAAAACTAAGTTATAGTTATATAAAATTAAATAATAAAATAATGAAATTTAAAATAAAAATACAAATAAAATACCTAAAACATAGGTAAATATACCTATAAAGGAAACCTTAAAAAGTAACTTGTAAGTAAAAAATTCAAAAAAAAATAAATATCATAATAAAATAATCTAGAAAATAATAAACATTTTTATTTTATAACTTTAATTTAATAAAATTGTTTATAATTTATTACATATTTTTCAAATAATTTCTAGGTCAGATTTTTCTTATTGGTCCACATGGACCAACAAGAGCGCATTGTGAGTTGACTTCGGTCAACTCCTCTGACCTGCTCCTGTAGTTCTGAAAACCTAGGTTTTGACCGCATCATCTCACTTTTTCCAAGTCGATACGAGCATCGACTTGGTTTGATTTCTTCTGCTCTTTTGAACCTCAATCTTTGCTAGTTCATTGAGACGTGATTCCTTGTGGAGTGTGGCGTTGAATCGCCTACTCTCCCTCGATTCCTCAGCCCCTGTCAACACTGGTATAAAATTCCACCTCCAACTTTTGGAATTAATCCCTCTTCTGCCTCCTAACCCTAGATCCAAGCTTCGTACCAAATTCCGGGTGACAACAAGAGTTTATCGAGCTCTTGGGCGTGAAGATGGGCGTAGAATTGAGGCATGATCCGTTGCTTGCCATCGTGCTCTGCCGCAGCTCCACTTCGTGCACTGCGCACCGGTAAGCTCCTACTTCTTTCATTCCTCGTAATCCTTAGGTTAGAAGTAGCAAAGTGTCGAGTCGAGTCTCGTAGAATTTCACGTATCCGTGTGTATTTTTCAAGATCTACAGTCGGTAGAGCTTCAGCTCCGCCATCTTATTCCGCACATCCACATCTAGCTCTGCCTCTTCTATTGTCACCATCTCATTTCCCATCACCCGATCTTTCTCGGACACCTTTCTTTCACCCAGATCCACGACGAATATGGAGATCGGGTCTCCTTCTCTGCCACACCGCCAGGGACCTCCGCCCGACCCACTTCCGCTCCATCTCCCCCAATGAAAGCCTCCTTCCCTGCCATCTTCGTGCGCCCATTTTTCCTGCAAGCATTGGAGGGCCAAAGGATCTGCTTGGGGTCGATTTTGCAGAAGTTTGAAGCACTGGAGCCTCTGTTCTTCCTCGACGCCATCTAATCTCCTCGGAGCCCCAACTGCTCTCCAAGGAACATCTCCTGACATGGAGGAGCCTAAGCTCCATTTTACACCGGATTAGAGCCTCCCAAGAGGCCAGATGAAGGAGAGGAGGTCGATCGAAGCTCGGGCGAGGAGTTTTCTTGGCATGTTCTCCCATCGAATCGTTCTGTCATTCGATTAGACATCCACGCCAGGGGTAGCGGGAACTATCGGATGAATCTACATCGCACCGCCAAATCCTCGAGTAGGATCTAATCCTGACCGTTCGTGCCGAAGCGTCATCGTGCAACCAGGACGTGCCACGTGGCTTGAGTTGATCATCAGGGTCGACCGCTTCCGTGTCTTAGTTGGGTATTTTGCACTTTTACCCTGCTCAGTTTTTGTATTTAATATTTAGTGTATAATATTTTATTTTCCGTTTATATATTTTTTAAATTTTGCAAAATAGCACCTAAACTCTTTCTATTTACAAACTACTCCACGCCAGCTTACCTCACGTGTCATCCCACGTGAGGTGGAAATTTTGCAGGCACGCCCCCATCGTTTATTATGTTTCATTTTGGCCCAAAAACTTTTTATTCCAGTTATATTATTTTAGAAATTGCAAAAAGGCCATGGAATTTTATTTAATTACATTTATGCCCCTGCCAGTACTTGCATTTTTGTTTGTTTTTTCTATTTATTAAATATATTATTTATGCTCCAAAAATCACCAAAAAGAGGCATAGGTTCCTGATTGCACACACTTCCGCCCCATAATTTAATTTTTGCAATTTAAGATATATTAGTATTTTCTAAAAATCAAAAAGTACAAAATTATTTCCCTGTTTGACTTAGAAAACCCATAAAAAATGTTTTGAAAAAATCCCAAGAAAATATATTTTGTTTATTTAAGTATTTTTGCCTTCAGACCAAAAATCACTAAAAGTAGAGAAAGAAAACTCTTAAAATTTGAAAAACCCAAAAATCCTTTATAAAAAACAATAAAATTCCTAAAAATTCCAAATATTCATTTTTCTATTTTATTATTTTTCTATATAATTATTTTTATATTAAAATTGATTTAACGAATTTTGGACTTATTTTGCTATTTTTAGTCTTCATTTCAAATTCCAACTATTTATTAAGTCCCTGATTTGGGGTATTTTTGACTTAAAAAATATATAAAAATTAGCAAAAGTCATTAAAAATTTACAAAAAATAGTAGAAAAATATTTAGAACCCAAAAACATTTTATTTCTTGTATTTTAACTATTTTTAGTTGTTCTTATAATTGTATTATCTATTATCTTATATATAAACTTATATATTGTATATTTTATATTTAAAAGAAAAACATTATAATAATTTAAATATAAAAATAAGATACAAAAAATTAAAAAAATTTAAAAAAATAAATAAATAATACAAAATGAAAAACCCATAAATCTTTATTTTGGCTAAGCATTTGAGAGGCAAGTTGTGCTTGAATTTCTTTTTCGCTCACATTGTCCTGATTTTGACCCCTACTTGCTTATCACTCACATCTTTAGTAGGTATAATAAATTTTGATTCATATAATTTTTGCTAGATTTATCTATTGTGTGAGTTGATTGTTGATTGCATGCTATTGTTGAGGAGTCATCACAGTGAATGAGTCCTCGCCTTGTGAGGCTCATTTTAGATGCCTCGATTTTTGCAATATCACCCTCCAGGTTTTGTAATTGTATTTCGTCCTTATCAAGTTGCAGTTCAAAAACTTTGGACATTTTACATGTGCCTCCCTGAGATTTATTTTATTTGCAAATATGCCCCTACTAGCTTGATAAATTTTTATTTTTACTTGAGATCTATTTTTTAAAATATTTATCTGGTTTGTATTTTTATATGTGCATATTTCTATGTATTTCTTTTGAGATAATTTGAACCCTTTTGCTATTTTTAATTTTCAATTCTATTCAGCCAATTTAAAAGTTCATGTTTTGGACCTTTTCTGGTTTTACAAAATAAAATCATGAATGACATGGTTCACTACATTATTGCAGAATGGTGGCTCGATAAGAGATGATGTACTCAAAATGTTTGATTATCGGCCTGAGCCAAAAGTCTTTAAGAGATAGGATGGATGTAGATATCACGAGTGCCATCATTCTACTATCTATACTCTAGTCATTCATGTAGCTTCATAATATTCATATGGTATAAATTGAATGAACTATGTATAAATGTTGAAATACTCTTATATTGAAATCTTTTGAATTCAACATAAGAGATCCTTTGTCTTAAGCAATGGTTGTTTATAGATGAAGGGAGCACAGTGGAAGCATGGGCCTGACCCAAGTGAGAAGGAAGGTCAAAGAGTTGACTGAACTTCTATAACTTCCATATGAAATCCAAAGAATTGGATGAATGCCAATACTGCAAGATGTTGATGTATTGATAGTATGACTATCAAGTCTATCTAGGATCCTTAGAGAAGGGCTTGGACAGTGCATTGGCATAATTATACATCTACATATAACCATTGAAATTGACTTGCTTATTGGATAAGATCAATGTCTAATAATTGTATCTCATTTTTCTAATAACACTTGCAATTGGTTGCATATATTTTAGAAACTAGAAAATTATGATCTTAAGGTTTAATAGTCATCCACATGGATATTGATGCAATTGTTGCAACAATCTCCATGGGATAGATAAACTTCATATTCTCAATGGGAGAGCCCTTAGTATTAGAGAATGTCCCTACGACCTAGATATTAGAATACACTCATTTTTTATTTCTAAATGTTGGAAATAAAAAAGAATTCTGGAATAGACCTATTATAAAGAGTTATGATGGATATATTTCAGAAAATATATTAATGAATAGAATAATAATATAACATCTAGTTGACTCTACTAATTAGAATATTAATGAATGGTTAGTTAACAATTCTAATATTGAAAAATTAAACCTTAAAAGATCAATAGGAGGATAAAGATCATTAGACAATGATCTGGCATCAAGCCTTAGACATATGTCTATTGATGACATCAATAGACTAGTAAGAGATGAAGCTTTGTAATGTATGAAATTCCAAATCTTGCATACTTGTGAATATTTTATTCGAAGTGAAAATGTCTAATTCACCCTTCTCTAGGAATGGTGTAATATGTCAAGGTACTCAAGATCTCATACATATTGATGTATGTGGATCATCTATATCATAATAAATATTATTGATATGTGATATGTATTGATGATTATTTGTGATAAGAGATTTCTTACCTTCATCTTAAAAACCTTTGAAATATTCAACACTTTTTGGTATGATTTGATCAATGATGAATATTAGCATAATTACTTCTTAGTTTCCAAGAATATATGTAGTAGAGACTACAATATATATCCTTAATAAGATTCCATGCAAGTAAGCTGGAATCTAGCACCAGAGAATGCTACTTCATTAGGAATATAAAGGATGGTATTGGATACCTACTTTATGACCTTGAGATTCTTAAAAGATCTCATCTCTAAGGAGAATGGCTCTATTGAGAATCAAGATGAAAATGAACTTAAGGATCTCATTGAATCTTTAGAAGACAATGAGGCTCCTAAAATCAGAAACTAAAAGGACAATTAAAGATGAAACACTCATACCTCTTCAAATGAGTTTGAGGATGGATTCCATGTGTCAGATAAGTCTGATAATGATTTGACTTCGTATGATGAAGCTTCTAAGGATCATGACATCGAAAAATGGATGTTAGCAATAAACTCTAAAGTAGAGTTCATATACAAGTGTTGTATATGGACCCTCGAGGATCCACCTATAAGGGTAAGACCCATTAGGTGTAAATGGATCTTCAAGAGAAAGAGGAAACCTGATGAGAAGTTAGAGACCTTCAAAGCATGACTCGTATCCATAAGAGACACATGAAAAGAAGACATCACTTGCGATGAGACTTGCTCTTCAGTGACCATGCTTAAATCCATCAGAATATTGCTCACTATAGCTACAAAACTTGACTTTGACATCTACAAGATGGAAGTCAATATTGCATTCCTCTATGAATACCTCAACGAGGATATTCATATGAAGTAGCCCCAGGTCTTCATAGCTGAGGAAAGCAATGTGTGCAAACTGAATAACTCCATATATGGACTCAAATAAGCTTCTTGTAGTTGGTTTATCGGATTTGATAAAATTATAAAGGTTATGATTTCAGATAGAATCTTGATGAACCATGCGAAGCTTAGTGGGAGTGCCATTACGTTCATCGTGGTAAATGCAGATAATATCCTAATCATTTGGAATGATATAAAGATGATAATAAGTGTTTTATACTTTATCTATTCCATACCTTGAGGTATGATCTCAAGGATACCTCTTAGATCTTAGTTATGAAGAAGTTCAGAAGCAAAGAAAAGAGGGCATTGGGACCATCACATTAGTGGTACATCATGGACATGGTTCCATTTGGAAAAATCCCAAGTAAGGCTTCCATCCCTTAAGGTATGGTACTGTCTTATCTGAAGTGATATCACCTCATAGAGTTGAGGATGTGAATACCAAAGCTACATGCCATAGTGCGTCAGCTTTGGGATGCTTGGTGTATGCTAGATGTGCACAAAAGTTAGATGTCTACCATGTAGTGGGAGTAGTAAGCTATTACTGATCCTATCGTGGAGATAAACACTTAATTGTAGTAATACAATATCTTCAAAGATGACAAGATGTTAGAGATAATGATATCTAAGTCTTATCTTCAAGAACTTAAGACTTTATAGATAGTGATCTAAAATGGTCTTAACTACGTATACATTAGGACATAGGCGTCTCTAGGATTAAATGTATTATGATAAGGATAATAGAAATTACAAACCGATTATAATGATTATTGAGTTATAGTGTCAAAGACACTATAACTGCTTTAACAAGATTGAGCATATGTTGCATAAGATGTAATATTCGCATTGGATACGAGCATGTTACAAGGAGATATGCAAGCATTGTAAAAGGACTTGGCAAAGTCTCTCAGAAATAGAGTGACTGATCAACTTACCTAGCTATATTACATAGCTTATGATTGTCACATGAGTGTGGGTTTAAAGATTAGGCCATTAATGTCTCTTTGAGCTAGTGGGAGATTGTTGGACATGTGAGCTCATGACGAGCCATTATGCAATATCATTCCTTGATCTGAAATAAAGAACAACCAATTCGCAAAATAGGTCCCTTAGTACAATTAGAGTTACGTACTATGGCCATCTTGATGATCATACAGTTGTTGATTCAATTGTTGAATCATAGAGGATGGTACATGGATGAATATCTAAAGAGTTAGATTGAGGACTCATCAAACACCATCAATTGATTGTTAAGAGAGGATCTCCAGCCTGAGTAGGAGATGGCAATCCTTTCTCTAATGGGGTGATATCTAACCGACCTCTTGATGTAGGTCCTCTGCATAGAAATAGAGATCCAGAGCTGTTAGATAAGTTAGGTCAAAGAGTTGATTAAAACGAGATCAAGATAATCAAAGATCTATGTCGTGTGATGTCACGATATAGGCACACATCCTCTGACCAGAGACAGATGTGTTGATATATGTCTGAGTATGTACATTTGACAGACCAATATCTTGATAACCAAATCAAGGTCTATACACCGGCGTGCTGGTGTGCATACAAGGGGATGTGAGTAATACAATCTCTCAAAGGGATCATACATGTTCATTTACTAAATCAGAATACATGATCTCACTCATGAGATATTGGGATAAAGATCCATGCATGGTCGTCTCGCTTTGGAAGCTTGACTGAATTTGTAGGTTTGATATATGCTTTTGGAAAGTATATGATCAATACCTAAGTATGATATATGCTTTTGGAAATCATATGATCGATAATGACTCCCAATGATAAAATGAGAATTAATGATTAAAACCCTAAATGAGACGGTCTAAATAGATCTAAAACATCGGGTTTATTCTAGGTCTTCCAATATGCATGATGTATAGGTATTAGGAATACTTGAGGGTGATGTGATCATAAACGATTGTATATCCATGACCCTTCCATTCAGAGGGAGCGATGAAATAGGTCTGGATTTTGGTGACCTCTCTCATAGAGAAGTGATCTTATCTTAGTCCAAATGTTAGTTCTTGATCTGAATGTGATTCAGATACAATCAGAAGATTAGATCTATGACTTTAATTCAATCAAATATTTATGGGTGGTCTTCGAGATCTAGATTTGAGATGTGATCTCAATATCCAAGTTAGTATACATGGAACATACAGTCGTCATGTCCTTATCTCCAAGTATCCACAGAGAAGCGCATTATTCTTAAAAGAGTTCAAGGATAATTCCATTGCTGATAATGTGTATGAGCATTGAGGAAAATCAATAGTTAAATTTTATTTAATTATCATGGATAATATGAATTTGATTCATACTATTTGGCCATATAGGGAGATTTATCTATGATAATTAAATTTCATTTAATTATCAAAGATGTGAATAATGTGAATAAGATTCATGTTATTTGGGCACATGAGAAGAGTCATCTTGGATAATTAAATGTGATTTAATTACCGAAGATATGATTAATGTGGATCTCTCTATCAATAATAACCATGATATTATAGATATGATTCATAATATGTTGGAAAGATTTATTTTTAAATAGAATTACAAATTATATGTTATTGTGAATTGGATTCACAATAATCAATTATTTGTAAATCTGATTTACATATTATGTTGGATATATGAATATGATTCATATTTATCAATTGCATGACTGATGTTTTCAAAAAATTAATTTTGAATTATTTTTTTAAAGATAAATGCAATAATAGTTGTTGCATTTTAATATATATATAAAATAGATATATTAAGGAAGGCAAAACCACCAACAATGGTGGTCGTCCACCTTGACCAAGTCAGGGGGGATGACCACCCTTTTTTGAGGTTGTGGTTGTCTCCTTAGCTATATATTTATTATAGTTGAAACTAAAATGAATTAATTTATATTTTTATAAAGGGATATAACTAATTTATTTTAATTAAATTAGTTGTTGCAAATTTGTGGCAACAAGTCATGTTCATTGACTAATAACCTCTTAATATAAAAGTTAGATTAAGAGGACACATATATTGAGATCCATATACATCCAACTAGTATAAAAGGAAGGGTGGGCCTTTCCTTTTAGATTACACACACATAATTCCAAGAGGAACTAAACTCTATCCATCTCTCTCTACACATGACCCTCTCCCCCTTTAGAGTGGTCTTCCACCCTAAACCCTTGAGAGGGTCGTAGTCATCGCGGCCTCGCTATGCTGGTGGATTGACAACTCATGGATCTCCTTCTTCTTCGGTGTGCTTGTCTCATGAAGAAGACGTCGAATCTCATGCGATGAGATCAGGAGATTCATTGCTTGGATCATCAACATGGATTATGAGTAGCACGCATTTCATCAACGTGCTCGCAAGGATCTCCTCCATTGGATCAGACTTAAGACAGGAGGTCTCTTCGTTTAGAGACTCGATCGCAACCATATTTCACGAGGTAAACCTAATACTTGTTTGTGTTTTAGATGAAATGATCCGAGAAGTTTTCTTGGATCATGTGATTTCATCGTTCAATTTTTTTAAAATTCCACTACTTGAGCCACTAGTACGACTAGTCGCTCCCGATCGCATATGATGTGATCTCCACGCTTCCGTGATGTGCTTAAGGATTTTTCCTTACCTTCAGCAATCGACAAGTAGGATTCGACCATCATTGTATCATCTCTTCTCTCAGATCTCGAAATGTGACCAATCAAATCAGAAAAACAATTAACCCACAATAATATGTATATGTAAATGAAAACTAAATGTGATCTAAAATTTATTATAAATCCACAATAAATATGTATAAGGCAAGTAAGGTGGAGTGTTGAGACACTGAGAACAATGATGGATAGGTAATATTATTAATAAGTAACGATAATAAATGATAAATGTATTTGTACTTTTTATCTTTTTCTAACTATTTATGGATTTTAAATTATATTTAATTTTTATGAATTGTTAATGGTTTTTGTATTTTTTAAATATTATTTTTATTTTATTTTTAAGTTTGCATATTTTTATTTTCTTATTTTTAAAATATAATATATATATAATAATAGGATTATTATAAGTAATTTGAAGTATATGTAGTATATATAGGTTTTTGTATTTTTAACTTTACCTATAAATATTTGAAATATATAAAATAAAATGGTTTTTGATTTTAATGTTTTTCTTTGTTTTTTTATAATTTTATATATCTTTTTGCTAACTTTTATGTATTTTTAAAGTACTAAAATACACAAAAATATTGAATAAGATAAATAGACAGAATAGTTTTGGGGTTCTTAAAATATATAATATGTTGGAAAATTCCCAAAACTATTTTTAATATATATTATATATAATAAAAATTAAGAAATGGAAATCAATGTTTTTAGTTTTTTAATGATTTTTTTCTGATTTTTATAGTGTTTTATGATTTTGAGATTTTTATGGTTTTACTTTTACATTTTGTGATTTTTGGTCTGAAAGTAGAATATATAATAATGTAGGTATGCTAATTTTTTGGAACATTTAAAGGTGGTTTTATATAATTTTTTATTTTTATAAGCAAATTGGGAATAAAAGCTCCTTTTTATTTTTAGAAAATAGGAAATTAAGTAATCTATCTAATAAACAATATGGGTGTGTACAAACATATCACTAGACACCTACTCTGATTTTACTACAATTTTTAGAGCCTTCAGACCATTTAAAAATATTAATTAAATTAATAATACAAACTGGCAGAGATATAACTGCAATTAAATAACATCTCAGGTACTTGCATGTAATTTTTCCCAAAGTTTAACACTTAATATACTTAATATCAAACTAAATATAAATATCCAAAGCCTCAAGGGCTTTGATGCAAAAAGACTAGGCTCCTCACCAATGAGGTGACCTAGCAAAGGACCAAAGTGCAAATATAAGGAAGTTAGGTGGCCCTTTTGCAAATATTACAAAAATATTTAAACTATTTAATATATTTATAGGATAATTACTTATTTACAAAATACATCGGGGTCTATGTAAATTACCCACATATGTGCACCATCCAACGGTGGACAACAAGTCACTTATACACATGGTGGACTCCAGGTGCTTGATGATGCTTTACCGATTAAAGCTTCAGATTAGATCTAAGTGCAGATCAAACAGTCGGGGTTGAACTCAATCTAACTATAACTGATGCATCTGGGAGATTCTCCAGATCTGATGGTCGTGCAATGGCCTGGAAGAACAAGGTTGAAGCTTCTCCGAGGCGAGCTTCGATGGATGGGATCTTTGGCCTCTAGCCAACTTGAGAACTCCCAGATTGGTCAAAATGGAGCTCATGTTCCTCTACAACCCTGGCCAACTCAAAATGGTCCAAGTCTTATCGGTGGGGACCTAGAGATCGGTAGAAACTCATGCACATGGACTTCCTCATTTCCTACAGCAATCAACCATAACCGGGTCGATCAACTCCATCACTTGTACAGTTAGTTTACAGAGACAAAATCAAGGGGTCCTAAACTGAGTTTAGATGGAATTGGGTGAATATGGAGTGCGGCGGAGTTGTCACAGTAAGAGGCAAAGGTGAACACATGAACTCTTTATCGGGGCCCGATCATGGTGTGTGGAAGAGGTATGGATGATGCAGAAGCGAAGGGGATGAAGACGACGATGAAGGCATGTCAAATCATAGTTGAGATCATGGTGAAACAAAGCTGGAGCTCGAAGCTCCAATAAACTATAGATCTAGATATTAAACTAATCAAACAACTAATGGATGAAACTAACATCTAAACGATGCTAAGGGGGCGAAATGTTAAATGAAAATGCAATAAAAGAGCAACTTGATAGGGGATTTCACCTCAAGTGAAAGACTACGTCGGAACCGAAGCTTCAACATTTTTGGAGCGCTTCCTCCTCCTCCTTGTCCTCACCGACAAGATTGAGAGCTCCACTGTCACTGGGGCATCAACTCAAAGTATCCCTTTACGGTTACAGAGTAGAAGAAAGATAAAAATTCAAAAGGTGGGTGATGGAGGTTTATTTATGCACAAAATTTTGGCGAGCGTTGATGGAAGATTGCATGTGGAGGAGGAGTGGTTGGTGGAAGTTAGAGCCCTAGCAAGATGGAGGGCGATCTGGGGAAGATAAATGGTGAATGGATCGAGGGCTGAGAAGCATGGAGGTGGTGAGTGGAAAATGGATAAGGAGGTGGGCTCGTGAGCTCTAACAAGCATCAGAGCAGGGGATGTACAGTTAGCTGGGAAGTTAACAAAAGGAGGTTTCTGGTTGGTCCATCAGGACCAACCAGAAAAATCAACGGTATAAATACCTTATTAATTAAAAATAAATATGAAATGAATTTATTAAATAAAAGTCAAAATGTAAAAAATTATTATTATTTTTATACTATTTTATTATGATTTTTATTTATTTGTACAATGTCATTTATTAAGCGCTAATTTTTACAAGTCTATACGAAGGTATATTTACCTATATTTCATGTATTTTATTTTTATTTTTTAATTTTTAATTTATTATTATATATATATTTTAAATTTTTAAAATATATTTAAATACATAATTACATATTTTTTAAGTTTTATTTTTCTTATTTTATTTATTTACTTAAATAAATCGAGGCATGGATATCATAGCTATTTTGTGTTTTTATTTTTAATATATTTGAATAAATATTTATATTTAAAAATATAATAATGGTAAAAATATAAAGAATGAATAAAATGAATAAAATATACAATTATTTCGGATAGATAATTTAATTTTAAGAATAGAAAAGGCGAGTTTGGTGAATTTTGAGCTAGGAGCAGTTATTGATCTGTGAACTTTTGTTTGCAGCTTTTTCTTCTATATGTCCTAGTTACACTGTGCATTATTTTTCTGCAAATCTTTTTTTATTTTTCTATGTATTTTTAATATAATGTTCATGTAGAAGAATTACTTATTTGAGGTGTGTAGAATTCAAAACAATAGTGTACAAATGGCTATTAAATTAGGGTTTCTGTATATATGTCTATTTAGTTAATTGACCCTATCTCTGCCTACTTTATTCCTAATCGACCAAGTCAATGTTAACTTGGTCTCGGGGTCTAGGGTCATTTAGTATTTTCAATACTTTATTTCTTTTTCTTTTCTTTCCTTTATTTTTTATTTTTAAATTAAATACCTATATTTTACAATATTTATGAGTCAATTATTAAGTGTTATTTTGTGCAAATTAATGATATTTATATGCATTCAAATATAGATTTAAGGCCAAAATGAAAGAGTAAAGGTGATGAAATGGAGATTCATCAATAGTTAAGATGATTGCCTTTCCCTTTAGCCTTCAGGATGAGGGTCACTAATGGATAAATCATTTGGGAAAGTTTGTTACTACTTTGGAGGCATTGAAATGTGCTTTTCTGCAAAAGTATTATCCATTGGGTCGTCTCAATCTGATGAGATCCCTATTTGTAAACTTCTCATAAATGTCCCATGAGCCTATTCATGAGGTGTGGGAACATTTCAACGATCTACAGGAGAAGTGTCCCCACCACGATATCTCGAAGACCAGCTTGGTCCAGAACTTTTTTCGGTTGGTTGAATCAGAACAGCTAGAAGTCGGTGGATGCCACATAAGATGTATCCCATTTCAATAAGGATGATGATGTCATTTGGCAAATCTTTGAGGTGATGGCCAAGGGATCGGCCACATTATATCCATCTTGTATGTTTTAGAACTAGCCAAAGATCCTCCACAAATTTGTCAATATGGAGACATAACATGAAGAGGACATGTGCGAGAGTTTCAATCTCAGCATAATTGAGAACCACCTATCCATGGTCGATATAATTGAGAAGCAAACGCAAGACTTAGAAAATCTCGCAGTGATCAAAAATAGGACCAAGAGTCTGCATAAGTTTGACCAGATTACTAAGAAGTTGGAGTTCCTGTTGAGCACCATCAACTTTTGTCAATCTACAAGTGCATCAGTCGAGACATCTATCGAGCCGAAAGAACAATCCCAATAGCAGAGTCTTGGGTAACCACTGTCCATTAATCTTGTATATTTTGAAAACACCTGATCTTGCACCACCATCACCAAAGCACCAGACACAAATGGTCATGTACATCCAGAGCTCTCGAAAATTATCAAGCCATTCTTTTTTCCTCCACCACAAATTCAAGAGGCGAATGGTGTATGGAGCAATGAACATCATTTGACCTATCCTGGAGGACAACAAAAGGGTCAAGCATCGGCCATGTGCCCATTCCACCAATATCAAGGTGGAAGGAATGTCCAACAAAACCAGCTTCACCACTAGTCTCTGAACCAAGTTAACACATGGAGACAAAATCACCAGCAATCGGCATATTGGAAACATTAATTTCATCAGCAATAATCGAATGCTCATTACAACAACCAGTTCCCTCCTCCCTAGTATCATCAGCAATATCCTCCCCTTCCATATTCTCAAAATTTCCAGTCATAGCCTCCTCATTACTACCAGACTCAGTGTGGTCAGCATGCTAAATCCACAGAGGTCGCTCCTGTGAACCTTGTACTAGATTGTGCGGCTCAGCTAGTGAAGAGCATGGCTGAGATGAGCCAGATGCTTGATGACCTCATTATCGTGAAAATCATCATTGTTGCACAGGTCGATGTGAATCCCAATAATTTCTGATGTGAGTAGTTAGTTTGTGATGTGTCCTTCATCCCCACAGAGTTAGGTATGAATGATTCATTTATTTATCTAACTTTGTGACTCTTAGGAGTGATATAACTGTGTAGTCGTCTGCAACCGCTAACCCAAAAATAAAACTTCACAAAGTGAGTCGTCTTCTTTTGCATCAGCCGATCCAACAATAGATCTGAGTAAAGAAGAAGAAGGAGAGGTCGCACCAAAAAATACCCAAAAAATGAAAAAAAAGCAAAAAGACCAAAAACAAAATAAAAGCTAAAGCCGAGCTGTGCATTCCAAGGAGAAGCCAGCATTTTTCGTAGATCCCATGCCTGCCAACTAGGTTGAATTTCTAGTTTGTATTGCTTCCCCTATTTTGAATGATTGCACCCCTTCTAGTTAGTCATTTATAAAAGATGATTCTCTTGTAAATAAGAACAATGCTTTTGGTGATGTAAATATTTCATTTCCTGATTCAATGAAACATTCCAAAAAATTAGAAAATTAAAAACAACATTTTCTAATCCAACTATTGTGGAAATTCTACATAATATTTTCTAAAAATGCCACTGTTAAAAGCCAAGGATTACATGCTAACTATGAAGAAATGATTAAAAGAGGCATGTCATCAAAGTACCAACCTCACAAAACCAAATGCAACAGATCAGAAAAGCACATCCTCACCATGGCTAATGTGGATGCGATCAGCGACCACCCGACAAAAAAGAAAGACACGGAAGACCTTTGATCAGATGTGAGATTTTTTATCAGACTTTTGAGATAATTGTTCTTGATATTGACATCCATTAACCTCATGATCACATCACTTCTTAATGAATTCAAACTCTACCGGCTTAAACCAACTAGAATGATCCTGGAGTTTGTTGATCGATCCATCAAGCGACCCCAAGGTTTATTGGAAGACATTATTATTACCGTGCAGGATATGTAGTTCTCATTGGACTTTATTGTTCTAGACATGGATTTGTCTACACTGTTACTCCAGACACTGATCACACTTGGTCGACTACTCCTTCGAACAGTCAAGGCAATAGTTCATTAGTGATATGGAAATATCGTGTTCCGCTCCTACAGTGAAAAGGTTACCATTGACATGATCGCTAAGTAAAAAGCCGTAGAGAGTACGTCTTAGTGAAGTAAGCCATAACCGACTATAGAATGATGTGATACTATCAATAATATCAAAGATCCACACACTGGAACCCAGGAAATCCTCTTCCCAGAGGAGGACTTGGAGAGCTTAGTCAACCTTTGTTCCTATGCTGGCGGGGAGATTAATGATGAGTTGATCAACCTGTTTCAAGAAAATTCATCCCAAAATGAACGATAGGAAACAATTGCATATATGTTCGGTATTCTATTTTATGAGCCCAAAGTGATAAACATGCACATCACCTTATTATGTGCAGTTCATGCACCGACAACCAAAATAGTTTCAGAAATAATTGAGAAGCCGACACAGACTCCTCTATCTGAAGCCTCTTCTGGAAAATCAAAAGTATGCCTTGTAGGTGAGCTGAATTAGTATCGGGTCACCATCAGTACCTGATTGACCATAGATCAAGAGTCTTGCTTGTTAGAGATTAGAGAGAAAAACCACAAGGATCTTGGTTGGAATGTCTCAGATCTTCGAGGGATAAATCCAATCTTGTGTTCACACCATACCTACTTGGAGGATGAAATCAAGCCATGGGGGTATTGTTGAATTTTTATGGGTTTTTATTTTATATTTTTATGGAATTTTGTTTTTTATATTTATTTTTATATTTTATGTTTTTATATCAATTTTCCTTTTAAGTATATAATATAAGAATATAAATAACTATATATACAAGATATGGTAATATATTTATAGATCCTACTATAAAATAATCAAAATACAAGAAAAAATGTTTTTGGGTTTATGTAATTTTCTACTATTTTCGTGATTTTTCAAATAATTTTACTAATTTTTGAGTATTTTTTAAAATTAAAAATATCCCAGAATATGGATTAAATAAATACGTTGAATTGTTTTGGAAATTAAAAATAAAAAGCCAAAATTTTCCAAAACTATTTTTATTTAATAATATATAATAAAAAGAAAATTATAGAACAAAAATTAGTATTTATGGAATTTTAGGGGATTTTTTTTATATTTTTATAAAGGATTTTGGAGCTTTTTTATTTTTCATATTTTTCTTTTTCTATTCTCAGGAATTTTTATTCTTGAGTTGCTAAATAATAAGATAAAAAATATATATTTTTTGGAAATTTAAAAAGATTTTATATTTTTTGATATTTTCTAAGCCAAATGGGGACAAAATGCGCTCTTTTTGATTTTTCATAATTAGTTAAAATGCTAAAATGCAAAAATAAAAATGTGACATGAATCTGTACACTAGCAGGCTCTTAACCTTATTTTTGCATAGTTTTCGGAGCACGGATGATATTTTTAATAAATAGAAGACAATGACAAAAATAGTTGAACTGGCAAGGATATAAATGCAATAAAAAATGCGAGGTTCTTCCAACAAAATACTCAAAAATTTCAACTATTATTTAAAGTTTCAAGACTAAATGCAAAATACAATAGTCGTGAGGGGTTTAAGTGCAAATTGGCCAGGGGTTTAAGTGCAAATTGGCCACCTCACGTGGGACTGCGCATGAGGGGACCCGGTATGGACCAAATAGCATTATCAAAGGAAAGGGGATCACATGCAATTCTTACAAAAGTTTTTAACTAATAAAATAAATTACATGACTAAAAACAAAAAGACAAAAACAAGGAGGTGAGATCTATAAATTACACCTACTAAGCGCAGGCAAATGGCTTGATCTTCATCACTTACTTGTGTGTCAGTGTGTGAATGGTCAACACCCCATCGTGCCCGACGGGTGAGATTAGATCTCGGATCGGGTTCCTACGGGTGAGGTTTGTAAAATCCGATGGTGCTAGTAGACCTGGGCGAGCATCCTTGATCCAACGGCGGAGAGGTTCTCATGAAGAACGGTCGAAGAACAACATGAGGCCGAGCTTCGATCCGGCCTCCATGGCAGCTCTAGCCTTCTTCTTCATGCTTGGGATGCTCAATGGATTCCTGGAAGTATCCCATAGCTACTGAGGGCCTCAAAATGAGTCATACACCACCTGAGGTGCTCCGATGGAGCTCGACACCTGGAGCCCTTGTGTGGATCTCGATGACCCCTATAAAGGTGATTTCTCTCTTCGTTTCCTGCAGGAGTACGCTAGCAGACAAAATACAAAGCTCCTATGGGCTTCAGATGGCAGAATGAGAAGACGATAAGGTGTGGAGGAGGTCTCTAGTGGACGGAAGAGATGGAAGACCCGGATCTCTAATTTGTGCAAGATTATGGTCAACAGAGGTGTGTTGGATGGTTGGAGGATGATGAGGAACAAGGTGGAGGTGATAGGTAAAGTAGGGGTGCTCTGGGATGGTCGGGAGTAGGCGGCGGAGCCGCAACTCCGACAAGAGATGAGTCTTGATTTTATGAAAGATAAAATGAAATTCAATAGAATAAGAGATGGTCCTATGATATTTCTACTCTAAGGAATGGAAAATGCAAAAAAAAAGAAGGGAGAGCTCGCCGGAACTTCATGCCTGGAGCAAGCTTCGAGCAGAGGAGTCGGGAGTTGGATCTCTCAATTCTACACACCAAGAAGCTCGCCAAACCACTGTGAGGGTAGTTGTTGTCACCAATAACCTCGATCCAAGCTAGGGTTAGGGATTTCTGGAGCAGAAGAGGATAAAAGGGTAGAGGAAGGTGGAAAATATATTATATAGAGGAGGTTCTTTGACCAATAAGATCTCATGCATCGATGTTCCTCGGATGATGAGAGATGCATGTGTGAAAGAACAGTTGTCGAGGAAAATATTCATAGAAGGGAACAAACATAAAGAGTGAAAGAATAGGGGTAGGAAAAATTGAGGGAAACGGAGTCACAAGCAGTCTGACAGGGCTAGGTTGGAAACCATATTTTAAAGAATTGGTCTACCTAAGCCGCTACAGGACAAACAGTATTTTAAATTAAAAATTAATTCTAAATAAATTAGTAAATGATTTTATTATTTTTTATCAAATAAAAAAATGTTTATTATTTAATGTAAGAATTTAATATGATTTTTTACTTATTTTTACAAGTTATTTTATTACAAGTTACTTTTTAGGGTTTATTTATACGTATATTTATCTATATTTTGAATATTTTATTTTAATTTTGTATTTTTGATTTTATTATTTTATTTTCTTAATTCATAAAATTATAACTTATTTTGATACACGTGAATATATTTTTGTTGTTTTTTTCTTATGTATTTTGTACACTTAAATAAATATAGGTATATATTATATAGGTATAAGTATATTATATTCATCTATGTATTTTGTATATTATTTTATTTTAGTGTTTTCTTTATGGTTTTATTCCATTATAAATATTTACGTATAATAAATAATATTTGAAAAATTATAAAATTATTAAGATTATAAAGAATAAATAAAATGAATATTTTATTCAAGTATATTGTACAATAGGGGTCCAAAACCTAACTTTTGCACCTTAACTCCAAATTGGATGGAACCACCTTCATTAAATAGCTTATTAAAAGTTACATACAATTAAAGTGATTTTGATACATTTTGAATTTATATGGAGAAGATATGGGTCTGGGCAGTTTGAGTTTTGGATTTTTGTTCAGAGTAAAAAAAGTATACTCTATATTATTTTTGAGTAAAATCAATTTTGTATTTTTCTATACATTTTTATCTACAACTATCATGTACAAAGTTTCTTGATTTGAGGTATAATTAATAGAGAATAAAATAGGTCCCAAATAGGACTTATTAATGAATAAAAGAATGGGAATTTTATTGGATTTTTTGCCCTTATCTCCCCCTTCTTTATTCTATATTGACCAATTCAATTCTTTACTTGGTCTCGAGGCTTAGGGTCATAAAATACCTTTGGTATTTTATTCCTTTTATTTTCTTTATTCTATAAACTTGGCATTAAAGACTATATTTTCTATACAATAAATGGAATAAATATTGAATGTTAATTTGTACAAAATAATGTTATTCACATGCATTTAACTAGGGGTTTTAAGGCCAAAATGATGGAGTAAATGTGATGAAATGGAGATTCATCAAGAGGTTTCACTGTCTTCATAATGTTCCTATCAACGTCAGCCACAGATCCACCACAAGTATGTTAATATGGCGACATCCCATGAAACGAGCTAGGACGAAAGCTCCAACCTCAGCATCATGGGGAGCCACCTGTCCAAAGTAGATATCATTGAGAAGCTATCACAAGACTTTCAGAAACTATTTGTGATTGAACAAAGAACCTAGCATATGAACAAGCTGGATCATATTACCAAGTAGCTAGAGCTGCTAGTTAGCACAATCAATGTCTGCCAGTCTGTGAGCCCATCAGCCACAACTCCTGTTGAGACAAAGGAGCCTTCATTACCATAGCCACCTCAGTCAAGTTTAGTGCAGTTGATCCAACACGTATATTATATGCAAGCTCCTGATCAGGCACCACAACAGCCATCGTCACAGTAGTTGGTCGTCTACCAACTCAAGCCCCAGTCCTATGTAGATCCATATTTCCCGCCTCCACCTCAAATTCTGGAGGTGAATGGCATTTACAATAATGATGCCCCGTTCAGGAAAACACCAATAGAGCCAGTCATCTGCCATTCGATCGTACCACCAACCTTTTGGTGTGAGGTTTGTCCAGTAGCCTCAGATACTGTAACACTAATCTCTACCATTGCAGAACACCTGGAGACAGAATCAACAATACCAACAAAAGGCATACTACCAATATCAGTCATATCACAATTATGCGGCTTCTCAGAACAACCACTACTCCCTCGTCCTTAACACTATCATCATCCTCCTCCTATGTACCATAATCAATATTCTCATTCACAGTCTTCATAGAATTACCACTCTTAACATTGACAATACGTTGAACCTTCCGTGGTTGTTCATGTGAACCTCGCTCTCGACTTCTTGGCCCAATTAGTGAAGAGCCTAGTAGAGACGAGTCAGAAGCTTGATGACCTCAGTACAACCAAAAATCAAACTCTAATGCAGGTTGAGGTCAACCCCAATAACTTCAAACTCAAGGAGTAGGTAGTTTGTGGTGTCTTGTCCTATCCGACAGAGTCGGGTATTTCTGAGTTTATGTTATCTAATGTTGTGTCTCTCAGGAGCGATAGGACCTTGCAGCCATCTGTCGCAGCAAAGGAGAAGAATAAAGAATCTTTTAACAAGTCGCCATCTTCAGTCCAGCAACAGAGTCGAGTGAGGAAGAAGAAGATAGAGGACCAACACGAGACCACGACCATCATCCAAAAATATCAAAAAATGAAGAAAAACAAAAAGATCAAAAAATAGAATAAGAGCCCAAGACAAGCCGATCCAGTACAAGAGAAAGCTGCGGCAGCAGCCGAGCCAGAGTCAATTGACAAAGCTGAAGCTCCTGTGAATTCAGTTCTATATGTTTTGCATGAAGGCCCACCTTATTGCCAACCATTTATAAATAGTGATGTAATTAAGAACAATGACTTCGGTTATGTGAATATTCATTTTCTTGATGCTATCAAAAATTCCAAAAAAACTAAACGAAAGAAAAATACTTTGCTTGATCCTAGCGTTGTTCAAATCATTTATACGACCATGGAATATGTGCTTGCAGTAAAGAAAGGTCTGAAAGAAGCATGTATCTCGAAGTATCAACCCCACAATAATAGATGCAACCGAGGAGAGAAGCACATCCTAACCATGACCACTATGAATGTTATCAGTGATCTCCTGAGGAAGAAGAAGAAGAAGAAAGACAAGGAAACACCCTTAATCAGATGCGAGATATTTGATCAGATTTTCGAGCGAACTCTGCTTGATAGGGGTTCCTCGATAAAGCTCATACCCTCATTACTACTTCAAGAATTCGGGTTGGGTCTGCTTATGTTCCTTCAATTTGCTGATCAATCCAATAAGACCATGGGCTTATTATAGTATGTTATTGTTACTATGCAGGATATGTGCTTCCAAGTGGACTTTGTTGTCCTGGAAATGGATTCGCGTGCACCGTTACTCCATACCCCCTATTATCCTTGGTCGATTATTCCTTCGAACAACTGAAGAGATAGTTGGTTATGGGTCTGAAAAGATCACATTCCCTCTGCTGCAGCGACAAAGTTACAATGGATATGATCAACAAGGTAAAATCCTTAGAGAGCTCATTTGAAAGAGGCCAAGTAGAACCAGCAGCAGAAGACTGTGACATTGTGGACATCAGTGATAAACAAAACTCTTTGAATGATATTTTCAGAAAGGAAATCCTCTCTTTAAAGGAAGACCTATAAAGCATAGTCCAACCTTGCTCCACTGTCAACTGGGAGACAGAACTAGAGTTACTGATCGACCCATTTGAAGAATATTCAAGCCAAACCAAACAAGAAGAATTCATTATCGATGTGTTCGATACATTTTTGTCTGAGCCAAGAGCAGCACCTCATCAATTTCAGCCCATCATTCACATACTAGCGAAGTTTCAGAAGTATCCACGTAGTAGACTCAACAATTACATGAATTAAAAGAACTCCGACAGGTCTAAAGTATGCTTTCCATGTGGGTGAATAGAATATGTATTTGATCATCATTGGTAGTAGGCTGACCCTGGATCAGGAATCTCGCTTCCTCGAGGTTCTAGAGAAAAACTGCAAGGTACTTGGTTGAAAAGTTTCAGATCTCTGAGGGATAAATCTCACCTTGTGTTCACATAATATTTATCTAGAAGATGATTGCAAACTGTGTCGGGAATTTCGGCAGAGGTTAAAACCTAACCTACAAAACATGGTTATGAAAGAAGTCATGAAGTGGTGTGAAGATGGCTTCATTTACCCTATCTCTGACTCAAATTAGGTGAGCCCTCTACATGTTTCAAAGAAATCAGGGATCACTGTGGTTACCAATGAACAAGAAGAGGAGATTTCTACTCAGGTACATATATCGTGGTGCATGTGTGTTGATTACCGATGCCTGAATTCAGGTATAAAGAAGGATCACTTTCCTTTGCATGTTATTAATCAAGTACTTGAAAGATTGGTTGGGAAAGAATTCTTCTACTTTTTAGATGGGTACTTCGGGGGAAACCTAGGTGAAGATCGCTCCAGTTTGGATTGTGCAATGCCATTGCTACATTCTAAAGGTGCATGTTAGATGTCTTTGTCGATATCGTCGATAGTTTCCTTGTGGTGTTCATGGATGATTTCTTATTATACGGTGGCAACATCGATTCTTGCTTTATAGACCTAGACCTACTGCTTCAGAAATACCGTGAAGTCAATTTTTGTTATCATGGGAAAAGATCTACTTCATGGTCACTGAAGGGATTGTGTTGGGCCATGTCGTTCCAAGCGTGGAATGGAAGTCGACCCAGCTAAGGTGGACATCATTGCTAAATTTAATAACCTAAATCAGTGAAGAATGTGAGGTCATTCCTTAGGCATGTTGGTTTTTATGGAAGTTGTATCAAAGACTTCAGTAAGATTTCCTGACCTCTTACGGAGCTTTTATGCAAGGAGACTGAGTTTAGTGTCAATCAGAACATTCTCCAATATTTTTATCAGTTGAAATATCTCGTCACTCAGGCTCTTGTCGTACAGCCACCCCATTGGTCTTTACCATTCGAAATCATGGTGGATGATTCAGACTTCATAGTTGGGGTTGTGTAGGACAAAGAAGAGACAAGTTGCCATATGTCATTCACTATGCCAAAAAACATTAGATGATGCACAGAGAAATTATACAGTTTTGGAGAAAGAATTCTTGGTAGTGGTTTTCAACCTGGAGAAGTTTAGATCCTATTTGCTTGGATCTAAAGTGGTTGTTTTTACTAATCAGTATGTTATCTAATACTTACAATAGAAAAAGAGTGCCAAATCGTGCTTACTCATATGGATCCTTCTTCTCTAGGAATTTGACTTGGAAAACAAAAATAAGAATGGAGTTCCGAATGTGATAGCAGACCATTTGTTCAAAATTGAATGCACAGATGCTCACAATCGCAGAAACCTTACTTAGTGATACAATTCTCAGTGTGGCATCTCTCCCTTGGTATGCAGATATTGTGAACTAACTCGTATTTGGGTTGGTTCCACAAGATTGGACGAGAGTCGAGAAATATAAATTCTTGTCCGACATTCATTTTTATCAGTGAGAGGATGTATATTTATTCAAGAAAGGAGTAGATTGCATTTGGCGTTAGTATATCCCTCAAGAGGAGTATACTAGTGTCCTTGAGCACTGCCATAAGCTTGAATCTGCAGGACACCATTCTGGAAGACAATAAAGATATTGTAGTGTGGTTGTGGCCCATACTATTCAAGGATGTTGCAGCATATGTCAAGGGTGGTACAAACTATAAGAAAATGGTAGGAACCCTCAGTGCTAAAGACTCCATGCCCCTCAAATTCATTCAGATATCTGATGTGTTAGATGCTTAGGGCATTGATTTCATGGGTCCATTTTCTAACCGTTAGAGATATGAATACATCCTGCTTGTTGTAGATTACATAAGTTGATGGGTAGAAGCTATTCTCGCTTGAGTCGCTAATAGCTGAATATTTTGTCAGATTATAAAAGATAGCATCATTTCATGGTACGGATCTTGAAAATTCTCATCTCGGATAGGGGTAGCCATTTCATCAATTAATATGTAAAGAACTTAGTGAAGGAGTACGACATCGATCATCATGTTGCATATCCTTATCATCCTCAGTCTAACATCTTAGTTGAATTATCCAACAGAGATATCAAAACCATTCTACAGAAACTTGTGAGGCTTGATAGGAAAAATTTGTCACAACTTTTGGATTCATGTCTCTAGGTTTATCAGACCGCCTACAAGTCTCCATTGGGCATGTCACCCTACCGTCTTGTATATGAAAAGCCATGCCATCTGCTCATGGAATTGATTCACAAATCTCTTTGGGCAGTAAACATCTATAACCTCGACTCACAGAAAAATGGTCAGAACAAGAAGATAGATCTGAACAAGCAATTGAAATTTTGCGATGATGCATACGATAACAACTTAATGTACAAGGAGAAGGTCAAATGGTGGCACGATTGACACATTAGATGAAAGATCTTTCAGCTTTGACAGATGAAAAGTTGAAGATATACCCTCATAAATTGAAGAGTAAATGGACACAGCCATTCATCGTCAAAACTGAGCATGATAATGGAAGCATTTTAATATCTTAATTGTCATCTAACTCACAACCTTTTGTTGTCGACGGTCAGTTGTTGAAGCCGTATTTAAAGTACGATACATTCTTATTCGTTGTCAATACTATTCAAATTATATTCAATGAAGATTTCTTAGCTGCAGTGGAATCAAATAATGCTCCAAAAAATATTTTTAATTAAATTTCTTATTTTCTTCTTTCTCATTTCAATTTTCAGGTCTTTCATTCTTCTGTATTTTACTCATCTCATCCATATGTGCTATACTTAGGATATGCTTCATACTAAGTATAGGGGGATGAGTGTATTTGGGTTATTCATTTTTTTATTATCTCGCTTATCTCTCAACTTGTCGATATTATGTCTATACATAGGCATATTTTATCTTAAGTATAGGGGGACAAGACAAGTCAGTTGATTCTGTAAATTTTGATACTAAATTACCCATGTTTTGTATACAGTCTGCTATTCTTGGGATTAGTTTACACTAAGTATATGGGGACGATCAACTTCTCAATCTTTTATTTAGTCATTGTAGTATTGACTTTTCCTATACTAAGCACAAGTCATGTCTTCATTTTTCTCTCTGATCACTATGAGTACATTGTCCGTGCTAAATATAGGGGGCCATCTAGAGGTTGTATATACTTTTGTCGTAACTCATACTTTCATACTTTTAATAATATGGCTAATATACTATACTAGGTAAGGGTTTATAACAAATCAACTGTAAAGAATACCCTATAAATAGTATAATATTTTTAAAAATTCTTTGATAAATAAACCAATTTAAAAATGTTTTGCAAAATGATTTAAAAAATGATTGCAAAATATCTTTAGAAATTTTTGAAACCATTTGAAAAATGTTTGTAAAATATTTCCAAATCTTTGTAAAAATGTTTTTGTAAAGATCTGTAATTTTTTTATTTCTTTGAATAAAATGTTTTGAAAATTACTTTGCAAATGATTCGAAAAATGATTGCAAATATACATTGAAATATATTCCAAAATGATTTTCAAGCTTTGCAAATGTTTGTAAATTATTTGTAAAATTATTTGGAAAATGAAGTTTTCAAAGTGTTTTTAAGATGTTTTCAAATTATTTTGAGAGCCTTGTAGATAAATAAATAAAATTCTTTATAGAAATATATATATTTTTTCTATATATAACTTGTGAATAACAACTAACTTATGTACAAATTCCCAGTGTAAAATTATGCACTCAACCCATATAAATATGCACGCACTCTGGCGTAAATATTTGTATATATACAATCATTAAACTTTATCAAAATCCCTAAAATTTTTAAAACCTATAAAAATTTGGAAAATGATTACAAATTTTCAATAAAATTTGTAAAACTTTATTCAAAATTCAATAAAAAGTTCAAAATAGAAAATGGTTGAAGGTGTAGCATTGGAATTGCTATGTAGGCTTTTGTTTACCGAGGGTTCGAAACCGTATCTTTCTGTTTATGTGCTCATCTAATTCTCTAGCATTACCGACCGTAATGTATCAAATCAAATACCAATTGATACCATTATTCCTATTCCAATAGTAAGGCCTTTACTTTATTGAGATTCTTCTAATTCTTTGATTTTTTCTAAAACATTCTTCTCTTGAATATCATTCAAAAGAGTTTGAAATTGTCAGGTATTCCACCAATTAGTAATCTAGGGTTCTAGACATTTACTAAATAATATAGAAATCCACTAGGGCAAAAATACTATAGATGCAAGATAAGGAAGAGAAGTCAATGCTTTCTTTTCTTGCATTTTTCAGATTGATAGTGACAATTGAACTGGTCTGGATAAAAATCTAGAGATTGGAGCTTGCCTTAATCCACTTGATCACAGGAAGCTTATAGGAACTGTAATTGAGGTGCTTCAGGTCTACTAGACTTAATTAGTTGAGACCACAAGACTAGGTTGATATGCCATCTTGGCTGCCTAAGTATAATAATTCAAAACGCATGCATGACTCTTGTTGGTAGTGACCTAACTTGGACATATGCACCTTACACTTAGCTCAACTCAGTTGAAGTGGTTGAGGGTTGGATATGCTGGCATGAGACACGGGCGAATGGAAACATAGGAAGTCACAATCTATGGCCATTGTACCCCAACCCGATCCAA
Organism: Ottelia alismoides; assembly: GCA_037367405.1. Classification (NCBI taxonomy): domain Eukaryota; kingdom Viridiplantae; phylum Streptophyta; class Magnoliopsida; order Alismatales; family Hydrocharitaceae; genus Ottelia; species Ottelia alismoides. Next base: position 187,116 of record JAZKJV010010689.1, read on the forward strand.
TAGTGATGAGGTTCAAAGATAGGATGACATGGGTTACGATAAAACTTCAAAAGAGAGATAGTCTACTAGATAAAGAGGAAAAGGTCAATATGTATATGTTGTTGTATATATGTTCAAAAAAATATGCAATAAAAAATCTAAAAAAGTTAGATGGGAAAAAATCAAACAAAATCAATTCATGTTGGAGTTATGTATTCAATAAGAAAGGCTTATGCTTCAAAGTCAAAGATTTATGGTGCTTGCAGCTGGATGACTTGGCTACACTGGTCAAGCATCCTAGGATAGGTAGCTACCCTAGCTACCGTCCATTCTCTTCTCTATCTCCTCTTCTTGAGCCGATTGTACTTGAACTTAGAAGGGAATACCCCGCACCTCGAGGAAGGAGTTGTTGTATTTGGGAATTATGGTCACCATGTTGGAGAAGACTATTTCATTACCTCTTCATGCGAGAGGAGACACATATCACTTACACTATACAATATAGACTCATAGTAATAAGGGTTTGCATATGATGTAGACTTGTTCTGACCTAGCTTTCGAGGAGACTTGGACAGAGTTTTGTGGTTCTTGAAGGATGTATAGTTTCAAGTCTGATGCCGTATAAGGATTCGACCTAACATAAATTATGAAGGGTCTAGATAAGCTCCAAACCTTGATTTTATGTAGATAATTTTAAAAATTGAAATTAGTCCAACTTATTTCATTATCTTTTCTTTATTTTCTTTTTACGCACTCATTATCATAAGTGTTTGGAAGGGACTAACAAAGGAAAGTATAAGGGGTAATGAATCTCCATTTTACCACCTTTATTCTTTAATTTTGGTCTTAAATCCCTAGTTAAGTGTATGCATGCAGAATTAATTTGTACAAAATAACATTCATTATTTGACTCATAAGTATTGTATAAATATAGATATTTGATTCCAAAATAAAAGAATGAAGGAAAAGGAAATAAAAGGAAATGAAGTTTCAAAGACACTAAATGACCCTATATCCTGAGACCAAGTCAATATTGACCTTGTCGACAAGGAATAAAGCAGGGGGAGATATGGCAATTAAATTATGCAGAAAACACATAAAACCCTAATTTAATTTGTCAATAAATAGCATTCTGTAGACAAATTTATTTTCCATTTCATGCACCTCAAATAATAAAACCCTCTACATGAAACATGTACATAAAAATGCAAAAAAAATACAAAATTAGTTATGCATAAAAATAATGTACAATGCACTTGGGACACACCGATGAAAAAGCCACAAACCAAACTTCACAAACCAATTATCCCTCCTTACAGGCTCAAAATTTACCAAACTCGACTTTATTATTCATAAAATTAAATTATCTATCTAATGAAGGTGGTTTCAATTAAAATAGAGCTAAGATGTGAAAGTTGTCTTTTGGTCCCCATTATACCTTATACCTGCATATTTTATTCAATTTATTCGTTCTCTATGTTTTTAGCTTTCTTATATTTTTAAATACTTGTAAGTAGTATTTAAAATATATAAAAAGTATAAACATAAAATAAAAGCATTAAAATACAGTAAAATAAATAAATAATACAATATATAGGTATATTATACATATAATATACATATACATATTTATCTAAGTATACAAATAAAATAATAAAAATTAAATAAAATTTTGTAAATATATATATATTTAAATATATTATAAATAAAGAAAATTTGTGTATATAATAATAAAATCTAAAATACAAAACAAAAATGAAAACCTAAAATACATGTATTTATACCTTTGATTGTACATGTAAATATTAGCACCTAATAAATATTGTTATAAAAAAATAGAAATACCATAAAAATAGTAGGTAAAATAAGAATCATTTTCTAATATTTTTAATATTATTAATAAATCATTTATTATCTTTATCTAATTAATAAGGAATTTAACCCTAGCTTTTTTCTGGTTGTTCCACGTGGACCAACCAGGGGGCTTGCACTGTTGACCGTCCAATCAACTATCCTTCCCCTTCTGACTTTTGTTAGAATCACGACGAGGCCCCCTCTTCTCCATTTTCCTCTTCTTCCTCCATACCTCCTTCCTCCTTGAGACCTATACCTTCCTACAGTCCTCATCACCCTCATCCTTGTCCTAGACAAAGACTCCACCTACCCCCTTCTCCTTGCATGCCATCTCCCTCCCCCGTTCACCAAACCTATGTGCATAAATAAACCCCCAATTTCTCTTTTTGCCTTTTGATCATTCCTTCACCCTCTGTAACCCCAAAGGAACACCTTGTTTTGCGCTCTGATAATAACAGATCTCCGAAGCCTGTCGGCGAGGACAAGGAGGTGAGGAATTTGTCGACCACTGCCACGTTTTCCAGCTTCAGCAAAGGTCCATCTGCTCCCTACTTCCATCAAGTTTGAGCTGATCTTTTATACAATGTTAGGCTAGTTTGATTCCAGTAATTTAGTGTAGGTTTTATTTTCAGCAATTAGTTGGTAGTTTAGTGTAATTTTAGGTTTAAGATTCGTCGGAGCTTTAGAGCTCCAGCCACCGTATCACTGTGATCTTGATTGTAATCTGCCCTGCTTTCACCTCCATCTTCATCCTCTTCTTCTTCTTCTTCTTCATTGAAAGCCCCATTTTTCCCTTTGATTCTGCATGGATCAAGCTCGATCAGAGCTCCCTTCATCTCCTATCGCCAAAGCTCACCTCCCTTCACCATCCTGTACATAGCAGCTTCAACAATGGGTCGAGAGAAACCCTCTCAAGCCCCTTAATCATTTTCTTGTAGGTAGAAGCCCAAGAAGACTACGTGGGACCATAATCGACTCAAACTCTGATGCCTAGGTAGGTGGACCTTGAAGACCTTTTAGGTCCCCATTGATGGGGCCTGGAGCCATTTAAGGACTTCTGCATATGCAGTTGGCCCACAGGAAAGAGTAGGGCCCATCGGAGAAGAGAAAGATGCTCGGAGGAGGGAGATATCATGGATTAAAATAGCACAAGAACAGCGGTCTTACGTGTTCTTAGAGACTACTCATGAGCTGTCGGATAATGAAGGCCGCCTAGATCTTATCTTGGGCATTGATCAGAAACGAATTGACGCCTCACCTCGATCATCCTATTCGTTTAAGTGAGTTACTTACCATGTGGTGCGCCATCCATCGGCACCCCTTTAGTGGGTAAACTTCACTCCAACCCTTATAGCTTTTTTTATTTATTATATGGCATTGTAAATCTAAATCATACTTTAAATATTTCTGTAATATTTGCAAGGACTTCCCTGAACTTCTTGTATTAACAATTTGGTCATGTGTTGATCACCTCACGTGCGTCCACAAGTGAGGTGGGGACATTATGCAACATAGACCTCACATCTTTATGTATTTATGTTTAGTCCCATAATTTGTTAATTAAGTGTTATATTTTATAAATATTGTAAGCATGACCCCCACTTTTAGTTTAATTACATTTATACCCATGTCAAGAGCATATAAAAATAGGATTTAATTGGTAAAACAGCTTGTGTACCGCGTGGCTTTATTTAACATGTTATTTATTGCATTTAAACTTTATTGAAATTGTAAATAGGTCCCTACCAGACCTTGATTTTTATTTATTGTGTATTTATTAATATAAATAGCATTTTGTTTCTAAGAATCATAAGAAAATTATTTATGATGCATTCTCTCTATACTTATCACCTGTAATTTCGCATGGCATTTTAAGTTATTTTCCTATTTATAAAAAATAAAAAACACACATTATTTCCCCTGTCTAAGTATAAAAATCCAAAAAAATACAAAACTATCTTTAAAAATTCCAAAAACTTTATAGCATATATACTATTGTTTATTTTACCTTTAAAAAATCACAAAAAAAATATAAAGAAAGTCTTAAAAATTACAAACCCTAAAAAGACTTAACAATCATTAAAAATTCCATAAAAACCCTAAAATATTATTTCTTGTTTATATTTTTCTTTATAGTATATATTAAAAATATTTTTGGAAAATTTTGGACTTATTATTTATTTTTAAAACCGAAAACTATTCGGTTTACTTATTGTATTCATTGTTTTGTATATTTTTATAAAGAATAAATAAAATTAGGAAAAGTTCTCTGAAAAATCCCAAAAGTAGAGAAAAATATAAAAAACACAAAAACATTTCATTTTCTGAATTTTGTGTGTGTGTGTGTAAAATTATAAAGCCCTATATATACTATATACTTTATAATACTTACATACTATATATTATTCTTATTACTACTTATATATATATTATATTTAAAACTTTCAATAAAAGATTGTTCCTTTATTTATATAAATTTATTTATTTATTATATACCCTATATATTATTTTTAATTTCTACATTATTATTACTAGTATACATAAATGTGTGTGTATCGTGAAATCAAAAATAAATTTAAAATTTGAACATGAAAAAGAAAATTAAGCAATTAAAAATATAAATAAAATAAAATAATTAAATAATTAAACCATGTAAAAACTAAATATAAATAAAAATCCACAAAAAATCAGAAAAAAACACAAATATAAAAATAATTACTATAAGTTATTACTTATTAATAATAATTATACATATCCACAATTTGCTCTTAAGTGGTTCGACCCCTACACTTGATGCCTATACACACATTTTGTATGGTATAATAAATTTCACCCCGCACACTTAGATTTTATTTCATATATTGTGAGTTGATTGTTTGTATGATTTTCGTTAATTAGGTTTCAAGAGCCAAGAAAGGCGTCGATACAGTGATTGTCAGATCTGACTTATCAGACACCGCATGCCCTCCAAGACTGGATGTTAGGAACCTCAGTCTTTATGATCAACATTGGGGCACTGACTTTATGGGCCCATTTCTTATCAATCAATGATTTAAATACATCCTTCTTGTCATTGATTACATGAGTCGTTAGGTGGAGGCTATTCCCTCCTGATCTGCTAATAGTCATACTATTTGCCGCTTTCTCAAGGATAACATCATGTCATGATTTGAAATTCTCAAGATCCTAACATTAGATGGGGGAAGCCAATTCATAAATAGAGAAGTCAAAAAGCATATGAAGGAGTACAACATTTATCATTGTGTAACATCTCCTTACCTCCCACAATCGAGTGTATTGGCTAAGTTATCTAATGGGAAGATCAAGAAATCTCGCAGAAACTTGTTAGGCCAGATAGGAAGAACTAGTCCCGACTTCTTGATTCCGTTCTATGGTCTTATCGGACAACCTACAAGTCCCCACTCATTATGTCTCCCTATCATCTTGTATATGGAAAGCATTGCCATCTGCTAGTGTAACTTATTCACAAATCTCTTTGGGCAGTGAATATTTGCAATTTGGACTCACAAGGCTTATAAGCAAGGCTTATACTTCAAAGTCAAAATCTCAGGGTTGCCTACAGCTGGAGACTTTGCTATACTAGCCAAGCTCCATAGTATATAGGACTACAGTGGTCACAATCCATTCTTCTTCTATACCTCCTCTTCTTTGAGCCGGTTATACTTAAACTTAGAAGGAAATACCCCGCTCCTCGAGGAATGAGTAGCTAGATTGGGGAATTAGGGTTACCTTCTTGAGGGAGATTGTTTCTTGCCATTTTTTATGAGAAGAGCTATATTCACATATACTGTACAAGTAAGACTCATAGTCATAAGGGTTTGTGTATGAATAGACTTATTCTGACCTGGCTATTGATGTGATATGAATAAAGAATTGTGGAACATGAGGGTTGTTAAGTTTTAGATCCTATTCCCAATAATCTTCCGAACACATTAACAATCCAAATGTCTTACTATGCTCTAAATTTTGATTTTATGAAGATAGTTTAAATGTCACTATCATTCTAAGTTATTTATTTTCCTTTTCTTTATTTTCCCTTTTGCGTCACTTATTCTTCTAATAAGTGTTTAGTAGGGACTAGCAAAGTTAAGTATATGGAAGCGATGAATATGCATTCATCTACCTTTATTCATCCATTTTGTCTTTAAATCCCCAGCAAAAACCTGTAAATACTACCAATTTATATAAATTAACATTTAAAAAACATACACATGTAATTATTCTATAATTAATACGTTAATACATGTATTCAATTCTTAAAACAATAAAGAAAAGAAAAAAAATAAATGAAGTATTAAAGATATCGAATAACCCTAAACCCTGAGAACCAAGTCAATATCGACTAGGTCGACCAGGAATAAAGTAGGGGTAGATAAGGGACAAAAATGTATAAAATACACACTGAAACTCTAATTTTATAGTCTATATATAGCTCATTTTTACATTGTTTTATTCTTCACATTAAATAAATTAAATAATAAAGTTTTCAACATGAAACTTGTACATATTAATATATAGAAAATTATAAAAATAGTTTCCAATAAAAATCATGCACAGTGCAAGTTGTACACATAGATGAAAAGGCAGCGAACCAAAATTCACAGATCAATATCTACTCCATATGAACTCAAATTGAACCAAACTCAATCCATTATATTTAAAACTAAATTTACTATCTAATGAATGTTATTTCATTTAAAATGGAGTTAAGATACAAAAAGCTAGCTTTTTGGGGCACTATTATCCTAAGCATTTGTATATAAAATTCATATATTTTAACATTTTTACTCCCTTTGTGTTTTTGAATAATTATATATATTATATAATATATTAAAAAATATAAACAAAATTAAAAATCTTTAAAATATACTAAAAAAATAATACGTTACATATATAAGTATATTATATCTATAAGATATATACACATATTTATTTATATATGGAAATAAAAATATAAAAATACAAAAAAATATGTAAATATGTATTTAGTAATGTAAGCAAAATATAAAATATGCAAATATAATATTATGTTATAAAATAAAAATATAATACATAAAATATAGATATATATATATATACCTAAATATTTACTTGTAAAAATTAACACATAATAAATTACATTGTAAAAATAAATAAAAATCATTATAAAATAGTTTATAAAATTAGAAACATTTTTTATGTTTTATGTTTTATCTAATAAAATCATTATTTATTTCTATTTTTCTTTTTTCTATCATGTTTTATCTTATTCGGGTTGAGGTGGCCCAATAGGGCGCCTTAAAGTGTTGACCTCCATGGCAACACCAACCCTGCACGGACATCCCTCCAACTTTCTGTCAGAACCTCAAGAACCCATCTTCTATCATTTTCTACGCCTCCTCCACACCTCATCTCCCCTTGACTTCTTCACCATTTTTGTGTGACCCATCACCCTCTACGTCATCACGATTATAGACCTCCCCAACCCCTTAACCTTCACATGCCATCTCAGTCAAGATATGGACCTTCACTACTTGTATAAAAATCAACATTCAGTTTTATTTTGAGTTTGATCCTTCTCCACCTCCTGTAACCCTGATTCCTTGACCTAGTGTGCCTCCTAGTGATAGCAGCGAGGCTAGACGGATGTCAGCAAGGAGACAGGTGGCTGGGAAATCGATCCACCATCGTCGAGTTCCATCTCTGGCGAGAGTTCCACTGCTCCAGGTATTTCACTATCGAGCTGCTAGTTTACTTAATATTTTATCTTGCATTTACAATCATTAGCGTAGATTCAATCTTTTAGCTTAATTTTATTTCCCTTAACGTAATTTAATCAAATCGTAGTTCATTGGATCTAGTGCTCCTACCATCGATTTCTATCGTGCCATCTACTGCTCCAACCTCCAAATCATTTCATTTCATTCCATATCATTTCAACATCACAACCCCTCGCCCAATTCAAATGATCTTTCCTAGATCGGTGAATCAGATATCAGCTCCGTCGCTCACCGGAGGTCTGCCATCCACCTTCATTTCTTGAGCTATAAGCTTCAATCCTGGGTCGAGAATGTAGAACTGGAGCCTTAAAATCTTTTTGTGCATGAGATAAGCTTTGAAGAGACACCTAGACCTTGAATCACATAAATAACTCACAACTCAGGTCCTTGAGAAGAAGGAGCTTTCCAGACCTCCTTTGACAAGGCCTTAACATCTTTGAGCCCTCCTAGAGCTGTGGGGAACTTCTAGGAAGCCGTTGAGCTCATCAGCGAGGTGAGAGGTGGTTGGAAATGAGAAGAATCAACGATCAAAGGAGGACAAGGAAGTTGTTCTACAAAGTTCTTCCTCATAGCTTCAGAGCACAGTTGGACTGAAGGATGGTACCAGATCTAATATGGACCCTCGGATTTAAACAAAACGATATCTGCCTCAAGCCATCCATCATAAGTGGAAGATGTGTGGCATCTTATGTGTCGTTCATCTCTGCCTCATGCGTGCCTCCTGGGATAACTTCAACCAAGCCCTCGTACCATTTTATATTTGTATTTACTACTGTAATTAACTTACTATGTGTATTGTTGTTAGGAAAAACTATAACTGGACCCTCACACTTTTGTATTATTACAGTTAGATCTTCCCGCCTTTCGTGTAGCACCTTGTGAGGCACTATAATTTATGCATATGTACTGCAAAACTTTTAGGACTTGTTTTGAAATGCATATTTAGTTTATTATATTTGCAAACAAGTCCATGTAGTTGTAGCATTTTTATTTTTTGTATTTTGTGGAAATTAAATAGTTTTATTGATCTAGAATGTTAGGAAAAATGTTAGATGCCTAACACTTGTTCTCACGTAAATTTTGTTTAACATTTACTTAATTTTTTGATTTTCTAAAAATCCAAAAACATGTATTTATTCCTTATTTAGATATTAAAATACATAAAAATTATAAATCCTTATCCAAAATTTTAAAAAATTATATTTTCCATATTATTATATAGTATACTACAAATCCAAAATTCACTGAAAAATACAAAATATAAAACACAAAAATTACAAAACCATAAAAACCTTATAAAAATTAGCAAAAATTATCTCTAAAAATCCAAAATATTTTTTTCTATTTGTGAAATTTCTTTATTATATATTATATATTAAAATAGTTTTAGGTTTATCTTGAATTTATAAATATTTATTAAACCCTAAAAAATCTCAGATATTTAATATATTTATTGTTTTGATATATTAATCACCTTTAAAAATCCATAAAGAAATTACATATAAAAATTACCAAAAATAGAGCAAATATATACAACAAAAACAATTTCTTTTCTGAAATTTAAATATATTTTATTATTTATAAATATAAATAGCTATATTATACACATATCTCTATATTACTTATATAAGATATTATATCTATATTATTACATATAAGTATATATCTTATTAAAAAAGGGAATCAAAAATAAAAAAGAAGTTAATATTTTGACAATTAAAAATAAAATACAAATAAAAAATTAAAATATAAAATATACAAAACAAATAAAAAATCCATAAAAATTAAATATAATTAAGAACGCACATAAAAAAAAGAAAAAGCAAGAAAAATTCAAAAATAGTTATTATTAATTAGAAATAATTATTAGTAATTACTACCCCCACAACGTTTGCTCTCTATGGTTTGGCACTCTACAAACTTTTACTATACATATCTCTGTAGAGTTAATAAATTTTAACCTACACACATTGATTTATTTAGCTATCTGTGGGTTCATTGTTGATTTAAGAGATACTTAGTCACACAACAATTGTTGATTGTGCTTTATTATCATACCAGTGCAAAACCTTCTAATCACATAACTTTTCAAGGAAGGTGTGGATTGCATTTAGCTTTGGTGCATTCCTTAGGAGCAGGAGGAGTACATTGATAAGCTCGAAGTAGGAGGACACCATTCTGGAAGTAGAACGGTAGCTAAAGAATTGCAGTTTAGTCTATAAAAGCCTACACTATTTAAGGATGCCACAACATATGTGAAAGGTTGCACAGACTATCAGAAAATGGGAGGAACCCTTGGTTACAAAGATTCTATGCCTCTGAAATTCATTCAGATTTATGATGTTTTTGATGCTTGGGATATTGACTTCATGGGCCCATTCCATAACAGTAAAGAATTTGAATACATCCACTTGCCTTCGATTACGTGAGTTGTTGGGTAGAGGCTATTCCCGCCACAACCGTTAATAGTTGTATTGTTTATCACTTTCTCATGGACAACATTATTTCACGGTTCGAAATTCCAAAGATCTTCATTGTGGTCGGGGTAGCCATTTTAACAATAGATAAGTAAAGAAACTTGTGAAGGAGTACAACATTGATCATCATGTTGCATTTCCTTACCACCCATGATCGATTGGCTTGGTTGAGTTATACAATAGGGAGATCAAGACAATCTCGCATAAACTTATCAGGCCAGACTGGTCTCAACTTCTTAATTGTGTTCTATGGGCTTATCGAACTACCTACAAGTCTCCATTGGGTATGCCTCCCTATCATCTTGTATATGGAAAGCCATGACATATGTCGGTAGAACTCATTCACAAATCTCTTTGGGCAATAAGCATTTGCAATCTAGACTTACAAGAAGGTGGTTATAATCGGAAGATCGATAATGATAGACTCCTGGAATTCAGAGACTACGCATACAATAACAGTCATATGTATAAGGAGAAAGTCAAGCACTATCACGATAAACACATTCGAAGAAATACTTTGATGCCTTGTCAGAAGATATGGTTATTCTATAGGAAGTTCAAGATGTTCTTAGGCAAACTCAAAAGTTAGTGGACTGAGCCGTTTGTGGTGAAGACTATGCCTGATAATGGAAGCATTATCATATCTGAATTGACATATGACACCATTCATAGTCATTGGATAGTTGCTGAAGTCATATTTAGAGCAAGATGCACTCATGTATGTTATCAATTCAATCAACATGGTATTCGATGATGATCTCCCTACAGCATCAGAAGATTCAGATAATGCTATCAAACTATTTTCCTTGATTAATTATTTTTCATTCTTTCATTTCTCCATTTTATTCATTCATCCCACTCATCATTACTATACTTAAGATGGTCAAATCCGAAGTATATGGGGGATGAGTGCATTTGAGCATTATTTATTGTTCTCTCACTTGTCTCCTAACTTGTTGATATTTCTTCCTATATTTAGGGATATTTTACCATAAGTATAGGGGGAGACATGCTAAGTCATTTATTTTCGTGAATTTTAATCCTTGATCATCCCTACCTTGAGTATAGTCTAATATACTTAGTATTGTTTAATCCTAGGTATAGGGGGGATGATCGACTTCTTATTCTTTTATTTGAGTCGTAGTATAGAATTTTCTATATTGCGCATGATTTATGACATCCTTCGTTGCTCTTTGGTCACTATGAGGACCTAATCCCAGCTAAGTATAAGGGGACGTATATTACATTTTTATACACACAAACATACATACATTAGCCATAACTCGTACTTTCTATATTTTAAATAATATGGCTAATATATTGCATAATGGTATACAATAAATCAATTTTACAATACTTGTAAATAGGTATAGACTTTTTTGAAAAATTATTTATAAATTGGTTCAAAAATGTTTTGCAAATGATTTGGAAAATGGTTGTAAAATATTTTGAAAATCTTTGGAAAATTTCTGAAAGTCTTTGTGAAATGGTTTCAAACCTTTGAAAAATATTTCTTTGTAAATGTTTGTAAAAAGTTAGTAGAAATTATTTCTAAAAAAATAATTTTTCAAAATTCTTTATAAAATTATTTGCAAAATAAGTTTTTGAAAATGTTTAACAAATGTTTGCAAAAAACTTTTCAAATTATTTTGAAAACCTTGCAGATAATATCATGGGAAAAATATTCAAATAAAGACTCTCATATAAAACATGTACATACCTATATAAAATTCTTTTATAAACTTGAAAAAACCCTTTAAAAGTTTGTATAAATCCTTATAAATATGTACAATATGTTCAATTCACTAACCCCTTCATAAAAACACATAAAAGTTTGAAAAGTTTTCAAAACTCCAAAAAAATTACAAAACCTTTACAAATCCATAAAAATTTCAAAATAAAAAACTGTTTCATAAAAATACTTTAGCATTGCTTGAGCATTTTTCAGAATGATTTTGATAATAGAACAAGTCTAAATAGAATCAAAAGATTGGAACTTGGTTTAGACCTTAATCCACTTAATTTCACAGGAACCATATAGGAACTGGAATTAAGATTTTCATATCAATGAGATTTAATTCTTGAGTCCACAAGACTATGTTCACATGTCATCTTGACTAACCTAAGCAGAATATTTCGAAACGTATGCATGACTCTTGTTGATAATGACATAAGTTGGATATGCACTTTGCACTTAATTCAACTTTATGAGGTGGTGAGGGTAGGATTCTTTAGCATGAGAAGCACGCATGTGGAAACATTCACTGCCCCAATAAGAAGCCAATGCACCCCAACCCAATCTAGTGGCATGGAAGTCTAAAGACATGATGCTGCGGGCTGAAATAAAGATTCAAAAGAGGTATATCTACTGGCTCAAGAAGAAAAATTCGTTATTTAAATGTTGTTGTATATAGTATATTAAAAAATATTTGTGAAATAAAGACACCAAATAGAATAGACGGGCAAAATATCAATGAAAAAACAATCATGTCGGAATTATGGATCCAATAAGCAAGGCTTATACTTCAAAGTCAAAATCTCAAGGTTGCCTATATCTAGGAACTTTGCTACATTGGTCAAGCTCCAAAGGATATATGACTACGCTGGTCATAATCCATGCTTCACTCTTCCCCCTCTTCTTTGAGTCGATTGTACTTAAACTTAGAATGAAATACCCCGGTCCTCAAGGAATGAGTATATAGAGTGGGTAATTAGGGTTACCTTGCCTAGGGAGACTGCTTCTTGCTATTCTGATGAGAAGAGCTGCAATTCATATAAATTGTACAAGTTAGACTTGTAGTCATAAGGGTTTTTGTATGAATAGACTTATTCTGACCTTGCTATTGAGGCAATCCGAATAGAGGATGGTGGAACTTGAGGGCTGGTAAGTTTTACATCCTATTCCAAATAAGGTTCCGAACAAAACAATCCAACGGTCATACTAAGCTCCCAACTTTGGTTTTATGAAGATAACTTAAAAATTATAATCATTCTAAGTTCTTTATTTTCCATTTCTTTATTTTCTCTTTTGTATCACTTATTCTTCTAATAAACGTTTACTACGGACTAGCAAAGATAAGTTTACAGGGGGTGATGAATAGCCATTCATCTACCTTTATTTTTCTATTTTGTCTTTAAATCCTTAGCGAAACACCTGTAAATACCATTAATTTGAATAAATTAACATCTAACATTGATTTGTAATAAATTAGTAATTAACACATTAATACATGTATTAAAATACAAAATTTAAGAATAAAGAAAAGAAAAGAAAAATAAATGAAGTATCAAATATATTGAATGGCCCTAAACCCTTAAACCAAGTCAAATATTAACTAGGTCGATCGGGAATAATGTAGGGGGAGATAAGATCCAAACACTGTATAGAAACCCTAGTTATATATTCTGTAAGTATACATTTCTTACGCTATTTTATTTACACTTATACACACCTCAAATAATAAAATGTTCAACATAAAACTTTTACATGATAATATATAGAAAATACAAAAATAATAGACAATAAAAATCATGCATATTGCAATTTGTACACACATATAGAAAACCACAAACAAAACTTCACAGTTCAATATCTAATCCATACAAACTTAAATTGAACCAAACTCATCTTCATTTTATTTCAACTTAAATTATCTATCTAATGAAGGCGGTTTCATTGAAAATGGAGCTAATATACAAAAGCTGACTTTCGGGGTACTATTGTACTGGGGCATCTTTGCAAATAACTGACTCAGTATTTTTTACATTTTTTACTCTCCTTATGCTTTTAAATATTTATATATATTACTTAAACCATATTTAAAAAGATAAATATAAATAAATAATAAAAAGATACTAAAATAAAGAATACAGTATAATATATAGGTATACTATACATATAAGGTATATACATACAGGTAATTATACATGTAAATAAAATTATAAAAATAAAAAATCTATAAATTTGTATTTAATAATGTTATAAATTTATAAAATATGTAAAAAAACATATTATATACATTATATACAAAAAATAAGTAAAGTACACTTATATATATGCATACATGTAAACATTAACATCTCACAAATAATGTAGTATAAATAAATAAATAAAATCACATAATATAGTTTATTTGAGTTTAAGTTTATTTTATGGTTTAAGTTTATTTGACAAAGTAATCTAATAACTTATTTTGATTAATCTTTAAATTTCTTTTCTGTTTTGTCCTTATTGGTCCTACATGGACTAATCAGGGATCTTCTTTCGTTGACCCAACGGTTAGTTGTGCCTGCCAGTAGCTCTGACCCTGTCAGAGCATCGTGCTCACTTCCATCCACATTTTATCACACATCCTACACACCTTCTTCCTTGAGACCCTCACCTTTATGATCCTCCCATATGCCTCTCTCTTGCCACCAACCCCCCTCCTCACCACGCCATCGCCCACACGAGATCGCCATTTTCCACTTGTATAAAATCCAAAACCCATCTCTTTTTTTAGTTTTAATCCATTTTCTATCCCTCGTAACCCCTCAATCTTGTAGCTGAGACCTCCCTTGTGACAGGAGGTGAGATCTAAGGATGCGAGGTGCGGAGAAGGAGGTGGAGAAACGAGATCCAACCATCGTCGAAGCTCCTCTAGGCAGTCATCTGCTCCATGGTCTCCTACCAGGTACGAACTGATCTTTTTATCTTAATTAGATAGCATTTTCATCTATTAGCTTATATTTAGCTTTAGTTTAGTTTAATTTCATGTTATTTAACATTGACAAGTAAATCATAGTTCATCGATGCTTTTGCTCCGGCCACCCATTCCACCGTGATCCGAACACTATTCCGACCCCCAATCCATTCCATTTCATTCCTCATAATTTCTTGATTATAATCCTCCATTCAATGAATCCTGATCATGATTCGATCAGTGAATCATATCTTATCCACTGCCATTTGTCGGAGATTTGTCGCCTCCTTCATTTTCTATGCCCATCAACTTCAAAATGGGTCAAGAGCGTAGACCTCTAGCCCCTTCAACTTTTTGTGCCGGAGATAGGCCAAGAATATCTACCCGGAGTAGGATCTGAGTGAAAAATTGGACCTCATGGTCCTTTCAAAAGAAAATCCATCCAGGCCTCCGTCGATAAGGCTCGGATCTATTGAAGGCCTCCTACAGCTACGGGAAGCTTCCAAGAAGCCAGGGAGCTTGTGAACATCGAGAAGCCTCACTGGAGCTGGAAGAAATCAGAAATCAAAGGATGTCGGGGAGGAGGATATTCCCTATTCTTGGAGAGGGCCTCCCAACCATTAGATCAAGAACAGAGGAGGCCCAAAATTCATTTGGGCACTCCATTTCAGGTGAAGCGAGGCATTCCCAGAGTCGTTCATCCATATATGGACACAAGTGGAAGCCTAAGTACCATTAATAAGAATCCATGGGTGTCTCGCGTGCTGCTCCTAAGGATAATTGCGTAAAGCTCCTCTTGTGTTTTTCTTTTTCCTTTTAGTAATATAAAATAAATATTATGTGTAATGATTTTAGGTTTATTTTCAATAAAGACCTCACACATTTTTGTATTTGTTATTTAGTCCCTCTACTATACGTGTAGCGCCACGTGAGGCACTATAATATTGGCATGTAGGCCCGTAAAATTTCTGAATGTGTTATTAAATGCATCCATAATTTGTATAATCTTATTTTGGTCCATGTGAACTACATAATTTTTATTTCTTATATTTTATGCATATTAACAAATTTTATTCCAACAATGCTTACTCAAGCATAATTTTATTTGTGCATTTAACATCATTTTCCTATTTTTAAAATACCAAACATGCATTTTATTCCATATTTAGCATATAAAAATTCATAAAAATTTTAAAACAATTTCCAAAAATTAAAAAAACATATTATCTATATTCTTATATATCTAAGACATATCCAAAAATCACTAAAAATACAAAATAAAAAACAAAAAATCGCAAAACTTTGAAAATCTTATAAAATTTATATAACATTAAAGAAAAATTCAAAAATATTTCGCTCTATCTCTGATTTTTTCTATTATATATTATACATTAAAAATAGTTTTGGGATTATTTTGGACTTATTTATATTAAGAAAACCCTAAAAAATCTCATATATTTAATATATCTACTATTTTTAACATTTATTGACTTTAAAAATCAATAAAAATATAAAATTTATATAAAAATTGTCAAAATGAGAGAAAGATAAAAAACATAAAAGCATTTTATTTTCCATAATTTGAATATATTTTGTCTTATTTATAAATATATAAAACTATATAACATGTATATACTATATAATATTTATAAAAGATATAATATATATTATTATTATTATATATTATTATGTATCTTACTATTAAAATCAAAAATAAATTAAAATTTTAAAACAAAATACAAAATAAAAAATTAAAATAAATAAAATAAATAAATAATAATATAATATATATTATTATTATTATATATTATTATGTATCTTACTATTAAAATCAAAAATAAATTAAAATTTAAAAACAAAATACAAAATAAAAAATTAAAATAAATAAAATAAATAAAATAAATTAAAAGTCCGTAAAAATTAAATACAATTAAGAACCCACATAAAATTAAGAAAATGAGAAAAATACATAAATAATTATTATTAACTAAAAATTATTATTAATAATTACTACCCACCATTTGTTCCATGTGTTCAACACTCAAACTACTCGCACCTATACACATTTTTTCCGAGTTATAATACATTTTGTCTCACTCATTTTATTCCTTAATTTAATCATGGTTTAACTGTTATTTGATTTTGTGGTTGATCATTGTAGCAGTTATTGTTCCAGCCATGTTAGGAACAATAGATCAACTTCTAGTTAACAGATACCTAATTGTTACCACTATTAGTCATTTTAGTTGTTAAAGTTAGTCGAATCTTATTTATTGCATAACGTACGAGAAATGATTATTAATATTTGTAACTATATTTATAAGGATTTGCAAAAATCCCCTGTAAATTTACTGTTTACAAATTTATTACTAAAAATATTATAATTAAGCAAATCAACCAAAAATCTTCATTTTATAGAAATTCACTTTCAATATTGTGGTGTTGAGTAATTCTATCAAAGTTAACACTTCTAAATAAGTAATACTACCAATGCTTTGCATCTTTGAATACAAACAAGTTTATTTATTTATGATCCCATTTCGTACCGAATCATTTTTATAGATTTTGAAACTCATATCTATATCTATTTTTAGCTAGGTATGGATAGAGTTGTCAATTCCATATATGTATATATGTTTGTGTGTGTCCAAATTTTTATCTCCATTTTAATATATACTGGTAAACTTATTTGTAGATCTGTGTAAGAAAAATTTAAATCATTTTTTATAATATTGATACCTTCCTATGAAATAAATATAGTATATTTAAATGATTTCATAATATATCTAAGACAACCTAAAAAGTATGTTGTGATTATATGTATTTCACTTGTATACACTTTATATCTACAAACATTTTTAGTGGTATGATAATATATTTTTCTTATCTGTAAATATCAGAATCTGTACAAGTATTCATATTATAGAACTAAGAAATATATGATAATTAGATGTGAAAACAGAGACATATATTTTTTGATTTAGGGGTAACCATGTCCTTTCTATTCTAAAATTTGGATACATATATGCAAATAGATACCTTATGGATATTAACATTATAAACAATATCACTAAATTCTAATACGTATATAAGAAAGAGCAAATCATAATTTTAATATAAATATTTAACAAATACTTATGAATTTTCATACATATAATAAATGTTGTCTTACTTTCAATAAAAAACAAATATTTTTATGAAGATGATATTAATTGGATACTAAATAAAAATTGCATAAACTACAAATACAACAAAAGGAAAAGGAAAAAGAAAAAGTACAAAAATTGAATATCATAAATATATACTTTTCTTCATACTTTGAAATGAGCCAAAACACAACTAATTATGTGTAATCATGTAACAATTTGTAATATATGTCTGCATACACATTGATATATGTCCACATAGCTTACAAACATACATTCAATAATTTGGATATCCATGTCCATATCTGTAAAGGAAATCATGTTAGTATCAATATCCTATAAGAATTAAAACCATATCCGTAACTATATATATCCGTAAAAAAGTAAATCTCACATCATAATATATATATATATATATATCCATATTTACCCAAATCAGAAGTACATATAAATATCTTCGTAAATAAGGATACGATAGTGGATATATATATAGGAAAAATATGAAATAAGATGCCACCTTTAAACTTAGTGCAACACACCATATTAGCCATTCGATTTCCATATACGGTCCTCAACAAAACCACCTTAATCCACGAAAACCACTAATCTCTTTTATCGTTATAATTCTATTTTTAGTAATCTTCTCTCTCCTATATATTGAATCTCTGATCTCACACGAAGATAATTATCAAGATAATTACTTTCCTAATAAATTTATATGTAGTCATTCCATTGTCTCAGAAAAAATCCAGTAACATGGTCATCGTCATCGTTGAATAGGAGCTACATAAGTTCAGTTACATTTCCACGGATTCTCCATCGCCTTATGTAAGAAATCCCATGGACCACAATGGTTCTTTTGATGGTCCCGATATCATATAGGTAATATCTTTCTATTGATATCATTTTTTATTCAAATCATGCTTTCATTGCCATTTGATTTTTACTATTTTATATTTTATTTATTATCAGATTTCGAATGAAGTCGAGGATTGTTTGGAAACCTTCATTCCATAACTCCATGATTCAAGTAAATTTTTTATTTTTCATTCGAGAATCTCTTTTCGTTACTCTCACATGTCGGGATTCATATTACAAATCATCGTAGATATCAAATGGCGACGAATTTTTTGAGGGTTTCAACCCTGAATTCCATGATTACGGTAAGATTTCAATTCATGATATTCTTTAAGATTCCAAGATTCTGGTATTTTTTATATGTTATCTTTTTTTGTAGAAAATTTAATAAATAACTAAGTGTATTTTTACTTTGCATATCACAATATAAATTTTACACTAAGAGCGTGGATTTTACAAAAACCTCACAAACTTTACAAAGGATAGTGAATTTTGATGCACACATGATATTGGCAAACATGATGTATGGAAAGTTTTAAAATAATTTATGCATTGCTAAGAAGCATTTCATTTTACTAAATATTATTGTACTTTACAAAAGAGATCGCAAAATTTACAAAAAAATATCACAGTTTATAAAAAAGGTGGTATATCGAACAAATGGTTGAAACCCCATTGGCATATGTACGCAATTCCAAAAGATATTTATTAATATCATATCGTTGAAGATGTTATTCACCATAAATGAACATCATTCAAGTTAAAAAACTATACTTCATCATTGTAATATTAGCAAATAAATTTAATTCCATAATCGGTCATATTTCAATATAGTAAATATAAGTCTATGTTAGTCAACTTCTAATTAAGTAATTTCTAATTATAGGAAGTTCAATTATATATGTGTACACTAATTAGTTAATCCATAATTAAATCAACCAATATAATATGAAACACAATTGAACCTTATTTGTAAGAAGTTCAGTTACCATGCCAAATATCATACTCTTTCCACGACCAACAGTGTGTTTTAATTTGTAATTTGCAACACACTTTTGTAAAAATATCACCATCTAGTGTCAACTGTTAACATTTATTTCATAATATGTACTGTTTTGCCTCACAATTTAAGGAAATGTCAACACATATTGTACATCGTTTAACTAAATATTGCAAGAACTACTAATAAAGCATCAATTAAGTAGATCCCCACATTTAGGAAGTAAAGCTGACATAAAAAACCACTATATTCACTATTCATTTGTAGGAAGTTCAGTTGCCACGTCAAATACTTCACCCTTTCCATGCACCAGTGTGTTTTAATTTGCAATTTGCAACACAGTTTTGTAAAATGATCATCACATTGTGTAAATTACTAACATTTATTTCATTATGCATACTGTTTTTGCATCGCATTTTTCAAAAAATTTCAATGCATACGACACATTGTTTGACTAAATATAGCAAGAATCATGATCTGGATTTTACTAATTAAGCATGAATTAAGTAGATCATCCTTTTTAAGAAGTATGGTTGGCACGAAAACCAATATATTTCACATGGTAGTTTCAATCTCACTCACACACCCATCATACAAAGGTCAAAATGGGCATCTTTTTTTCCATTATCAAGGAATGGTGCCACATCATTTGAAGTCTATTTATATGTATGTATGAAAATATATGTATGTGTGTAGGTATATGTGTGTGTATGTATATCTATATATGTGTGCCTATATATACATATGTATGTATATATATGTATATGCATATATGTATACATGTGTGGGGGAGGATAGGAAGTATGCACCACGGTGCATGTAAATTTACATGCAACAGGCCACAAGCATCCTTTTTTAAAATTTTGAAATAAAACCTTGGGAGAATTACTTAGAATGATAAGAGGAATGTGTGTTTTTAATTTCATGTAAAAAAACATTTGTATCATGTCCATATAGAAAGGGGTCTATTTCATCAATTATAAGGCCGTTAAAAAAAATTTGATGATCTTTATTAATGGGCTATAAGTCTCGAATTGAATTGGCTTTGGAATAATACCATGGTGATATATGGTGATCTAAATCCACCAAAGTTTCATTTCAAAAAAATGGACGTTTATGGCATATGTGCATGTAGGTGTTGAATCGCTTCGAACGAGGTCCTAATGTCAAGTCTTGGAGGGCATGTGGTGTCCGGCAAGTCAGATCCAACAATCACTGTTTTCCGCTCTCACAGCACTCAGTACCTGATCAATGCGGTAATCAACAACAAATAACTTTCAAACATAGATAAGCAATGCGGAATATGTGAGCTAAAATTTATTATAACTTTACAAAAATGTGTGTATTGAGCAAGTGTGTAGAGTATCAAACCACTGAAAGCAGAGGGGAATAGAGAAAATGTGAGTAATCTACTTAGGTATTTTTTTTTCTTTTTTTTGTGTTTCAAATGTTTTGATGGGTTGTAAATTTATATTTCTTTTTTAAATTTAAATTTTCAACCGTTTTGATAAATTTTTGGATTTAATAATATATATAATATATAGGTAATAGATATAAATAATATGGATATACATATATAATGACAAAATCAAAGGAACTGACTTTTTTAAAAGTTTAAAACATTGAATAGAGTTAAAAATTTTAAAATAAAATATTTTTACGCTTTAGAAAATTTCTCTATTTTAGTGATTTTTGGGGTAATTTTTATAAGTTTAAGGAATTTTAAAATTAGAAATACAAAAAATAGGAGAAAATTGAAAATCAAGAAATTTAAAATCGGCTTAATAAATATATACCGGACTAGATATGATCTTATATAAATTTTCTTGGAAAGTAGAAGAAATAAAGAAATTTTAAGAATTTAAAATGCAATTTTTGGATGTTTGATGATTTTTATAAGCTTTTATAGGGTTTTGTAATTTTTAGGGTTTTGCTTTTATATTTTTATGATTTTTAGATTTGGGTTAAAACACAGAAAATATATTTTTGCGGGATTTTTTAGTGATGTTTTGAAATTTTTATAATTTTTCTAAGCTAAAATAGGAAAATATGACAAGGTTTTGGATTTTTATAAATAGAAAAACAACTTTAATTGATCCAAGATAAATATATAGATAAATATGGTTACAGGAAATTAAGGTGATTTTTGAACAATTTTAAACTTGAAATACTATTTAAAACACACAAAATACACAACATAAATTAATTCAGGGAATAAACACACAAATGCAATTTTTAAGAAGTTTAATTTCATTACATAACAATCTAGCAAAGTTCAGGACCATTCATGCAAATAACCTAAATATTTCGCATTAAATACACACTAGCAGGGGGATTTTTGCAAATAAAATATTTTCATGATCAATTACGCAAATTTCACAAAAGTTTTTACACTTAATTCACATGTTCTAGAACCATGTAGAAATAAGGAAACCCAAAAGGGTATCCTTGCAAAATGCTCACACCTCACGTCAATGGACTAAGGTGAGCTGGACTGGGCTAGTATGCAAATAACAAAAACTAACGGGTCCATAGTACAACTATTAAAGAACTTTTATACTAAACTAATTATTTATATTACCAATTGATAAAACCAAAAAGTGGAAGGGGTGGGGCGAAATTTACACCTTCCTTTGTGCACTAATGGATGGTGTTATGCGCATCACTTACGTGATGAACGACTAAGATGTGCCCATACCTCTTCAACGATGCACTGTCTGGATTAGATCTACAGCTTGATCTAATAGTACGAGGCTACAAGATCTGACGGCTTCAATCAAAACTGGAGTGTCCTCTTCATCTAATGGTGGCTGCTATGCGGGATGAATAGGGAAGTGTTGAACATGCGAGTCCACGGTGAGCCATTACGCAATAAATGTTATTACAAATATCATTCCCTGATCTGAAATGAAGAATAACTAATTTGCATAATAGGTCCCTTAGTATAATTAGGATTATGTACCATGGCCGTCTTAATGATCATAAAGTTGTTGATTCAATTATTGAATCATGAGACTGGTGCATGGATGAATATCTAAAGAGTTAGATTGAGGGACTCATCAAGTAACGTCAAATGATTGTTAAGAGAGGATCTTCAGCATGAGTAGGAGATGGCAATCCTTTCTCACTTGGCTGATATCTGACCGACCTCTTAACGTAAGTCCTCTGTATGGGAATAGAGATTCAGAGGTGTCAGATTAGTTAGGTCAAAGAGTTGACTTAACGAGATCGAGATAACCAAAGTCCTATTTCGTATGATGTCATGATATAGGCACACATCCTCTGACCGGAGATAGATGTGTTACTATATGTCTGAGTATGTACATTTGGCAGACCAATAGGTTGATGACCTAATCAAGGTATACACCGACGCGCTGGTGTGCATACAAGGGCATATGAGTAATACGATCTCTCAAAGGGATCATACAGGTTCATTTCCTGAGCCGGAAGACATGAGCTCACTCATGAGATATTGGGAAGAATCAAATTCCATGCGCGGTCGTCTCACTTTGGAAGCTTGACTGAATTTTTAAGGATTGATATATACTTTTTGAAAGTATATGATCAACACCTAGGTATGATATATGCTTTTGGAAAGTATATGATTGATACCAACTCTCAATGATCGGATGAGAAACTTAATGATAAATCCCTAAAGTAGACAGTGTAAAATTGATCTTATACTTCGGGATTATTCTGGGTCTTCCAGTATGCAGGATGTACAGGTATTAGGAATACATGAGGGTGATGTGATCATAAACGGTTGTATAACCACGACGCTTCCATTCCTAGGGAGTGATGAAACGGGTCTGGATTTTAGTGACTCCTCAAAGTAGAGAAGTAATCTGATCTTAGTTCAAATATTGGACATTGATCTGAATGTGATTCAGATGCAATGAGAAGATTAGATTTGCGGTCTTGATTTAATCAATCATCTATGGGAGGCCTGAGATCTGGATTTGAGATGTGATCTCAATATCCAAGTCACTATACGTGGAACAATACAATCATCCTGTCCTTATCTCCAAGTATCCGCTTAGAAAGCCCATTATCCTTGAAAGAGTTTAGGATAATTTCATTATTGATATTATATATCCGAGCATTGAGAAAATTGATAATTAAATGTGATTTAATTATCATGAATAATATGAATTTTATTCATATTATAAAGAGAGTTATCTTAGATAATTAAATGTGATTTGATTATCAAAGATGTGAATAATGTGAATGTGATTCATATTATTTGGGCACATGAGAATAGAGATCCAAGATGATTAAATGTGATTTAATTATCAAGGATATGAATAATGTGGTTAGCACTATCCATATTAATCATATATATTATAAATGTGATTTATAATATATATAAGAGAGAGCAATTTGTAATTTACATTTGTTAATTAAATGTTGATGTGAATTGGATTCACATTGGACAATTAATTGAAAATGTAATTCACATTTTATTTTGGGTTGTGAATGTAATTCACAATTTTCCAATGGCAAGATTGCAATATTCACAAAATAATTATGAGTTATTTTTATTGAATAATTTACAACAAGTGTTGTTGTAAATCTTGGAGATTTCCATGGAATAATGTAATCTCATGAGATATAATAAGATTACATGAGATTGCCACCAAATCCCATATTATGGAAGGAGTCAATCTTCATTACATAATCTCCATGCTTGATTGATTTAATTTGGAATTAAATCATATTGATTTATCAATGTACATTTAATCAAAATTAAATTAATTGTTGTTGGTTTTACCAACAAAAATCTTAGCCATTAAAAGAAACACAAATCAATGTGAGCCATTGGATTTGTGTTACCCATGGATTGAGATCCATGGATCCCAAAAAATTATAAATAGAAGGGTACCCCTTGCTCTTCAAATGCTAATGAGAAACACAAGTCTTTCTCTCTCTCTCTCTCTCTCCACGACATCCTTCTCCTTCTCTCTCATGGACGTCCACCATGGATGCCCTAGAGAGAGTCTCCATCGCCGCAGCGTCGTCGTTATGCTGCCGGATCACTTGCTCGTGAATCTCCGTCTCCTTCAGTGTGCCTCTCTCGTGAAGAAGACGTTGTATCTCATGTGTTGAGATCAGGAGATTTTCTGCTTGGATCATCAACATGGATTGCGAGGATCACGTGTTTCATCAACACGCTCGCAAGCGTTTCCTTCGTCGGATTAGACTTGAGACAGGAGGTCTCTTCGTTTAGGGACTCGATCGCAACCACGCTTCAAGAGGTAATCCTATTACTTGTTTGTGGTTTAGACAAAATGATCCAAGAAGTCTTCTTGGATCATGTGGTTTCGTCACATGAAAATTTTTAATTTCCGCTACATCGAGCAACTAGTACGACTAGTCACTCCCGATCGCATACGATGCGATCCTCACACTTCAGTGATGCGCTTAAGGATAATACCATATCCTTCAAGTGGTATCAAAGCCATAGGTCGAAGGTTTCGGATATGATCCATAGACCTAAGCCGACTTGGGTTCGTTAGGGTTGCGAAAGTTTTATCGCATTTCATTTTCGCATATCTGTTTTTTGATTATTTTCGGCCCTGTTTAAATTGTTTAAACACGAAAATAAAATTTGGAGTTTGTTCCCCATTAAATAAGGAAATCACAGGATCTGAGTTTGCGTGATTTCGAATCTGTTTGCTCAAGTTATAAGCAAATTAGTGAACATGTATCCACTGTTTCGGTTCTTGGACGGTGAATCTTAACGTAATTAAGGAGTTAATTGCGGATTTGAAACACCTAGAAATGCATGCAAATCACTTAAGTTATGTTGTAAATCAAATTAGCAAACTTTTCTTAATTTTAAATTGATTGAGATATGTTAATTTTAGTAAGTGAGGGTCACTGCTGGAAATTACTTTCCTAATCAAGAACCTTGTGATTGTCATTTAATTAATTAGTGAAATTAAATGGTTTAATTTCCTGGAATAATTATAGATAAATATTTATGAAATATTTGATGATAATATTATTTCTGTAAATGACATTACCTTAACCAATAATTGATTAGATATGATCTAGATCACAATTGGTTACACAATCCGCTTTCCAACAAACAATGTTGCTTGAATATGATTTGGGATTTATTTAGCAAATCTTACTATAATGTTAATAAAAAATGTTTTGATTATTATTATATATGGTATAACTTCGTTTAAAAGACCGATTATAATCTCAAGTACACAATGATCAATTTGACATTATCTTTTCCCGAGGTGGATATGGTATCTAGACGGGGAGCGTTGGGGTAGCAGGTTGCACCGTGTGCGGTCTGTCCCACTCCCGTCGGTACTGGCCATGACAACGGGTAGGGACTTGATAATACAGGAGAGATCACGGTGTATTTTTCTAATTATTAAAATTCAGAATAATACATATTTGAGATAATACTTTAAAGATTGTTTGTTGGATATTAATTGGATATGATATGGAGGATCACATAAGTGACATACATGGTCTCCCGTCAAGGCGAAGGGTTCCGTCGCCAGGGATTGTATATAGGAGACGTCTGTCCGAAGTGACAGCTCCTGTATGGAAGCGCATCTGGATCGGGCTCTTTGCTTCTCGAAAGAGTAAGGTCGTATGCGTAGTGACCCCAATATCGGGTCCTCATATTATTGGGGCGATATTGGATTGCGCATAGCGAGTACTATTACTATTGACAGTTGATTCTACTAATGACAAGTAAACATCACCTTAGGGGTGGTGGGCTTGGGTGTTGAAGACCGAATTGGGAGTCCAAGTTGGACTTGCAAGGCGGAATGTGTCCCCGCTTCTTTTTATTGGAGTTACAGGTTCTCATATTATTGGGATGTAACAAAGATAAGGAAGGGGATCCCAGATCTTGCTTGAGATATAATGGTAAGTATATCTCTTACATTGAATGTGATTAAGGGAATGAACTTTCAATGTTGATAAGGCACGACAACTTTGATATAAAAATTCCTAAATCAAAGTAAAGTGTGTATATATATATACATTTATGAAAATTTCTTATTTCAGATAATCCTTCATTAAACCCACTCAATACTATACTCAATAATAACCAGTAAAATGTCATGGATTGGATCCATGATCAAGATATTGTACTTGCAATTGGACACATAATGTATGTGGTTGCAATGTGCAAGTCTTCCTCACAATAATGAGGAATGACAATTAAATAGATAATAGGACTACAACCCTAGGGTTTGTATGTCTCTATAATCTTGATCTCTCATTGAATGTACTTTGGAAGTGACATGTCAATGATGATCATAATTGTCAAATAATCCTTGCAAAAATCTAAGATGATATTCTGACATACATATGTGCTCTTGATATTTAATCATGAATGACATAGTTCTCTGCATCATGCAGAATGGTGGCTCTATAAGAGATGATGTACTCACAATATTTGAGTACCTACCTGAACAAATGTTTTAAGAATTTAGATGGATGTAGATACGATGAGTGTCATCATTCTATTGTCTACACTCTGGTCATTCATGAAGCTTCACAATATTCATATTGTATGAATTGAATGAAGCATGTACAAATGTTGAAATGCTCTTGTATTGAAATCTATTGAATCCAGCATAAGAGATCCTTCGCCTTAAGCAATGGTTGTTTATAGATAAAGGGAGCGCAGTGGAAGCATGGGTTGGACCCAAGTAAGAAGGAAAGTCAAAGTGTTGATTGTACTTCTGTGTCTTCCTTATGACATCCAAAGAGTTGGATGAATGCCAGTACTGCAATAAACCGATGTATTGATAGTGTAACTATCTAGTCTATCTAGGATCCTTAGAGAAGGACCCAGATAGTGCATCAAAATAATATACATCTACATTTAATCATTGAAATTGACTTTCTTATTTGATAAGATTAAAGTCTAATAATTGTGTCTCATTCTTCTAATAACACTTGCAATTGGTTGCTTATGTTTTAGAAGACTACAAAATTTGATCTTAAGGTTCAATAGTCATCCACATGGATGTTAATGCAATTGTTGCAAGAACCTCTATTGGATAAATAGACTTCCTAATTTCAGTGGGAGAGCCCTTAGTCTTAGAGAATGTCTCTATGACCTAGATATTAGAATACACTCATTGTTTATTTCTAAATGTTGGGAATAAACATGAATTCATGAATAGACCTATCATAGAGAGTTATGATGGAGATATTTCAGATAGTAATCTAAAATCTAGTGGACACTATTGAATTGGAAAATTAATGAATGGTTCATTAATATTTCTAATAATGAAATTAAACCTTAAAAGATCAATAGGATAATGAAGATCATTTGACAATGATCTGGCATCAAGCCTTTGACATTTGTATGTTGATGAGATCAATAGACTAGTAATAGATGAAACTTTAGATTGTCTAAAGGTTAAAATCATACATACTTGTGAATATTGTATTCAAAAGTAAAAATATCCAATACACCCTTCCTTGGAATGGTGTAAGATGTGAAGGTATTCAAGATCTCATACATATTGATGTATGTGAATCATCTATATCAGAATAAACATTATGGATATGTGATATCTATTGATTATTATTTGTGATATGAGATTTCTTCTCTTCACTTAGAAACATTTGAAATGTTCAAAGATTTCGCAATTTTGGTTTAGAACCAAAGTTGAAGGAAGATTAAATGAATTTTGATCTAATCTAGGTAGTCAGTACCTATTAGATGAATTCATGGAATACCTTATAGAGATATGAATGTCATTTCTATCTCACTCCTCCTAATAAACCTAAACTCAATGGAGTTATAGGGAGATACAATTGGATCATGTGTGACATGATTTGATCAATGATGATTCTTAGCATAATCACCTCTTAGTTTCTAAGGTATATATATAGTAGAGACTACAATATATATCCTTAATAAGGTTCCAAGCAAGTAAGCTGGAATTTAACACCTGGGAGTGCTACTTCATTAGGAAAATAAAGGATGGTATTGGATACCTACTTTATGACCTTGAGATTCTTAAAAGATCTCATCTATGAGAATGTGATTCTTAGAGGATGAGACTCTTGAGAATCAAGATGAAAATGAAGTGAAGGAACTCATTTAATCTTGAGAAGATAATGAGGCTCCTAAAAATTGGAAACTAAAAGGACAATTCAAGATGAAACACTAATACCTCTTCAAATAAGTTTGAAGATGAATTCCATGTGTCAGTTGAATCTGACAATGATCTGACTTCATGTGATGAAGCTTCTGAAGATCATAGCATGGAAGGATGGATGTTAGCGATAAAGTCTAAAGTAGACTTCATATACAAATGTTGTATATGGACCCTCGAGGATCCACCTATATGGGTATGACCCATTAAAGTGTAAATGGATCTTCAATAGAAAGAGGGAACCTGATGAGAAGGTAGAGACCTTCAAAGAACGGTTTGTAGCCATGAGTTGCTCACCGAAGAGAAGACATCGCTTGCGGTGAGACATGCTCTTCAGTGACCATGCTTGAACCCATCAGAATATTGCTAACTATAGCTACGCAACTTGACTATGACATCTTTAAGATGTGAGTCAAGATTGCATTCCTCTATGAATACCTCTCTAAGGATATTCACATGAAGTAGCTCAAGGGCTTCATGGTTGAGGAAAGCAAGATGTGCAAGCTTAGGAATTCTATCTTTGGACTCAAATAAGCTTCTTGTATTTGGAACATAAGATTTGATGAAATTATAAATGTTATGATTTCAGATAGAATCTTGATGAACCGTGTGAAGCTTAGTGGGAGTGCCATTGTGTTCATCTAAATATAGATAATATCCTAATCATTTGGAATTATATAAGAAAGACAATAATAAGTGTTTTATAATATGGATGTTCCCTACCTCGAGATATGATCTCAAGAATACCTCTTAGATCTTAGTTCTGAAGTTGTTCAGAAGCAAATAGAAGAGGGTATTGGGACCATCACATTAATGGTACACCTTGGACATTTCCATTTTCTGGAAAATTCCAAGAAAGGCTTCTCTCCCTCTAGATATGGTACTGACCTATCTAAAGGGATGGCACCTCAAAGAGTTGAGGAAGTGGATGCTAAAACGGGTTGCCCTTTGTGCATCAGTTACGTGAAGCTGAAAATATGCTAGATGTGTACAAAAGCCAGATGTCTGCCATGCAGTGGGAGTAGTAAACTGTTACTAATCCTACTATGGAGATAGAACACTTGATTGTAGTAATAAAAATATCTTCAAAGATGGCAAGCCTTTAGAGTTAGTGATCTCTAAGAAATTAAGACTTTATAGATGGAGATCTAAAAGGTCTTAACTACGAATAACTTAGGAGATAGAGATCTCCAAGAATAAGGGTATTCTGATAAGGATAAAAGAAATTACATACTAGTTATAGTAATTATTGAGGTGTAGTGTCAAGAATACTATGACTGACATGGTTGAGTATTGGTTGCATGAGATGCAAAATTCGCATTGGATGCGAATAGTGTCACTATGAGATATGCAAGTGTCGTAAAAGGACTTGGCATAGTCTCTTGGGAACAGAGTGGTTGATCAGCTTACCTAGCTATTTTCTAAATAGCCTATGATTGTCACATGAGTGTGGTTTTAAATGATTAGCCCATTAATGGCTCTTTGGGCTAGTGGGAGATTGTTGGACATGCGAGCCCACGGCGAGCCATTATGCAATAAATGTTATTGCAAATATCATTCCCTGATCTGAAATGAAGAATAACTAATTTGCATAATAGGTCCCTTAGTACAATTAGGGTTATGTACTATGGCCGTCTTAATGATCATACAAGCTGTTGATTCAATTATTGAAGAGGCTGGTGCTTGGATGAATATCTAAAGAGTTAGATTGAGGACTCATCAAGTATCGTCAAATGATTGTTAAGAGAGGATCTCCAGCCTGAGTAGGAGATGGAAATCCTTTCTCACTTGGCTGATATCTGACCGACCTCTTGATGCAAGTCCTCTGCATGGGAATAGAGATTCAGAGGTGTCATATTAGTTAGGGTCAAAGAGTTGACTTAATGAGATTGATATAACCAAAGTCCTATAGCGTATGTTGTCATGATATAGGCACGCATCCTCTGACCAGAGACAGATGTGTTACTATATGTCTGAGTATGTACATTTGGCAGACCAATAGGTTGATGACTTAATCAAGGTTTATACACCAGCACGCTGGTATGCATACAAGGGCATATGAGTACTACGATCTCTCAAATGGATCATACAGGTTCATTTCTTGAACAGGAAGACATGAGCTCACTCTTGAGATATTGAGAAGAATCAAATTTTGTGTGCGGTCGTCTTGCTTTCAAAGCTTGACTGAATTTGTAAGGATTGATATATACTTTCGGAAAAGTATATGATCAACACCTAGGTATGATATATGCTTTTGGAAAGTATATGATCGATACCAACTCCCAATGATCGAAGGAGAAACTTAATGATAAATTCCTGAAGTAGATAGTGTAAAATTGATCTTATACTTCGGGATTATTCTGGGTCTTCCAGTATGCAGGATGTACAGGTATTAGGAATACCTCAGGGTGATGTGATCATAAACGGTTGTATAACCATGACGCTTCCATTCCCTAGGGAGTGATGAAACGAGTCTGGATTTAGTGACTCCTCTCAGTAGAGAAGTAATCTGATCTTAGTCCAAATATTGGACATTGATCTGAATGTGATTCAGATGCAATGAGAAGATTATATTTGCGGTCTTGATTTATTCAAGCATCTATGGGAGGCCCGAGACCTGGATTTGAGATGTGATCTCAATATCCAAGTCACTATACGTGGAACAATACAATCACCATGTCCTTATCTCCAAGTATCTACATAGAAAGCGTATTATCCTTGAAAGAGTTCAGGATAATTTCATTGTTGATATTATATATCCAAGCATTGAGAAAATTGATAATTAAATTGAATTAGTTATCATGAATAATATGAATTTGATTCATATTATAAAGAGAGTTATCTTAGATAATTAAATGTGATTTGATTATCAAAGATGTGAATAATGTAATTGTGATTCATATTATTTGGGCACGTGAGAATAGAGGTCCAAGATGATTAAATGTGATTTAGTTATCATGGATATGAATAATGTGGATAGCACTATCAATATTAATCATATATATTACAAATGTTATTTATAATACATAAAGAGAGAGCAATTTGTAACTTACATTTGTTAATTAAATGTTGATGTGAATTGGATTCACATTGGACAATTAACTGAAAATGTAATTCATTTTTATTTTGGATTGTGAATGTAATTCACAATTTTCCAATGGAAAGATTGCAATATTCACAAAATAATTATGAATTATTTTAGTTGAATAATTTACAACAAGTGTTGTTGTAAATCTTGGAGATTTCCATGAAATAATGTAATCTCATGAGATTACATGAGATTGCCACCAAATCCCATATTATGGAAGGAGGCAATCTTCATTCCATAATCTCCATGCTTGATTGATTTAATTTGTGGTTAAATCATATTGATTTATCAATATACATTTTATTAAAATTAAATTAATTGTTGGTGGTTTTTGCCAATAAAAATCTTAGCCATTAAAAGAAACACAAATCAATGTGAGCCATTGGATTTGTGTTACCCATGGATTGAGATCCATGGATCCCAAAATATTATAAATAGAAGGTCACCCCTTGCTCTTTAAATTCTAATTCTAATGAGAAACACAAGTCTCTCTCTCTCTATGCCATCCTTCTCCTTCTCTCTCATGGACGTCCACCATGGATGCCCTAGAGAGAGTCTCCATCGCCGTAGCATCGTCGTTATTCTGCCAGATCATTTGCTCGTGAATCTCCGTCTCCTTCAGTGCGCCTCACTCGTGAAGAAGATGCTGGATCTCGTGTGTCGAGATCAGGAGATTTGCCGCTTGGATCATCAACATGGATTGTGAGGATCACGTGTTTCATCAACACGCTTGCAAGTATCTCCTCCGTCAGATCGGACTTGAGACAGGAGGTCTCTTCGTTTAGAGACTCGATCACAACCACGCTTCAAGAGGTAATCCTATAACTTGTTTGTGGTTTAGACGAAACGATCTGAGAAGTCTTCTTGGATCATGTTGTTTCATCACATGAAAAATATTAATTTCCGTTGCATCGAGCAACTAGTATGACTAGTCGCTCCCGATCGCATACGATGCGATCCTCACACTTCCGTGATGTGCTGAAGGATAATACCATATCCTTCAGGAAGTATCGAGGGACCTGATTAATCATTCGAATCTTCTATCTCCGGTGACCTCCCTCGATGTTGATAGGCTCAAGGCATTCTTGGAGGTCACACCTAGCTGCTGGAACCTTCATATGGTTCAGGGCCTCTCTGAAAAAGGCATGGAGCTTCAAGATTCAGATGCCTCTTGGATGTTGCAAGTCTTGGGATAATTGATCCCAAACTGGTCCTCCAATGCATGGGACCTACATGGTTCTAATTGTGGCTCAATGGCGTAGGCTCTCAACCTATGATTAAGTGCATTGCGGTAGAAATGGAGAAATTAGGGGTCCTTTGGTAAAGATGAAGGAAGGAGGATCGCATGTCTGATCTAAGCAATGTTAGGATGATCTAGTACCGTCAAAAGATGGAGAACATGATGGGGAAGGTGGTGAGGTGGTTTAAGTGGCGAGTTTGGTCGGTGTACAGAGGATCGAAGCCTAGTGCTCCGGCCACTAAATATTTTTGGGCATTTTTGAATTTTGGATGAAATCAAAGGAAATAAAGTGTGTGTCTATATAAGAATTGAAAGGCAAAGAAAATAACGTAATGATGGGGCCTCACCTGGCTGGGAAACCAAGGAGTGAGCACCGTACGATGGATCTCCAACGGTGGGTCTGAATCATCTCAGAAGACCTTTGTCCTCGCCTTGGATCAATTGGGATCCCTTCTTGTCACAAAGGGCATGCTTCAGGGCTTGATTTAAATGTTTTACAGATTCTTTGGAGGAATTAACCTTCAATCGAAGCTCGAATGAAGAGTTAAATAGCAGCGAGGGGCTATCTTGCAAAGATGATCTTGCTCAGCTTGATAAAGATCGATGAGATCTTAGGATTTAGTGTGATTTAGGGATATTTGATCGATACTTTTCCTTGAAATCTCTGAGGTATATGATCTTTGAGTCAAGCGAGAGAAAAGGAGGAAAATGGGGAGTAGATGGTTCTAACAAACGTAAGTCTCCAGAAGGGGCAGTTTACCTGAGTTTAACGAAAGTTTGTCCCTCATCGGTCCACGTCAGACCAGATGAGGACAAAACAAGAAGAAATTATTATTAATTCTATTATAATTATTAAATGGTTTATTAAAACTCAAAATATGAAAAATGTTTTCAATTTTATGTACACTTTTTAGGTGATTTTATTTATTTTTACAACCTTATTTATTAGGTATTAATTTTTACAAGTATACTTATAGGTATATTTACCTATATTTTATCTAATATATATATATATATATATATATACTTTTAATATTTATTATTATATTTAAAGATTTTATATATTTATAAAAAACTATATACATACTTACATATTTTTTATTTATTTTTTTGATTTTATTTATATACTTAAATAAATATAGATATATACATTACAGGTATAATATGCATATATATTTCATTATATCATTTATTTTAATGTATTTTTAAGGCTTTTATTCTATACTTATATGTTAAATGTATTACAAATAATATTTATAGTATTTAAAAATATACGAATAGTAAAAATATAAAGAATAAATTAAATGCATAATATTTATAAGGGGTTGATGGGGTTGCCCCAAGGGGCAGCCAACATGGCTGCCCCGCCCCTTTTTTTGGCAATTTTTTTATTTTTTTTGAAAAATATCGCCATGTATATTCATCCCTATATCCCTCCTATACGTCATTCGAATTTCGTCGGAAACATAGACTCCTACGACCTCCATCCAGACATGGTCGATTTAAAA
The DNA here is from genome assembly GCA_037367405.1 of Ottelia alismoides. Taxonomy (NCBI): domain Eukaryota; kingdom Viridiplantae; phylum Streptophyta; class Magnoliopsida; order Alismatales; family Hydrocharitaceae; genus Ottelia; species Ottelia alismoides. Next base: position 221,880 of record JAZKJV010010689.1, read on the forward strand.
AATCCTGCGACCGTTAAAAAAATGGCGTCTCGATGGAGGCCGTAAGAGTCTCTATTTCTGACGAAATTTGAATGGCATATAGGAGGGATATAGGGATGAATATACATGGTGATATTTTTCCAAAAAATAAACAAAAATTGCGAAAAATGAGGTGGGGGCAGCCATGTTGGCTGCCCTAGGGTAGCCTCATTTTTCCCTATTTATAATGAGACCCCAGAAAGCTGACTTTTATATCTTAATTCAATTTTCAATGAAATCACCATCATTAGATAGATAATTTAATTTTTAAATACAATGGAAGTGAGTTTGATGAATTTTGAGCTTATATGGAGAAGATATCGGCATGTGAAGTTCGGTTTACGGCTTTTTAATTTATGTTTCCCAGATGCATTGTACCTTCTTTTTATGTGTAATTATTTTTGTAATTTTTTTATATATTTTTGGGTACAAGTTTCATTTTGAATATTTTATTATTTGAGGTGTATAAAATGCAAAAATAAAATCAATTAAAAATGATCGATTTTGAATAGTAGAAATTAGGGTTTCTATATACAATGTTACCCTTATCTCCTCCTACTTTATTCCTTGTCGACCAAGTCAATATTGACCTGATCGGGGGGTCAGTAAATATCTTTGATATTTCCTTTCTTTCCTTTATTCTTTTATTTTGTATTTAAATACAAGTATTTATACAGTATTTACATGATAATATGTGAATGCGATTACGAAGGTTATGTTTCCAGGTCTACTTGCATACCCCCTACAATCCCTTAACACAAAGACCCAAAGCAAACTAGATATCAAGAACTTGCAAGGGACAATATAAGAAAGACGAAGAGAAAGAAAGAGAGAAGTAACAAAACTTGGGCAAAGATGAAGCAAGATAACAGACGAGAAGCTACCTCACAATGTCACCTGCTTCGGAGGTCTGATAACGAATCAGATGATACAACATAACTACGACTTATCCTACAATATCCGTCAAAAAGTTCCAGCATCCAAATAGTTCAAAACTATAGACCCCGTTATCCATTATCGTGGAGCTCCGATATCCATATGTTTGAAAAGTAAGGAACATATAATCAACCATCGCCATGCTAACAGATAAAAAAGTGTATAATGTCTTCTACTGGATGAAGGATATCATTTAAAGAAAATATCAAAGACCGTCCTTGAAAAGGAAGTAGAGAGAGCGACATGCCTCCCTTGTTTATCAACCACAATCATGCGCCCCGCAACTTCACGTGGTACCTTAGTCTCCGAACACGAACCTTCACGTGGCACAAAAGAGATTCCCGCCTCTTTGGATGCTCACGCCTGCGATATATAAACCACGGGATCCTCCACGGGACATGCACGATCATCTTCAACCCCAACGACCGATCATGCCCCCGAGAGGAAGGGAGCGGGACGCGCTCGTGCTGGGTCGCATCGTCGGCGATGTGGTCGACCCCTTCGCGAGGCTGGTGGAGCTGAGGGTTTCTTATGGCGGCCGTCCGGTCACGACAGGGTGCGAGTTCCGTCCATCCACAGTCGTAGGCCACCCTACGGTGGAGGTCGGAGGAGACATGAGGACTTTCTACACTCTGGTAGGTAGAGCTAATAGAATCTATCTTACAGTATTGATCTTTATATATGGTTGGGATATGTAATTAGCTGTCGTTTTCCATAGCTTCACTCGAGAATTCAACCTCGATAAGGTTGACTGTAAAAGAAGGTTTGGAGGTTCACACGTCGATTTAGCAACGTAAATTTAAAAACAAACAAAAAGGGGTACTCTTTCCATTTTGGAAACAGGCTGGTCCCATTCATAACGAGGATCCGCTCTTTTATATATTACGCTATTAATAACCGGAAAGATATCGCTGGTCCCAAGACTTTGGACAACCATGTTCCTTGATTTCATCACTTGGCCAATGGATCAGGGGCCCGCCTAGCCCGATCATGGGTTGGAATTGAGAGGAGATTTTTTTGAATGGATTGGTCCGGCCCGCTCTTTGGCCTGTCCGTCAACTGAGCGGATCGTAGACATTTGCCACAAAACCCAGTCCGACCTGGCCTGGCCCGCAAATATAAAAAATATATTTAAAGATTACAATTTACATACACTTCAAATTTTTATTTTACATTATCAATATTATATCGTTTTTATAATTTACATGTCAAGTAACACATATTATGGAAACTTAGATTTACAATGATTAAATGATGTTCAAAAAATATATTTATCTCTATAAATTAGATTAAAAATGAGAAAAAAATACTTTATATTCGGCACATGGGCCGGCTCGGCTCAGTTCTGACCAGACATGGGCCGGGATTGAGCCTTGAAGTTTGGCCCATGGGACGGACCGGACCAGGTCCTGGACAAGGGGTTTTAAAATCCTGGCCCCTTCAGCTCGGCTCGCACTTTACCAGATCTAATTTCACGGTATCTAGATAAGATATAAATCAGTCTCGGGATGCTATTTGTAATGAAACTTGATTGAAATAATGGCCATATTTGATAACCAAAATCTCCCAATATGAAGCACGAGCTTGAGCTTCTATTCAATAGAGCATTGAATTTGACTCAAAAAACAATGCATTTATCACCACTCTATTGCACAACACATATTTACTTATGTCTCAAAACTTTCTTATGCACTGCATTTAAACCTCCATATGAAGAACTAGCACTCACTTTGACACAATTGCAAGTCATTAAAGCTCTTATCTACTTGTCTGCTCACTTTCAGCCTCGCTTGCTTCCTTTTTTCCCCACAATAGATCTTAATAGACTTAAAAAATAAGAAATACTTTAGAAAGTCAGATTGTAAACTACTCGAAACATCTAAAGAGTTAGAGTTTAATCTACTTACAAAACTCATAGGTTTGGAGATTCATCACCTCAAGAAAATTCTATAGAACTAGGGAATTGGTGGTGACTTTATTTATTTAACCTCCCCCCCCCCCAACACTATCACCAACTTCTCTCATTCTACATTGGTAATGGACTCTATATCGACTTATACTTACATTTTCTTCATATATAGTGGGTTTCATGAAACCCTTCATCTTCAACAACTGCATCATGGGCGTACTTCAAATTAGGCTTACATAATCTGTTCTTCAATCTCATATTCATTAGGTTGAGATTACTCTAGAGTTTCTTGATGAACTCCACTTTCTTCTCTCTATATAGTTAGGCGCGTCATTATCTTTTTCTTGAAGACTATATTCTATTTGTTGAGGCTCTTGCTTTCTAATTGTTCTTTCATAACATTCTCATATGTAAATATGACCTCTTTAGGTGATCATCATGATGATGTATCATAAAAAAGCAGCACTCCATGATGTATAGCATTTACTAGTGGATGGATTATAACATCACTATCGCCTTCTATCTTTATCATATTTGACAATAGTGCATCATATTTCTTTTCTATAAAACTTATTACAAATCAGGTTAAAATACATAGCAATAAAATCTAAATACCGATAAGTAACTCGTGATTTTTCTTAATCTTTGATATATTCTAGAAAGGAGATACAAATCCTAGCTTCATCTAAAAGGTTGAGCACATCTACTATTGCCATCATTCATTTTACCTAAACATACGTTGTCCATGTTTTGCATGTAGATTACTTTGACATATCACTACAAGATGTCATATCTTCTTTTCTACAACTCTATTTTTTTGCAATGTACTTGGGCACCTTAGTCGTCTTTGAACTCTAGCTTCTCTAAGATAAGTGGAGAAATCTATAGATGAATATTACTTATTATTATGTGTTTATAGGCATCAAATTAACTTTCTTTACAAATTTAGACGTGACTTTTTATAAAAAAAAAACTAAACTTGTAGAGAATAACAAATTTTTCTTTAAGAAAGACGATCCATGCACATCTTGAAAAATCATCAAAGAAAGTTAACATGTAATTTATTTCTCTTATTGACAACTCGCTTTTGGGCTGGTCTGCTAGTTTGACATATTAGATAGCTATAGTTGCATGACCAGACTAAAGAGACGAGTTAATAAACAATCAATCCACAATCAAATAGATAAATCAATCAAGGTGTGTGAGTCAAATTTTATTTTAAACTCTACAAAATGGTGTATAGTGACAAGTGCATAGAAAGTATCAAACACATGGAGAAAACCGTTGAATTAAGAAATCAATAATTAATTATTGCTAATTAGTACCAATCCCTTATTTATTTTCATTTTTCCTTTTCTTTTTAATATTTTGTGGGTTTTTTCTTTGTTTTATTTTTTAAGGATTTTTATTTTTCAAGTGTTTTTTTATTTTATATTTAATAATAAAAATATAATAATTAATAATATAGGTAATAATGTATATTTATAATTATTTATATATGAGAGAGAGAAATAAAAGAAAATAGAAGATGTTTTTGGATTTTTAAAATATTTAAATTAAAGTTAAAATAAAAGAGATGAAATATTTTTTATTTTTAATGTTTTGCAAATATTTTGGGATTTTTAGAGGGTTTTTGAATTTTTATGGATTTTTAAAGTGGAAAATATAGTAGTTAGTGAAAATATTAACTATGTGAGCTTGTTTTAGGTTTAATATATATATATATATATATGTCTAAAATTAACCCAAAACTATTATATATATAAAATATCTATAATAAAGAAAAATCATGGATAGAAACTATTATTTTTAGATTTTTATAGGATTTTTTCTATTTTTATAAGTATTTTTAGGGTTTTGTAGTTTTTATGATTTTTGTTTGTGATTTTTATTAGTTTTTGATAAAAGTTAAACACAATAAAATAAGCCTATTTTAATTTTTAGGAATTATGAAAACATTTTTTATGTTTTATGATTTTTTAAAGATAAACAATGGAAAATATAAGGTTTCTAATTTTTAATAAATGGAAAAATAGAATCAAATGCCTAAAGAAAAAATATCTCTTAGGGTTTGATCTGAGGCATCCAACCTAACTTTCCTAGAATTTATGCATAATCAAAACCATGTAATAAAAATAAAATACAAGAAATTAAACTACAACAGCATGGGGACTTAGATGCAATTTCTTAAGACATTTTATGCATTCAATAACATATCAGAGGAATCTAGGGGCATACATGTAATATTTCCAACAATATAAATATATCCAGTGCCCAACAAGGGTTTAAATGCAAATAAAATATGTTCTAGGTCCAAAAACGCAATTTATCCCAAATATATTACAGTTAATATGCAATTTCTAGGACCAATTCGAAATAAACAAACACAGAAGGGGATCCTAGCAAAATGTCCATTATCTCATGTGTATGGACACATGAGGTGATCTGGACAGAATTATATAGCAAATAGTTGAAAACATAAAGGTCTGGATGCAAATATTACAAAAATATTTATGCTACAGATGCATGTTTGAAAATTAGATAATAAATATAAAAAATAGGTGTGAAGTGTAAAAATACCCCCAACGGTGCATTGATGGATGGTCAGATGCTCGTCACTAATACACGTGGCACTCTCTGGGCTCTCGATACCCCTTCATCGATGATCAGCTCTGATTTGATCCCAAGATCGATCTAACGGTTGAATATGTGCTCAATCCGACGGTTGGAAAAGACCTGGAGCACCACTCGAATCCATAGTTGTTGCTTCCCAACAAGAACAGGGAAGAACCGCCAATGGTTTTCTCCTTGATCCGCAAAATCTCCGATCTTGGATGGTGTCATTGCCTACTGAGATGCTCAATAGACTACTCAGATGTTGGTGCAACGGCTGGTGTATCAAGAACGCCCATACCTCATCGATGGGAACCTGGAGGTGAAGATGAAGTTTGGGTACTTGGGGGTCTTTTTGCTAGATTGAATTAACCTCAACGGTGTTTCTTTGGAGTGCCTTCCTGCACAAGAAGATCTGGGGGACAAGGGCGAAGGTGTAGGGCCCTTCGGAGGGTTGAATCGACTGAAATAGAGAAGGAATGGATGCTCTCTAACGAAGGGCAGAGGATGGTGAGCTATAGGCTCGATCCTGGATAGATCGAGGTGAAATGGATGCTGCAAAGGTGGAGAAGATGCGTGGGAAGCTGATGGATGTGATAAGTGGTCGGAACAGGGGATGAAGGAGGCGGAACAATGGGTGGAGTCTAGTGCTCTGGTGAACACTAAAATTTGAAATTAAACTTAAAATAAAGACACAAACATCAAATAAAAGGCAGAATCAAAATGTTGGAAGAAAATACAGGAAGAAAACCTACTTCCTAAACCTCGACAAAACTTTAAGAGCTCTGGAGATGTCAATGATGGAGTGAAGCTCCAAGCGATGGGAATGTGCGTCGTCAGCCACATTTTCTACACCGTGAAATGTTGAGGACCTTCTTGTCACTAAGGTCTCTCGAACCAACATGCTTGTTGGGGTTACGGAGCACCAAGATCGATCAAAAATGAAAAGGATGGAAGGAGGGTTTTATTTATAGATAGACAAAGAGGTTATCATGCTTTTGAGATTGCGCTCAAACCGATGAGGAGTGATCAAATATTGAGCTTGGGCGTGAATTAGAGAGATCTAATCAACAAGTTTTATTTAGGATGTGCGACGCGTGGATGAGTCTATCGAGCATGAAAAATTGATGAACATGGGGAGTTAATGGTCTTTGACATGCGTAGGGCTCCAGTAGGGGTAGTTGACCAGTGGTCAACAAAAGAAGGGATCTCATAGGTCCACGTGAAATCGGATGAGGATAAAATAGAAATGAGAAGATTTATTATTTCAATAATTTATAATAAATGATTTTATTAATTAAAACTCAAAAAAGAGAAATTTTCATTATTTTTCAAACTATTTTATGGTGTTTTTAATTTTTATAACCTTATTTAATAGGTATTAATTTTTACAAGTATACTTATAGTTATATTTACCAATGTTTTGCCTATTTTATTTTTATTTTGTTTTTTTAACATTTACTATCATATTTACAAATTTTATATATTTATAATATAATTAATTCAAATTTACATATTTTTATTTTATTTTTATGTTTTATTTACATATATAATAAATATATGTATATACATTATAGGTATATTATACCTATATATTTCAATATAGTATTCATTTAGTGTATTTTTAATGGTTTTTTTTTTGTTTATATTTTAAATATGTTTTGAGTAATATTTGCAATTATTTAAAATTATAAAAAGAGTAAAAATTTAAAGTATAAATTATATGAAAAGAATATAGGGATATTTACACCCATAACCCTGATTAATTCCATAATTACCCCAGGTACCCAAGATAATCATGAATTACATACAAGACCCTGAATAACCATTCCGTTTTACATCCATGACCTTCCGTTAGTTTACTTCATTAACTCAACCACATGGTTGAGTTAATTTAACCCCATCCATGATCTAACGGTTGAGATAAATAAAAAAAGAAAGACATGAGTTAGATTCTGGAACTTGCAATAGAAGGTAAAAAAAGATTCTTTTCTGGCGGAGGTGTCTTGGAGGGGAGGGAGGCTTCCAAGCTGGTGGTCGGACTTTTCACGAAGCATGCAGGTGCAGGAGTCTTCAACTGCAGCGGGGTAGGGGGTGTTCTTTCTCCGTGGTAGGGTTGCAGCTGGAGCACGAGGGAGGGGGGCTTGCAAAGGCGATGGGGATTGGGGGGCGATGGAGCTGACGGCGGAGGAGGGGGTTGCAGAGGCGGGGCTTGCAAAAACATGGGATTGGGGGAGAGATGGAACTGGCGGCAGGGGGTTGCAGAGGATCCGACGGGAGAGGGGGTGGTGCTTGCGAAGGCAACGGGGATTGGGAGCGATGGAGATGGCGGGGGGGGGTGGATTGGGGGCGATAAAGCTAGCGGCGGGGGAGGGGATTGCAAAGGAGGCGACGGGGATTGGGGGCTGGCGGTAGGGGGGTTGCAGAGGTAGCGACGGGAAGGGGGGGGGTGCTTGCAAAGGCATCAAGGATTTGGAGCGATGGAGATGGTGGGGGCGATTGGGGGTGATGGAGCTGGCGGCGGAGGAGGGGGGTTGCAGAGCCGGCAATGGGGTGGGGGGCGCTTGCAATAACGATGGGATTGGAGGCAAGATGGAGCTGGCGGTAGGGGGGTTGCAGAGGCGGCGACGGGAGGGAGGGGTGCTTGCAAAGGCAACAGGGATTGGGAAGCGATGGAGATGGCGGGAGGGGATTGGGAGGCGATGGAGCTGGTGGTGGGGGAGGGGGTTGTAAAGGCGGCGACGGAAAGGCTACAGGGATTGGGGGCGATGGAGTTGGCGGCAGAGGAGGGGGTTGCAGAGGTAGCGACAGGGATTGGGGGCGATGGAGCTGGCGGCAGAGGGGGTTGCAGAGGTAGCGACAGGGGGGGTGCTAGCAAAGGCGACGGGGATTGGGGGCGATGCAGTTGGTGGCGGGGGGTTGCAAAGGCGACGACGGGGTGGGAGGGGGGGCTTGCAAAAACGACGGAGCTCAGATGAAGCTCGTCAGCGGGAGGGAGGGGTGCTGGAGCTCGGGAGGGCGGGGGGTGCGGAGGCGTAGGGCCGAGAGGGGCAGCTTGCTGGGGCGAGCGGGAGGGGTAGCTTTCGTGGGAGGAGGGCATGATTTTGTTTCATTTAAAGAATGGCATCATGTTATAAATATCATGCATTTGGAAGGGCAAAATAGTCAATATATGATGTTTCCCGACAAAGTTAACGGAGAATCAAGACAGAACTTGACACAGGGTTATGTCATGTAAAGGTTAATCACTATTCAGGGTCTTAGGTGTAATTCGTGATTATAGAGGGTTTCTGGGGTAATTATGAAACTACTCGGGGTTATGAGTGTAAATATCCCAAGAATATATATGTACATGTACAATGGGACCCCAAAAAGCCGGTTTTGCTTCTTAACTCTAATTTTAATGAACCTGCCTTCATTAGATAGATAATTTGATTTTGAATACAATGGAGGTGAGTTTGGTGAATTTTGAGTTTAGATGGAGAATATATTGATCTATGAAGTTTGGTTTACGATTTTTTCATCTGTGTGTCCCAGTTGCACTGTGCATTATTTTTATGTGTAAATTTTTTTATAATCTTATATGTATTTTTATGTACAAGTTTCATGTTAATCATATTATTATTTGAGGTGTGTGAAATATAGAATAAATAAGAGTAAAAATAGGTATTCTTAGAGCACAAATTAGGGTTTTTATTATACACTATTTGGCCCTTATCTCCCCTATTTTATTCTTTGTCGACCAAGTCAATATTACTTGGTCTCGGGGTTTAGGGTCAGTCAATCTTTGATATTCCCATTTTTTCTTTTCTTTCATTTATTCTTTTATTTTGGATTTAAATACAAGTATTTATATAATAATTATAGGTTAATATCAACCATCATAAAAGTGTCTTCTCAAACATATACATATAGAAGACCCTACTTCTTTGTTATTTTAACTTGTGATATGTCACATATTTGAGTGTCACATTACATAGATCAATAGACTCATCCTTCCTTGTTTTATCTATGTATCTAGACACTGTTGACATAACAAAGATAGATTGGAGTATATTTCCTTTTGTGATAGTATCTAGCATAAGAATACATTATAAAGCTTCATTTTCTATAGGTTATATTAAGGATAATTGTTTGGGTGTCTTATACATGTTTGGTAATCTTGAATTATTTATTCCTATTACTTGGTGACCTTTGTATGAAGTTAGATCATGTAGCTTCTCCATGCCTCCAATCATGATTTAAGCAGCCTGAGTCGATTATATGTTTTTGTAATCAACTTTTGTAGACTGCTAAAGACAATTCACCTTGTTAGATGATCTCCATAGAATATTCCTCCTCAATTTTGAAAAATCTTTATATATCTGCTTGATGTTTCAAAATTACTTTCAACTAACTTTTGTCTAAATCTACAATTACATAAAAATGTCAATTTTTGCCTTAAATGAAGCATCCAACATTTGTTTCTTAACTTGATACTCAACAATACGAAGCAACCCTTGGTCTGTGACTCCTTTTTGGAGGTTGCTCCCATTGGAAGTTGAATCTTACGAATGTGATTCGTGCAACCTACCTCATTTTTGCGCACTAAATACTACTTTATTGCCACATTTTAATGGCAAATCCATCCTTGCATGGCTAAAGTCTCTTGATTTTCTAAGAGACTTTTCAATTCTAGTAAGGTGGTTTCAGTTGACTATCTAGAGATAATATTGACAACAACACTCTATTTTAATCTTGGAACATTTACAATAACTCCTTTTATAAGTAGCTCACAAATTTACGAACCTGGATTTAATTGAGAAATATCATGACAGAGTAAGCATATCTTTGTGAAATATTGAGTGATTGCCATTTCTCTTTACTTGAGTATCATAAGCTCAAATTTCGATAACTACATTCATGCATCATTTCTATGAAGAATAGTGTGGTACATTTGTCCCATGTTTTTTTTGGAGTGATGACTTCTTGAATGTGCTCAATCATCTTCTCTTCAACTACCATATTAACCTAAATATTTCCTCCCCATTCTTGATCTACCATTTTCTCAATGCACGTGTTCTTCTGATGTCATATCATTGTCATAAGTGATCTCCAAGAGTTATTGTCCTCAAAGACATGACTAGATGCATATATCTGAAGGGAGGCAAATGTGCCTCACACATCACAAAAAGCGTGAGAGACGGATCGTATCTGACAAATAACAAGACTTGTCATACAAGTTGTAGTAGCAACTGAATATGAAAAAAAGTTGATGGAATCACATAGATTGAGAAATATTCTCAATCTTTTCCATCATGATCACATGAGTATAAGGCATACCTCTTGAAGTTTTATTGCAATCTTCTACTTTTTCAGCGAAGAGAGCTCCAGTCTAAAGCCCTATCCAACAGATACAACACCTACTGACACGGGGATGAACCACATGTCTCCCGCAATCCAAAAAGATATCTGACATTTGAAGTTATTTCTTTATACAAAATCCTTCTCCTTCTTCAAGAGCTCCGGGCACCAAAGAAGCAGAACCTCCATGTGAGATCAATCGAATCAACCTGGCAGCATGATGGTAGAGTGACGACTGTTGTGGACTCCATAACCCTATGGCAAGTGGATGGTCATAGAGATATGGAGAGAGAACATGGATGAACATGTATATGGTGAGAGAGAGTGAGAGAATTCAATTTCTTGACTTAGAGGAAGGCTAGGTTTGCCTCCTTTTTATACTATTTTGGATGATAATGATGCACTCCTAATATTAATCAATGGTCAAGATTAAAAATAGTTTTTAATTACATTAAGATTATGATAAGGATTATATATTGAAAATAAATTATTAATTCCTTTTATTATTTAATATTTACATAAAATCAATCATCAATGAAAAATAAAAGGAAATATGCTCTCCATAAGGGATGGAAAGCCACCATGGCAGCTCCCACCATGGCCCTTTACTCATAATTAGGAGTATATCTATGTTATTCATTTTGTTTTTTGGATGTAATCTTCGTATAGCCAAATCTTTATTCATTGAATTATTTTTTAAAATGATTCTAAATTATTTGTGATAATTGCAAATAAGACTCTGACTAGTTTAAATCATATTTATACATCCAAAACTAAATGTAAATCTCATTTACATTTAATTGTACAATGTGAATCCAATTCACATTAATATTAAAAGTGTAAATCATATTCACCGTTAAGTCTCAAAAGAATATTGTAGATTACACCCACTATCCATGATTATTATGGATAGTGTTATTCGCATTAATCTCATCCAAGATAATTAAATCTAATTTAGTTATCTCTGATGCCTCTCTACACATGTCCAAATAATGTTAATCTCATTCACATTAGTCCTAATATATAAATCTAAATTACTCACCATTATTTATATTTATTTTCCAATACTCGGATATTCTTTAATTGTAACAATCCTTGAACTCTTTCAAGGATAGTGAACCTTCTCCTTGGATACTTGGAGATAAGTACGTGATGATTGCATGAGCCATGTAGATATAATCTCATTTCCAAAACTAAAGGACCACTCAGAAATGTATGATTATGTCAGACATGATACCTAATCTTCTCATTGCATCTGAATCCAATTTAGATCAATGTCCAAAACTTGGACTAAGATTAAATAACAAGATCACTGAGTAGATTCACTAAAATCCAAATATGTTTCATCACTTCCTTAGAATGGAAGTGTCATGGTATACAATAGTTTAAGATCACATCATGTTAGTGTATTCCTAATCTATTGAGATGCTCAGATCAAGGTGCCAAAGTCTGGTTTTGGAGGGCTTGCAGTGCCCGATAGATCGAATCTGACAATCGTTGTATCGGTCGCTCTCATGGCTTGCGGCACCCAACCCATGTGAAACATCAATAATTAATCAACAAATAGATAAGCAATAAATGTAAAGTGTGGCATACAATTTATTATAACTCTATAAAAATGTTTAAAGCAACAAGCAGTAGAGGTCGAACCATTGAGAGCAAACACCGGATGGCTTAATTATTATTAATTATTGACATTAATAATAATTGTTTTTTGTATTTTTAACCTTTTTCATGTTTTATATAAGTTTCTAATTATATCTAATTTTTATGATATTTCAATTATTATATTATTTTTATGTTTTTGATTTTTTTCTTTTTATTTTTGTAAAATGTTAGTTTCTTTTTAATTTTTAAAATAGAATTTGAAATTATATATAATAATATTATATATTATATAAGTAATATATAGAGTATAAAGTATATATTAGGTATTATATTTTTAAATATACATAAATATGGTCAAAATAAAGGAAATAAGATGTTTTTTAATATATTTCTCTATTTTTGGTAACTTTTGTAGAATTTTTACTAATTTGTAGGTATTTTAAAAGTATTAAATATGTAAAAAAGTACATAGATTAATTACCTGAGATAGTTTTAGGATTAATAAATACAAATAAGTCCAAAATTAACTAAAACTATTTCTATTATATTGTATATATTACAAAAGAAAATTCATAGATAGAAAATTTTATTTTTGGATTTTTCAAGACTTTTTGCTATTTCTATAGATTTTTTAAGGTTTTATTATTTTTTATTTTTTAAATTTTATATATTTTACGTGATTTTTTAATATAAATTAGAATATATAATATTATTGCTAATCTAATTTTTGGAATTTTTAGAAATGATTTTATATTTTTTTGGATTAATATTCAAACAAGGAATAAGTGCTTGTTTTGGATTTTTAATTAATAAAAAATTAAGTTTACTACAAAAAATTGGGTGTGGTCAAGCATAATATCAGGCACTTACATTAACTTTCCATGTTTTTATAAATTATGTACTTTTAAGACTTGTTATTAGATGATTTCCACGTTTTTATAATAGGTCTCTGTAGCTGTGGAATTTTATTTTTGTGTATATTTAGCATAATAATAATTTTTATTGCTTAGAAGGCCAAAGGTTGTTGAACTAGTATTTCTGGGAAAGTCTAATTAGACATGCTACCTAATGTGTTCCGGTTCACTTACCGCACCTCACATGGTGCAACACGTGAGGCCGGAGGACCTAAATGACAATATTAGAAAGGTCCAGTTAGAAATTTTACTATTTATTTTACACTACAACTTATATTTACAAGGCTATTATACAATACAAAAAGGTAGAAGGTCATGTGTGAAATATACCTAGTGAGGCGTGATATCCAACAATGGTGGTGATGTCACGTCACACCACTTAAGTTAATCAATGGTTGAGAGAGCATAACGGTCTGCCTGTAATCAACGATCGAGATTAGATCTGGGTCACGTTCATCATCCAACGACTCTGGAGGTATCTCAAACAAGGAAGAATAAGTTCTTCCCCTAGATTCAATTTAGAAAATGCTCAGCTCTCTGACAGGCTCTTCCTCTTCTGACGGGTTCTTCTCCTTCTTGGGGCCCTTCCGCAGAGATAGGAGCCCTCAATGAAGTCCAAACCTCACTGGGGAGAAGTCTGGAGGTTGGTGCATTCAGACAAACTGGAGAGATGGTTCCTCCTTCTATTCAAGCTCTAGGAGGTCCTTCGAGGGTTGGCTCCTGCACAAAAATACTACGGGGTTGAGGGGTATCTCTTTGACACAAAAACTGAAGCTGTAAGCATCGGGATGAAGGTGGATGATGATCTTCGATGATGGGTGGCAGAGGGAGATCGAATTCGCTGTTTGGGAATCAATTAGGATGATTTGGGCATAGGAAATCGATGGAGAGACAATAAGGAATGAAATAAAGGCGGGGATGATTCGAAACATTGACTGGATTACAGTGGAACCGATCATCGGAGTCTAGCTCCGGTGAACTATGATTAAACTAAGTACGGTTAAAACTTGATCTAAATGCGTGAATTAAAAAATGGAATGAAATGCTAGAATGAAAATCTACCTGGGAAAGCAAGAAAAATCATCTCAAACCTGTGGAAACTAGGGAGCATGTGAACCTCACTGGAGACGATGCTCGAGGATGATGGATCAACTCCAACCACTCCTTATCCTCGTTGACACCTTGGCCAGTCGCCTGCTGTCACCAAGATACTCAAACACTCTAAGGATTAGGGTTATGGAGGACCAAGAGATACCAAACTTGCAAAAGAGGTCGGGTGCTTATTTATATACATGGCGAGAGGTGACCTTTAGAAGAGGACGACGTGTGGAGGAGAATGGATTGGTGAAGCCTAAAGGGTTGGCGTGGAAGAGGGTGATGGGTTCTATTGAGAGGGAGGGCTCGACGGAGAAGGGAGGAGTGGAAATAGAGTGAAAATTTGGAGAAAAGGGATGTATCATGAGGATCTGACAAAAGTTAAAGGTGGGCTGATAATCGGGTCTGACTCGCGGTTAACTTTGTGTCGGTTGTAGAGAACTACAGAGAGAGACCTGATTGATCAAACAAAAGACAACAAATCAAGAGAGAGAAAGTGAAAGTGAATAAGTGCCTCTTCTCCTAAATTTGTTGTTCAATACTTATTTAACCAGGTAAGTGTTCTTGGGGCGAACACAAGGAGGCAGAAAATCCCGCTTCACTTTTTGAGGATGAAAATATTTTTGTGATTTTTTATTTTCCAATTTTTATTTAATTTTTCAAAGTGGTATTTTTCAAAACAAATGTGATCTAACCTATAGTAATATGTGGTAGAAAATATAGCATGATACTATATAGTAGATCCAAAAAAGACTCGAGCAACGGGCTCGAAAAACACGTAAAGTAAAGCCATGACAGAGTCGCAAATCAAAGAATTAAATCTCGATAAAATCACGATAAAAATACTTCGAAGTTTGACTCAAAAAAAACTAGGATAGTTGGCTAACTACCCTAAAAATGAATAAAAAATAAAGTCTCTTAGTGTTCCAAAATAGTCAATGTCTGCATGGGTACAAATATAAAATAATATAAAAGAAAATATAGAGTTTTCTCAAATAGGTCCCTCAGGGATCTATTTGTAAGAAAGAAATCTGGAATTTACACTTAGATCCCTGTATAGGGACCTAAATGTAATAATGAGAAATTTCTAGGGTGCTTTGGGTTTCTGGAACTTCGATGGGTCTTCTTGCAGTTTTTCTATCGATTGGGCTTTAACGATTGAGATTAAAAGATATGGCTAGATCTGGTCCTTTGGATGCTGCTACATGACAACCACATGTGGCTCGTGTTCTTGGGTTAGTTCTTTCCCAAATCCCAGCGGGTGGCGAGGATTTGGGGATTGATCTCCTTCTCTAGCAGCTAATGGTTAGGTCGGCGAGGATGATGGAGCTCTTGTAGGGCTAGAAGGGGGCAACTCTCCCTTCGAGCTCCCCTACAGTGGAAGGGATGATCGGAAATGGCTCGAAGGTCTGGTTTGGTTTGCACGACTGCTAAAGTTTGAACTCCGGGAAAGGACACTGTCAATGCTTCTTGATCGGCATACAACAAGTAAAGAGAAGCTCCAGATGAATGAATAATCGCTCCAGATGACTTAAGCTTCTTGCAAATGAAGTTTTAATGCTCGATTCTAATAGAATCGGACAAAATTATGAAGCATTTTGCAGTTTAAATAATAGTTAGAAACTGGTATTTCCAGGTGGAATTGGGTTCGATTCAAGTAAACATACGAATGGATCTTGGTTGTGGATTAAGAATGATAATTAGGGATTCCAAATAATAGGATTAAACAACCTAATTGGATACGAAAATCAAAGAATTAAATAAGGTAGATGAATACTTGGGAAGATGAGGGTATACGACCCTCTGGTTATATCTCGACAGTAGGTACTTTGCTAGAGCTGAGCACCATAGTGGTAGCGGTGCAAGGCAGAGAAAATCCTTGGAACAACTCCTTGGCTATCGCTCTTCCACGCAGGGTTGTTACAACCTCGCCTGTCACCCGATCTTGAAGCTGCAAGGCTTGGAAGTGGAAGCTTTGGTCAGGTTGAACTGATTTCTGGAGAGGTTGGATGTAATGGTAGAAGTTGTGATGATTAAATATAAACGATGGAGTGGAGTTAGGAATGATTAGAGGGATGGCGTGTTATTATTTTTTTTTGACGAAGGGATTAGAGGGTTCAGATCGAGGAATGGATAAAAGATGAAGTGGGGCTTAATTAGTGAAGTGCGGATGATAGAACGAATCTTGGACAGAATCTTGGGGAGGAATATGAATGTGGTGCTAACACATTGATACTTAAATAAAAATCATTATAAATTAGTTAATAACTAGCATTATTTTAAATAGGTATAAAAATGTAAATAATTAAAAGACCTAAATTATGATATAATTTATTTTTAAAAATAATATATATTTTATGAGGTATAAATATAATATTAATATATATTATACTTAATAAATAGCTTATTCATTTTTAATTCAATATTTTAATAAATAATATATTATTTTTTTTACAAATTAATATAATAATAAATAAGAGTATATATTTTTTTATGGATTTTAATAAATTAGTATATATATTAATATATTCAGATAGTTGGTTTGTAGTTCAAATTTATCTTTATTTTAGGGTTTTTTATTTATTTAAAATATTAAATAAAGGTTTTAATTTATGAAATTTTTTATAGATAAACTAGAAGGTTAAGAAAATAATTAAAAAGTATAAAATCAAGTATTCTCTAAATAGTATGTACATAAAAAATAAATAACCTAGAAACCACTTTGTTATTAGGTCGTAAAACCAACTTTTTCCAATTTTAATGAAATTACCCTAATTTATTAGATAATATTATTTTATGAAATTTAAAGGTGAGTATAGTGAAATTGGAGTTTGTATGAAGAAGTTATGAGGTTTGTAAGTTGAGAAATTGACAATTTGAAAACTGGATTTCTTAGCATATATACAGGTAGGAATTTTTTATTTTTTTTATTTTTATATAAATTTTTATGAACATGAGGGAAAAGAGTTTGTTAAAAAAATGTAAAATGAATTAATTAAAATTAGTTGAAGTTTTTTAAATAATGAATAAATAGGAATTAGTGTATGATGTACAAGGTTAGTTATTTTTGTTGTTTTCTTCCTTATCTCCCCATACTTTATTATTTGTCGACCAATCCATGCTAAATTGGTCTTGGAGATTATGCCATATAATATATCTTAAGTGTATTTATATTTATTTTGTCATAATGTACAATATATACATATTTACAATATGCCTTCTTTTCTTTTTATTTCTTTTTATTCTTTTATTTTTTACATGTTTTTAATGCATAAAATGTATTTTTATTTACGAATGATATTTTTATAAGATGTGAAAATTAATTTGTATTTGCATGTATTTGTTAAATGTTTTAAGATAAAATGCACAAGAAAAGTTAATGAATCATGGATTCATCAAGGGTCAGACAGTTGACCGACTGGTCAACAATTGAGAGTATTGATTGATCCACCTAGGATATCAAAATAAAATAGAAATGAAATGAAATGAAAAGAAAATTAATAATAAAATAGAAAATGAATGTATTAATTAAAACTTAAAAGATGAAAAACTTTATTATTTTATGAGCTATTTTATGGTCATTTTTATTTATTTTTACAACCTTATTATTAGGGGCTAATTTTTACAAATATATACATAGGTATATTTACTTATATTTATATAAATTATATTTATTTGTATTATTAATTTTATTATATTATACACATATTTTATTTATAATATAATTAAATATATATTTACATATTTTATTTTATTTATTTGATTTTATTTATATATTTAAATAAATAGATGTATATACATTATAGGTATGTTATACATATATATATATATATATTAATGTATTATTTATTATAAATATATTTTAATTATTTTGTTTTATGTTTATATTTTAATATGTTTTAAATATTATAAAGTATTTAAAAGTATAAGAAGAGTAAAAGTATAAATAATGAATTATATAAATAAAATATTCAGATACATAGTACAATGGGATCCCAGAAAGCTGACTTTTGTATCTTAACTCTACTTTTATTGAAACTACCTAATTAAAATACATAATTAAATTTTAAATCTAATGGAAGTGAGTTTGGTGAATTTGGAGTATATGGAGAAGATATTGATCAGTGTACTTGGGTTTACGCCTTTTTCATCTGTGTGTCCTAGTTCCGCAATGTATTATTTATATGTGTAATAATTTTTGTAATTTTTATGTATTTTTATGTACAAGTTTCATGTAGAACATTTTATTATTTGGATTGTGTAAGGTCTAGAATAAAATCGAGTAAAAATGGGTACTTCATAACAAAATTAGGGTTTCCTATATACAATGTGGACCGATATCACTCCCTACTTTATTCCTTGTCGACCAAGTCAATATTGACTTTGTCTCGGGATTTAAGGCCATTCATTATCTTTGATACTTCATTAATATTTATTTTATTTCTTTATTCTTTTATTTTGTAGGTACATACATGTATTTATATAGTATCTACAAATGAATAAAGACTGTTTTGTACAAGTTAGTTGTATTTACATGTGTTTTGATAACGATTTAAATGAAAAATGGAAGAATAAAGGTAGATGAATGGCTATTAATCACATCCCATACTTGCCTTTTCTAGTCTCGAGCAAACCCTTATTAGAAGAATAAGTGATGCAAATGAGAAAAATAAAGAAAAGGAAATGAAGAAAATTAGAATGATCATGATTTTTAAAGTTGTCTTTATAAAATCACAAGTATTGAGCTTAGTTAGTGCCCTTGGATTTTTAGTTTCTTCAGAACCTTATTAGGAATAGGATCTAAAACTTAACAACCTTCAATTACCACAATCCTCTCTTCAAGTCTTCTCAATAGCCAGGTTAGAATAAGTATTTACATTCACAAACCCTTATGACTATGAGTCTTTCTTGTACAATGTAAGTGGATGTAGCTCTTCTCCTCAAAAATAGCAAGGAACAGTCTCCCTTAGCAAGATAACCCTAATTCATCAATCTATCTTCTGTTTCCTCGAGGACCGGGCTTGTAGTAGATCTGGGGTTGCTTTTCTATGCATGTGATGACGAAAATGCTGCCAAAATGTCTTCATCCTTGTTGAAGTGAGATCTGCCACATGCGACATCTATCTGCCTCTAGATTTCTTGGTTCAGGCCCCCAAAGAAGTTTTGGATCAGACTGGTGATGACTGGGGATTCACCCGAGATCGTATCTTTCCACAAGGCGGAGAGACAGTCGCTGAGTTGAGCTCAATCAACAATTAACCCACAATAATATATGCAATGAATATCCAAAAATGTGGAGTTAAAATTTATTATAACTCTACATGTAAATGTGTATAGATGTAAGTACAGGTAGAGGTCGAACACTGGGAGGCGAATGGTTGTATGTGATGTATCATTTATTCAATCCATTGTTCATGTCCATTTATGGTTTTTGTGGGTTTTGGATTTTATATATTTTTTTATTGGATTTTGGAGCTTTCTGATTTTTTTTTCTTTTTCATATTTTTAAGGTTTTTCAATTTCTGGACTCAATATAAATATAAATATACCATATATAATTTTTTTAGAATTTTTCAAAATCATTTTCTAATTTTTTTATATTTTATAAATTAGACAGTACAAAAATGGCTCCTATTTCATTTTTAATAATTAGGAAAAGTGCAAAAAATGTGAAATAAAATATGGGCGTATAAGAGCATCAAATAGAGCATCTATCCTATTTTTTGTGAATTTTTAGAAGCCTCATAGGTATTTTAATAAATAGATAAAAGACACAAAAATAAAACAGCCTGGCAGGGGTATTTTTGCAAATAAAATAAGTAACAGGGGCATACATGCAAAAATACCTACAGAAATAAACATTTATTTTAATTTTTAGAACTATTTTATAATAAACAAAAACCGCCAGGGCTAAAGTGAAAATTTCACGCTCCTCACGTGGGACTGCACGTGAGGCGCGGAAGGACCTAAATGCAAATCTCATAAACTCAGGGTCCTTTCTGCAAAATTTACATTTTATTTACAACGTGCTATATATTTTACAAGATTAAAAATTAAATACAAAAATGATGGGGGTTAGATGTGCAAATTACCCCCAACGTGGGCGCTGATGGACGACTGATCTGCGTTCACTAATACACGTGGCGCCTCCACGTGCGCTGATGACGCTTCGCCGATGAGCGGTGCGGATTAGATCTCGTGGGAGATCTGACGGTCTGAGCGCTGCTCCATCGGACGACTGTGATTGAAACTGGGACCTGCTCTTCATCCAACGGCGGAGACGACGGCTGGAAGAACGGGGAAGAACACTCGCCTGGGCGAGCTTCCTCCGGTGAGAACTCGCGTCTCCGTCGACCTTTGCTGGTCCACAGTGTCCCAAAAGCTTCCTGGAGGTTGGCTCTCTCCGCTGGAGGTGGTAGGTCGGCCGGAGGTGCCCTGGAGCGGCACCACGAGCTTGGTGAAGAAACGCGGCTCCAGGTACCTCCACCCGCGTGCGAATCGACTCCTGGTGCTCCTCAACGCACCTGACCTGCACAGGAACGAAGCTCGGCTTGAGGCGGTGCTCCTCGGCCCAAAACTGAAGCTGTTAGCATAAAAAATGGGTGAGGGCGGCGATGCTCCGGCGATGCGGAGGAGACGAGCATCGATTCGCGGATCCAAGTGCGAATCCGGTTGGACAAGGTGGCTGGAAGGTGGAGAAGGCGTAGGGGAACGAAATGAAGGTGGAAGGGTGGTCGGAAAACAACGAGGGTACTGTGGAGAAGTCGCCGAAGCGGAGCTCCGGCGAACTTCGATTCACCTAAATTACGCTAATCTACTAATCTAAATGCGAAATGAAATGCGGAAATAAAATGCTGGAATCAAAATCTACCTAGAAATATAACAGGCGCAGCTCTTATACCTGGGGGCCTCCAGGGAGTAGGGTGGCCGTCGGAGCGCCACCGCGACAAAATTTCTTCCTCCTCCGGTCGATTCACGGTGCTATGGAGCTCCTCCTGTCACAAGGGCTCATCTAGAACCGGATTCAAGGTGTTTTGGGGGAAGTAAGTTGGCCAAATTCGGCCAAGGAGGAGGGGGAGCTTATTTATAAACATGTGTATGTGCCCTTATTGACCGGAAAATAATAAGGAATCGGTGATATATACATTAGATCTAACATGGGGGCGTGTATGTACAATGTACCAGGAGCATTTCTTGTGAAGGAAGCAAAGGCGATCGATGGACGGGGCACCCGGGAAAAATGGGAGAAGATGGGGGGTTTGACAGATCTGACGGGCTGGAGGCTTATTTATTTTCGAACATAATGGGAGCCCTTATTGACCGGCCAAAAATAAGGAATCCAAGCTATATACAGGGGAAACAAGCTATGGACATGTATAAGGGTTTTGTTGGGAGTAATTTCCGTGAAGGGACCAATGTCATTGGAGCGATGGGTCGATCGGGAAAATTTGGAGAAAACGCCATGTCTGACAGATTTGACGGGCTGGTGAGGCTGATGGCTGAGTTGACCGAGGTCAACATTGGCACGGCTGTGATTGGTCCATGTCAGCCCGAATTCGACTCAATTATTAGACATAATAAATGAATTAATTAAATTGTGTTTATAAAATAAAAAATGTTTATTAATTAATGTAGTATTTATTTATGATTTTTATTTATTTTTTTAATGTATTTTATTATGGGTTTATTTTAATGATTTTTTTATAAGCATATTTATATGTATTTATTTTTATTTTGTTTATTTTATTTCATTATTTTATTTTTTTATTTTATAAATTTATAACTTATTTTTATGAGTATAAATATATTTTTATTTAATTTTTAGGACTCTATTTATATTTTTAAATAAATGTGTTTATGTATTTGTAGGTATACTTATAGGTAGTTTACCTATATATCATTTACATTTTATTTATTTAATGAATTTGATTTGTTTTTATTTTGGATTTGTATTTTTAATATAAGTTATATATAATATATACATTATTATAAAAATATAAATGAATAAAGAATAAAAGAATAAAAATCCCTTTTATTTATGTACATATAGGTAGCATAGGTATTTTGCCTAGGTGTTACCTAGGCTTATTTTATTTTACAAATTCTTTTTATTTTTCTTTTAACTTTAATATGTACATGTATTGTATACATTATTTACAAAATTCTAAAAATACGAATTTATAAAAATAATGAATATTGAATAAAATGAATATTTTAATCAGGTATTATGTACAAGAAGGGCTAAAAAACCTAACTTCCACAGATGGACTCCAAAAATCATGAAACCAATTTTATAAAATAGTTCTTGGAATGCTATATACAATTAAAGGTGAGTTTGGGTGATTTGGAGTTTTTTATTTGCAAGATATGGGTCTGTGAAGTTGAGATTTTGGCTTTTTATTTTGGGTATAAAATGTACATTGTGTATTATTTTTGCACAAACTTAATTTTGTATTTTTATTTACATTATTATCTACAACTTTCATGTACAAAGTTTCTTTATTTGATGAATAAATAATTATATACAAAATAGGTGTCAAAAATGCATAAATGGGTGAATAAATAAATGAGGTATTTATTGTACTCTTGGCCCTTATCTCCCCCTACTTTATTCCTTGTCGACCAATTCTATGCTGGCCTTGGTCTCGGGGTTAGGGTCATAAAATATTTGCAATATTTTATTCCTTTTTCTTTTCTTCTCTTTATTCTATAATTTTGGCATTAAAAACCTTATTTTTTGTATAACTAATACAATAAATAGTGAATGCTATTATATACAAATTAATGCTATTTACATGCATTTGCTGGGGTTTTTAAGGCCAAAATGATAGAATAAAGGTGATGAAATGGAGATTCATCACCCACCTATACTTGCCTTTGCTAGTCCCTAGCAAATACTTATGCAATAAGTACAACTCAAAGAATAAGAAGAAAAGAAAAGGCAAAAACAAAGAATGTAAAGAATAAATTTAATTGATCATGATTACTAAACCCGTCTGTACAAAATCAAAGTTTGGAGCTCAGGTTAGACCTTGGTGTGAGAATGTGTGTGGAACCTGGTAGGGAACCAAATTTAAAATACAACAACCTTCGATAGTCACAGGACTCGGTTCAACCCACCGCAATAGCCGGGTCAGAACTAGTCTACATCATACGCAAACCCTTATAACTATGAAGCTGACTTGTACGGTGTAAGTGATAGTGGCTCTCCCCAACTGAAATGATAAAAGAACTGACTTCTCCAGAATGACAACCCAATGATTCCCCAATCCAACAGCTCTTTCCTCGAGGAGCAGGGTATTCCCTTCTAAGTTCAAGTGGCAACCAGCTCAAGAGGAGGGGGTGAAGAGAAGAATGGACGATAGCCAGTGTATCTACCTATCCCGGGATGCAAGACCAGTGTAGTCAAGTCATCCAGCTGCAGGCTCACATATTTGTCTTTGGAACTCAAGCTTGCTTATTGACTTTGTACATACTTTGCAGGCATTTTATTTTGGTACAGGCCTGACCATTTTTTTTAATTTTTTTTTCAACCTACTATTCACAGCAGCATTTAATAAGGAGTTTTTCCTCTTGAGCCAGTAGACTATCCCTCTTTTGAAGCTTTCTCGCAACCCACAATCTCCTGTCTTTAGACCTCATGGCTATTGGACCAGGTTGAGGTGCACTTCCCTCCCTAGAAGAGGACGAATGTTTCCACCCGTGTGCGTCTCAGACTGGCAAATCCAACCCCCTCACCACTCCAACTGAGTTGAGCCAAGTGAAAGGTGCAAGTATCCAAGTTAGGTCACGGTCGGCAAGAGTCATACGTGTGTTTCGAAAAGTTCTAGTTAGTCCACTGAGGTGACTTGAACCCAGCCCTGATTTCTCAAAGAATTAAGTCTGAATAGATCTGAAGTACCTTAGACCTAGTTTCCATAAGGTTCCAGTGCAGTTAGGTGCAGTAAGGTCTAACCAAGCTCCAATCTTCGACTTTATTAGACTAGTTCAAACATCAAGCTCAATCAAAGAATATGAATGCTATGCAAATGCTATTTACAAATATGCAAATTTTCAAAGAATTTTGAAATCAAAGAGATAAATTTTTACACAAAGAATTTTTGCAAATAAAATAATTTGGGCACTCAAAATATGTACAACTATTTACACGGGCGTGCCGCTTTATTTTAATGATATTTAAAGAATTTAGAATTTAGTTTTTATTTACAGGTATATATGTACACTTATTAAAGAATTTTGTTGATTTTATTTTTATTTATAATTATATATTTAGTTTTTATTATATGTGACTATTCCTCAAATTTATTTGACACAAATTTTCTCAAACAATTTTTGAAAACTATAGTCCAAAATAATTTTTACAAACATTTTTACAAACATGTACACACATTTGAAAATCATTTTGCAAAGGTTTTTCAAAACAGTATATATAGATTTTCAAAATATTTTTGCAACCATTTTTCAAACCATTTGCAAATCATTTTTCAAACATTTTATTTCACACAAAGAAAATAATTTTTTACAAGCCACACATTTTTACACAGGTTGAAAACATGTAACAAAACGTTTTCAAAATAGTTTTCAATAAATGTTCACGAAGATCTTCACACTATTTTTCAAACATTTTGCAAAAAACATTTTCACCTGATTTATTAATCAGTATATGAAAAATAGAATTCGAGGAATAATCACATCTCTTTTTATTAAGGGTTTTAATGAATTTAAAGAATTATTAGCCATATTATTAAGAGAATACGAAAGTACGAGTTATGGCTAAAGTATATACATAGTATATACGACCCCCCTATACTTAGGGTCAAGGGTGGGAATAAACAGATCATTGAACAAATCAAGGGTGCACTCCCCCTATACTTAGGACAAAGTACGTCCTAAGTATAGGAAACTAACACAAAGGGGCGACACCTTTCATTGAGATAAAGAAATATGAAAAGGAAAAGAAGAAAAGAGAGATATATACAGATTGATGAAAAGATCGTTGAGAATCTACACATCACTCCCCCTATACTTAGGGTGAGATATCCCTTAGTATAGGCAATAATAGAAGTGACGAAAATGTGCAAGGAAAGAATAACTCGGTGTGTGCCCCCTATACTTAGGACAAGGTACGTCCTAAGTGTAGACACAAAGATGTGGTGATAGATCTGGGGCACAAAGAACATACGGGAGAAAGAATGAAAAAGGTACACATATATACAATCGGTGAAAATCGAGTGAAGTACAGGACGGTGTCTGGTAAGCGACTACCGTACTATCATCGTCGTCTCCCTGTGAGAACGAGAACGCAACCAGAAGGTGAAAAGACACCCTGATATGCAGTCAGGTGGGTGTCGGCTACCGGGGATAATCAGATCGGAAACTTGGATATCGGGTCCGGTAGCATGAAGCAGATGAACGGCTCATATGGTCATCATGGGGGAATATAGCCGATACCGTAAGACCGGGAGGAAGAAAGAGCAGTACGGACTCCTCCGGTCAATCATGGTCTCAGATAGATCGGAAATAAAGCATATGAGACTGTGTGATGTACGGCGGTGATATAATCTGAAAGTCACAAGAATACACCGAACAACACAATATGTGGCTCACTCTTGCGAGGGTCCTCAAGGTAAGCAAAGTCAGAGAATAGTCCGAGTACTCGGCTCCGTGCTCCATCAGAAAGGAGACACAACCAGGGATGAAGCCGAGTTCATAGAAAATGATGTACTCTCCCGCAGATAACCCTCGGGGAGTAGTACATGCTAGTCAATGAATAATTAGAACAGAAGCTCACCCTTCCGAGGGTCGTCAAGGAGAGTGGGCTCAAAGGAGCCTGATCCATCAGACGGATCATAGAAACGGTCTCGGTAG
Organism: Ottelia alismoides; assembly: GCA_037367405.1. Lineage (NCBI taxonomy): Eukaryota > Viridiplantae > Streptophyta > Magnoliopsida > Alismatales > Hydrocharitaceae > Ottelia > Ottelia alismoides. Next base: position 248,184 of record JAZKJV010010689.1, read on the forward strand.
GCGACAGATCGGCTACCAGCTGAAGAAACCGTAAAATCCAGAAAGTGTGGCAGCGTCCCACAAATAACCCTCGGGGAGCAGGCTGCCAACTAGTCATGGGAATAGCAGATACCAGAAGCTCCACCTTGCGAGGACCATCAAGGCGAGAAGACTCAAAGGAGTCTAATCAGATAGGTCTCACGATCCGCAGATCGGATACACAACTCGAGATGGGACCAAAAATCATGTATATCAGACGACTCGATTCTGTGCTCCTATAGAAAGGAGACACAGTCAGAAGTGGGAACCGAGCGTAAAGAGAGTGTCGCAGTCTCCCGCAGATAGTCCTCGGAGAGTACTGCGATCTAGGCAAAGAATAGTCAGAATGTGTCTCTACCTTGCGAGGGTCGTCACGGAGAGAAGAGGGCTCAAAGGAGCTGGATCCATCAGACGGATCCACATAAAATGCGGTCTCGATAGACGACAGATCATCTACCAACAGAAGAGACCAAGAGAGCTATACTGTGTCATAGCCTCTCGCAGATAACCCTCAGAGAGCTATGAACTAGGCATGGAATAATCAGAAAAGTGGAGCTCTGCCTTGCGAGGATCGTCAAGGAGAGCAGACTCAGATGAGTCTAGTACATTGGCCTCGTGTACCAACAGGTCAGGTACACAATCACAGGGGGAGGCCAATTAAGCATATCATCTGACTCGGTTCCAGGTCCCATCACAATGGCGACCCAAGCAGTGAATGAAACCGCAGTCCTAGAAATTGTCACATTCTCCCGCAGATAGTCCTCAAGGAGGAATGCGAGCTAGATCAATGTAGGTTTTGGGAATGCTGGCAAGTCATCTCAGGTCCTCAAAAGCATTCAATCATTCAATCATTTGGAGGGCATAAGATCATGTAAGGGAGCAAATAATCATGTCAGTCACCAAACATCCCTTGGATCAATCCAATCTGCTGAGATGGCACGAAAAATAGTCCGGAATCCTCTAAGTGCCAGGTGGACTTGAGAGTCGGGAGATTAAGGATGGGTCTAATAGGAAGATGAGAGATCATGCAGGGCTCGCACACCAATATCAGGAAGTCCAAATCAGAATAATCATTCAATCCTCAAAATCAAGATGGGTGGAACCTCAAGAAAGATAGATCAATCAATACTTATGAAGTCTTCATCTAATTATCGCATCATACCACATCCTCAATCCGGTGTGCGAGAACTAGAATTCCTCAATAATGCATCACACATATGCTCTATGCATCAGCAAAAATCCTCAATAAGCTCGTATGCATGTATCAAAGACAAATCACATCAATCTCAGCAACCTCAACATCATAGGCCCGACTTACAAATAATTTGTATAAATAATCCTCGATGCAGGCCTCATCATTATGCACAGCATTCCTGGGTAAAGGGAAAGATGATACGGGGGACACGAGGAATATGGATAAGAAGGGTACACAAAGGGAAGTGGAGAAGCTGATTGAGCTGGCATGCCAATATCATGGGTGGTAGAAGAGTGATACAGAGGGTACGAGGAGGGCGGGCGAGAAGATCGGGACGTAGGCAAAATTGGGTGCTCCACACAGGGCGGGAACACCGCCAAAATTGTGGTCCGAAGAGCGGTCTCTCCCCGAACCAGAGAATATGGTACGATGGATACGTAGAAGATGGTGAAGAAGAGGGGAAACAACGGACTTGGCGAAGAATGATTGAGCTCAAGCGCCAATATCATGACTCGATGCAAAATGAAGAGATATATGTATAAGAGAGATAGAGAGACTCAAAGATAGAAAATGCATGACTCACACGGTGGGACCGACTACTCTAGGGATGAAAGAAAAACACAATGAACTCCAAGTCACAATCAAGACACAAGGCAAACCCCCAATTCACCTACTCAACACAGTGAAGACCATCAGGTGACGGTCATTTATCTTTTCGATTTTAGAGTTAGGTGAGAACCACAAAAATTGTACAATCACAGGAGGCTTGATAGGATTTGGGCTCTACTCCTTAGTGTGTACGTGAGCACTTTAAAACGCATCCAATGAGGGGGTTGCTCTCCCCAAGACAAGGAATCCATTACGTTTTATTTTTAAGTCCAATAGAGTTAGCAGTCCCGATTTTATTTAAGTTATCACTTTTTTGGGTATTTTCAATGCACGTGCCTATCGAGGTTCCAATTTCCATTAAGCATCCTAGGTTGGCAAAAACAGAGGGAGAAGATCGGAAAAGCCATGCAAGTCAGAAAACGATGATGCATGCCAAGTAAGAAGACTTACAGTGTCTCCCAGCTCTCTCCATGCGGGATGCATAACAGAATTTGAAACCTATGCTATATGCAAATGCAAACCGAAGAAATCGCCCTAGGTTCAGAAATTGCTATTATCGTGAAGCACCACAAGTCGCTCATTCATCTTTAGCCTCAAAAAGTCCGGTCTTGGCTCACCCCTCCTCTGTGCTCAACACACTTGAGCTTAGGAGAAAGCGCTTTGCGGGGCTCGCTGTGGCACAAAGGCTAAAAGATAAATGAGCGGTTGTTTAGAGTTTGATCTGGGTCCAAAGCGAACTATAGGTACATGCAAATATTAGGGGGTTTGGACCTAACTCTACGAGCAAGCAACTCCTAAGCTAAGGCTCATTCACACAAAATAATGAAAATAAAAATAAAGAAAAGAAAAAAGAGTCAAAATCATCGAGGCCCCCAAAGGAACAATCCCTCGGGCAATGGACCTCGGGAGTCGGAGTGTACCTGTGAGAGTCCTGTATTATTACAAAATTTTAAGTGTCACTCTCTCACATGTATATACATAATAAAATGAAATAAAATAAAATAAAATGCATGAAAATAGAGACTGTCTTCAAAAATTCTCCTTCTTCTGTCATGGGTGCTCTCTCCTGTTGGCGTGGCATAGAAGAGCCAACTCCACCTTGCTTGGGTGCTTAGGTCCTCCTAAGAGGTCCTCCTTCGCTTGGCGGTCCCTCGCATCCAAGACAAAGAAAGAAGATGGGTCAGAACAATCAATCAAATAATGTTAAAATAAAACTAAAAATCACACAAATAAATAAATGGAGGATATGAGCAAACAATTGAATAAATAGACAAATACGCTTACAAAATCATACAAAATCTGTTGCCTCCCCGACAACGGCGCCATTTGATGACTGGGGATTCAGCCGAGATCGTATCTTTCCACAAGGCGGAGAGACAGTCGCTGAGTTGACCTCAGACGAAATCCCCTAATCAATCAACAATTAACCCACAATAATATATGCAATGAATATCCAAAAATGTGGAGTTAAAATTTATTATAACTCTACATGTAAATGTGTATAGGTGTAAGTACAGGTAGAGGTCGAACACTGGGAGGCGAATGGTTGTATGTGATGTATCATTTATTCAATCCATTGTTTATGTCCATTTATCCTTTTTGTGGGTTTTGGATTTTATATATTTTTTTATTGGATTTTGGAGCTTTCTGATTTTTTTATTTTTCTTTTTCATATTTTTAGGGTTTTTCAATTTCTGGACTCAATATAAATATAAATATACCATATATAATTTTTTTTGGAATTTTTCAAAATCATTTTCTAATTTTTTTGTATTTTATAAATTAGACGGTACAAAAATGGCTCCTATTTCATTTTTAATAATTAGAAAAAGTGCAAAAAATGTGAAATAAAATATGGGCATGTAAGAGCATCACATAGAGCATCTATCCTAATTTTTGTGAATTTTTAGAAGCCTCATAGGTATTTTTAATAAATAGATAAAAGACACAAAAATAAAACAGCCTGGAAGGGGTATTTTTGCAAATAAAATAAGTAACAGGGGCATACATGCAAAAATACCTACAGAAATAAACATTTATTTTAATTTTGAGAACTATTTTACAATAAACAAAAACCGCCCGGGCTAAAGTGAAAATTTCACGCTCCTCACGTGGGACTGCACGTGAGGCGCGGAAGGACCTAAATGCAAATCTCATAAACTCAGGGTCCTTTCTGCAAAATTTACATTTTATTTACAACGTGCTATATATTTTACAAGATTAAAAATTAAATACAAAAATGACGGGGGTTAGATGTGCAAATTACCCCCAACGTGGGCGCTGATGGACGGCTGATCTGCGTTCACTAATACACGTGGCGCCTCCACGTGCGCCGATGACGCTTCGCCGATGAGCGGTGCGGATTAGATCTCGTGGGAGATCTGACGGTCTGAGCGCTGCTCCATCGGACGACTGTGATTGAAACTGGGACCTGCTCTTCATCCAACGGCGGAGACGACGGCTGGAAGAACAGGGAAGAACGCTCGCCTGGGCGAGCTTCCTCCGGTGAGAACTCGCGTCTCTGTCGACCTTTGCTGCTCCACAGTGTCCCAAAAGCTTCCTGGAGGTTGGCTCTCTCCGCTGGAGGTGGTAGGTCGGCCGGAGGTGCCCTGGAGCGGCGCCATGAGCTTGGTGAAGAAACGCGGCTTCAGGTACCTCCACCCGCGTGCAAATCGACTCCTGGTGCTCCTCAACGCACCTAACCTGCACAGGAACGAAGCTCGGCTCGAGGCGGTGCTCCTCAGCCCAAAACTGAAGCTGTTAGCATAAAAAATGGGTGAGGGCGACGATGCTCCGGCGATGCGGAGGAGACGAGCATCGATTCACGGATCAAAGTGCGAATCCGGTTGGACAAGGTGGCTGGAAGGTGGAGAAGACGTAGGGGAACGAAATGAAGGTGGAAGGGTGGTCGGAAAACAACGAGGGTACTGTGGAGAAGTCGCCGGAGCAGAGCTCCGGCGAACTTCGATTCGCCTAAATTACGCTAATCTACTAATCTATATGCGAAATAAAATGCGGAAATAAAATGCTGGAATCAAAATCTACCTAGAAATATAACAGGCGCGGCTCTTATACCTGGGGGCCTCCAGGGAGCAGGGTGGCCGCCGGAGCGCCACTGCGACAAAATTTCTTCCTACTCCGGCCGATTCACGGTGCTATGGAGCTCCTCCTGTCACAAGGGCTCATCTAGAACCGGATTCAAGGTGTTTTGGGGGAAGTAAGTTGGCCAAATTCGGCCAAGGAGGAGGGGGAGCTTATTTATAAACATGTGTATGTGCCCTTATTGACCGGCAAATAATAAGGAATCGGTGATATATACATTAGATCTAACATAGGGGCGTGTATGTACAATGTACTAGGAGCATATCTTGTGAAGGAAGAAAAGGTGATCGATGGACGGGGCACCTGGGAAAAATGGGAGAAGATGGGGGGTTTGACAGATCTGACGGGCTGGAGGCTTATTTATTTTCGAACATAATGGGAGCCCTTATTGACCGGCCAACAATAAGGAATCCAAGCTATATACAGGGGAAACAAGCTATGGGCGTGTATAAGGGTTGTGTTGGGAGTAATTTCCGTGAAGGGACCAATGTCATTGGAGCGACGGGTCGATCGGGAAAATTTGGAGAAAACGCCATGTCTGACAGATTTGACGGGCTGGTGAGGCTGATGGCTAAGTTGACCGAGGTCAACATTGGCAGGGCTGTGATTGGTCCATGCCAGCCCGAATTTGACTCAATTATTAGACATAATAAATGAATTAATTAAATTTTGCTTATAAAATAAAAAATGTTTATTAATTAATGTAGTATTTATTTATGATTTTTATTTATTTTTTTAATGTATTTTATTATGGGTTTATTTTAATGACTTTTTTATAAGTATATTTATATGTATTTATTTTTATTTTGTTTATTTTATTTCATTATTTTATTTTTTTATTTTTTAAATTTATAACTTATTTTTATGAGTATAAATATATTTTATTTAATTATTAGGAGTCTATTTATATTTTTAAATAAATGTGTTTATGTATATGTAGGTATACTTATAAGTAGTTTACCTATATATCATTTACATTTTATTTATTTAATGAATTTTATTTGTTTTTATTTTGGATTTGTATTTTTAATAAGTTATATATAATATATACATTATTATAAAAATATAAATGAATAAAGAATAAAAGAATAAAAATCCCTTTTATTTATGTACATATAGGTAGCATAGGTATTTTGCCTAGGTGTTACCTAGGCTTATTTTATTTTACAATTTATTTTTAGTTTTATTTTAACTTTAATATGTACATGTATTGTATACATTATTTACAAAATTCTAAAAATATGAATTTATAAAAATAATGAATATTGAATAAAATGAATATTTTAATCAGGTATTATGTACAAGAAGGGCTAAAAACCTAACTTCCAAAGATGGACTCCAAAAATCATGAAACTAATTTTATAAAATAGTTCTTGGAATGCTATATACAATTAAAGGTGAGTTTGGGTGATTTGGAGTTTTTATTTGCAAGATATGGGTTTGTGAAGTTGAGATTTTGGCTTTTTATTCTGGGTATAAAATGTGCATTGTGTATTATTTTTGCACAAACTTAATTTTGTATTTTTATTTACATTATTATCTACAACTTTCATGTACAAAGTTTCTTTATTTGATGAATAAATATTTTTATACAAAATAGGTGTCATGGGTGAATAAATAAATGAGGTATTTATTGTACTCTTGGCCCTTATCTCCCCCTACTTTATTCCTTGTCGACTAATTCTATGCTGGCCTTGGTCTCGGAGTTAGGGTCATAAAATATTTGCAATATTTTATTCCTTTTTCTTTTCTTCTCTTTATTCTATAATTTTGGCATTAAAAACCTTATTTTCTGTATAATTAATACAATAAATAATGAATGCTATTATATACAAATTAATGCTATTTACATGCATTTGCTGGGGTTTTTAAGGCCAAAATGATAGAATAAAGGTGACGAAATGGAGATTCATCAACTGGTCCTCGGGATGTCATGGTATGGGTAATTGTCTTGTAAATCCTTGAACCTCTCCCATGCTTCATGAATGGACTTGTACGTTCCTTGGGAGAAGTTCGAGATGCGAGCATGCATCTAGTTCAGATGACCCAGAGGATAATATTTATGGAGTAATGTTGACTTGAGCTCCTCCCAAGTCGTCACTATGTTCCCTAGATGACTGATCCAATATAGAGCCTTGTCCTGAAGGCTAAAGTGAAAGGCAGTCATCTTGACTATGCCTAGCAGGATGCTAGGGTAGTGAGTAGTGTTGCAGATGCGACCAAACTATTGGAGATGAATATATGGTTCCTCGTTTGTATTTCCGTGGAATGAGGGATGAAGAGATAAGAGATGTAGTTTCATCTCAAAGTATCTGTGGATCGGTGCAATCTGGATCCACTTTGTTATCTGGCAAGTGACAAGATTGTAAGTTTCTTTTAGGGTAGGATTGGGAGCCTCTCTTCTTTCTACCTCTTCCCCTCCACGAGGTCCATCTTCATGTGCTTCTCCACCTCCTCTGTTCTTTTTGTCTCTCCTCGGTTCTATTAGCATCTCTTGGAAGCTGACCTGAGCTTCAGTTTGTGCATTCAGTTGTATTTGAATTGCCTTTATAGAAGCGAGCATATGAGCATTCATTTCATTCTGCTCAACTTATGATGCCTTATTTTTTGGTGGAGCCATCTCTGACTTGAACTCAAAGTTGATGGAATCATGATCGGGCTGCAGATCTTCATGATGAAAGAAATCCCGATCATACTGGAATGGTGCACCAAATATGGAGAAGTGTTTGGAATTAGGGTCAATTCCGAACATTATTGAACTCGACAATGTGTATAGAGAAAAATCGATCTCCATGCACAAGTGAGGAATGTTGGGATAAGAGTGATCCCAATTTATTTGGAATGAAGAAGATGGGGAGTCTTGAGAGTGTCTCGCAAAATCTAAACTAGTCTCTCTGGAATGACCCTGAATTATTGTAGATGTCAGAATCATGGAATCGGTGTGATTGACTGCGGAGTCCAGATTAAGCCATCCAATACTCGACATCTTGAGAGATAAAAGGAAATGAGATGAAAATAGAGCATGGATATACATAAGAAATAAAGTGGAGGAAATGATAAAAGTCTCAAATGAGTTAAGTGAAAAGGGAATGATATGATAAGTAAAAAAGAGAAGGAGAAAGTGTGCAGGACTGTGATCTTTGACCTTAATCTAGATTCAAACAAGATGCTAAAGCAAATTGATTCACAAACACAATACAAGTGAACCCTTCAGAGTTTGGTTATTATCTTTGTAGTTTTTATTGATTATTTTTAGGCAATCTTATAACAAGTCCTTATCAGATAACCCTATAAGAGAGTGAGTACTACCAGACAATGATCATGTACTTCTCGCTTCCTTTGTTACATGTAGCCTGTAATTTTGTAAGAATACTTGTGATTAGGTATGGATACACTACTCAGCCAAAGAATAGAGGAAAACACCGATAAATGAAACCGATACTTCCCCCTTGTGGGGTACTCAGTCATTGTACGATGAGACAAGGACCTGCCATCGCAGTTCTCCTATACTCAGTACTTCAAACCAATCTTGCAAGCAAACTCAGCCTTACTCGCCCATGCATCGATAGAAGCGCTAATACTCCATGAATCCGGTCAATCAACAAGGCAGTATCCATGCTGGGATTTTGGCTCTATTTCCTAGGGTCATGCCTCACTCTGTCTGGAATGTACTTGAAAATAATGTGGGCTTTATGAACCCAATACAATGAAGTCCATTATGAATTTTAATTAGGGTCAAAGTTTATTTAGCAGTCCCTTCTTTTAATTTTTGGGGTTTCACTTTTTTGAGTATTTTTCAATAATAATCGCCTAATGATATTTCCAATTCTCTTATTATCCCAAATGCTCAAATCAGAAGGAGATATTGGAAAAGTAAGGCGAGACAAAAAGCGATGAGGAATGCTAAGTCAGAAGTGATCACCTTGCTTCCGAGCTCTCTTCATGTAGGATGCTAGATAGGAATTGAAAATCTGTACTATATAAATGCACGATGAAATCACCCTAAGGAAGGAATTGTTATTATCGTGAAGCACAAGTTTGATTTGGTCTAAGTCCCAACGTATCAAAGACTATAGACACATGAGATAATTAGGGACTTGGACTTAGATTAATTGATCAAGCAATCCTATTGTCTAAGGGATCATTCACACAAGATATCAAGGGTAAAAAAGACGGAAAATATAAATTGTGGAAAATAAATAAAAACAGAGAGAAAATAGGGAGCAATAAATGTAGCGAATAAAAATACGAAAAACCGCATGGGCCCCCAAGTGAACACACACTTAGTAAAATAGGCCTGAGAAAGTTCTTGTCTAGAGAGTCTTCAACTCTCACAAAAATAAGAACAAAAATCTACACTAATGTTAATCTGCTCCTCTCTTTCTTGGTTTTCTTCATGCTCTCTCCTATTAGCTTGGTCAGAAAAGTCGATCTCCACTTCGTGAGGTTGCACAAGTCCTCCTAAGAGGTCCTCCTCAGTTGGTGAGCCTCACATAAAAGTCAAAAAAGAGATGTATAGAACAATAAATAATTATTGATAAAGATAGAAAATAAAATAAAAAGATACATCTATATACATACTACCCTACGCATTGCTCCCTGGCAACAACGCCATTTGTTGAGATGCTCAGATCGAGGTACCAAGATCCGATCTTGGAGAGCTTGTGGTGTCCAATAGATTGGATCTACAATCGTTGTATCGACCACTCTCATGGTATGCGACACCCAACCTGAGCAAATCGTCAACAATTAACCCACAAATAGATAAGCAATAAATATAAAGTGTGAGATAAATATTATTATAACTCTACAAAAATGTGTATAGTTACAAGAAGTAGAGGTTGAACCACTGAGAGCAAACGGTGGATAAGTTAATTATTGTTAATTATTGCTAATTAATAATAGTTATTTTTTATTTTTAGTCTTTTTCTTATTTCTATGTAGGTTTTAAATTATATTTGATTTTTATGAATTTTCAATGGTTTTATAGTTTTATATTTTTAAAATTTTAATATTTTTCTTTCTAATTTAGAAAATCGTTAGTTTCTTTTTAATTTTTAAAATTTAGTATAATATATTTATAATAATATATATTACAAAAGTAATATATAGAGTATATAGTATTTATTAGGTATTACATTTTTAAATATACATAAATATAGCAAAAATACAAAAAAGAAAATGTTTTTGTGTTTTTAATATGTTCTCTATTTTTGGTAATTTTTGTATATTTTTTTAGAAATTTAGTATTTCAAAGTATTAAATATGTCAAAACGTTTCACACATTAATTACCCAAGATAATTATAGTCTTAATAAATATAAATAATACCAAAAGTAACATAAAACTAGTTTTAAAATATAGTATATACTAAAAAGAAAATTCAGAGATAGGAAAATATATTTTTATATTTTTCAAGAATTTTTGCTAATTTTTATAATGTTCTTATGATTTTGATTTTTTTATAGTTTATGTTTTATATTTTTATGTGATTTTTTAATATAAGGTAGAATATATAATAATAAAGCTAACCTATTTTTTTGGAATACTTAGATGTAATTTTATATTTTTTGTGGCTTTAATATTCAAACTGGTAATAAATACATGTTTTGGATTTATAATAAATAGGAAAATTAAGTTTTATGCCAAATAAAACAGGGTGTGGTCAAGCACAATATCAAGCACTTGCACTAATTTTCCTATAATTTTTAAGCAATAAAAATATTTACTGTGTTAAATATACAAAAAAATAAATACTATTGTTATAGGGATATGAATGCAATTTATAGAAACTTTGAAATTATTTAATAACAAGTCCTAAAAGTACCATGTCATAATACAATTTTTACCACACCTCACGTGGCGCAACACGTGAGGCGAGAGGACCTAAATGCCAATATCAAAAGTTTAGGATCCACTTAGCCATTTTCCTATTTATTTTACAGTATAACTTATATTTACAGGACTATTTTACAATACAAAAAGGTAAAAGGTCACGCATGAAACATACTCAGAGAAGTGTGCTATCCAATGGCGGAGGTGATGCCATGTCATGCCACTTAAGTCGATCGAGGGTCAAGAGTGCATAACAGTTCACCCAGATTAGATCCGGGTTGTGTTCATCATCCAACTACAATAGAGGTATCATGAAGAAAGGGGAAGAACAAGTTCTTCCCCTAGCTTCGATCGTGAAATGCCCGACTCTTCGATGGGTTCTTCCTCCTTTGATGGGTTCTTCTCCTTCATGGTGCCGTTCTGCAGCTTTAGGAGCCCTTAATGAAGTCAAAACCTTGTTGGGTAGAGGTTTGGAGGTCGGTATGTTTAAGTGATCGGGAGAGATGGTTCCTCCTTCGACTCAAGCTCCAAGAGGTCCTCCAAGGGTTGGCTCCTGCACAAAAATACTACGGGGCTCGAGGGATATCTCCTCGACCCAAAATATGAAGCTAAAAGTGTCATGATGAAGGTAGTTGTGAAGGAAGTAAATAAAATATTATTTATTGTGCATCACAGAAAACACAGATTATTTAGCAAACAATTTGCCAAAATAATGTTAGTTCATCGTATGATCTAGACAATGTAGCACAACGATTTGTGCATCTATAAATCAAATATATAGGGAAATGATTTCCTTTATGATTTCTAATATTCATGATGAATAAGAGAGGCAAATCATGATTACCTTTGATGTGTGAGTTTCTATGAAAGAAACCTCCTGAGTTGAAGTCTGATCTACAGACTTCTCTCTCGTGGGCACGGAGATGAGTCGAGTTGCTTCCCACGAACCCAGACATCGACTAGGGCAATAAGAAGAGAGTTGTAAGAGTTGAATACTCTTGAGACTCTTACTCTTTCTAGGGGCATGAAATTTAGAAGAGGATTTATCTCTTAAAATTGTTACAAAAAGAGAGAGCATATCACTCCTTTTATACTTACTTTATACGTTCAACATGTACCATGGTAGCCCTTGGATTTTAAATCAGGGGCTAGAGCAAGTCCTAATTCAATAAGGATCATCTCCTTATTATCTCTAATTAATATTAATTAATTAAAATAAAATAAGCAACAACTTTAGAGTCCTGATTTAATAAGAACTCAACAACATGGAGGACCATGTATACTTAGTATACATGCCCATCACCTTCCATAAATGGAAGTTGTCGTTGCAAGTTTAATTAATTAATTAATTTACTTGATAATCATATTATCAACATTGAAGAAATTATGAAATTAATCCTTAAAGATTATGAATCATATTCATGAGACCAAATTTATTGTAAATCCAAGTTACATCTTAAAATTGCTGTGAATCAAATTCGCACAATCTCATGTATTGGAAAATTTATGTAAATCATATTTACATAAATATTTATATGAATCACATCCATATAAATATTAATTATTGTGAATCACTATTCACATTAATTAATGGGTTATACTTATGAATCACATTCACAAAATTGCCCTTATCAATAATATGTAATAATCATAATTATTACAATAGTGCCATTAACATGTATGATTCCTAATCCAATTAGGACTCATGAGATAAATATCTAGATACTTTGAGATAATGTCGGGGAGATCATATTATCCATGTATAGTGATTTGAAATGTGGATAACTATCCAATTTCAGAATTTATACCATTTTTGCAAAAATTCCATCACCTACGAATGTTGAGCTTGAGATGTAACACTTTACACACTCAGTGAGCTCAATGAAAAGCATCACTCTCCATAAGCTGGATAAAGTGTCGGTGAGATGAATACAACTTCCTTGACCATTTTTAATCATAGTCCAAACCATTTGGAGCTAAGAAATGAGCTCAAGGAGCGTGTATATTTCCGTTTCCATAACCATTTATGTTTCTAACATTTGGTCATTGAAATTAGAATTGGAAATTGGAAATTGGATCCAAATGAATTGTGATTTAGTCCAATTAAATCACAAATCATATACATAAATGGAGATACTAAAATCCATCATGTTTCATCACTCCCTCAGAATGAAAGTGTCATGGTAGATGATCCATTACAACAGATGTAACCCTGGGTATTCCCAATACTCACCCATTCTTCACACTAGAAGACTTTGATAAGTCTAAAGTTCAAAACCTTATTTGAATTTCTTCTTCAAAATATATCTAAAAGATTTCTCATTTGATAATTGGGTGACAATATTAATCACATACTTTCCAAAAGTATATATTAATATCTCAAATTCATATCTTATTTCATAAACAAGACGAGCATGCATGGAATTCATTTTGACCCCAAAATATCTCATGAGTGAGCCCTGTCTCTCGGTTCATCAATTATGAACCTGTATAATTCTTTCGAGAGATCATACATCTCATACGACTTCATATTCACAACAATGCGCTAGTACATGGACTTTGCTAGGTCACCAACCTATTTGTTTGTCAAATGTGCATACTTAAGCATACAGATGCATATATGTCTCAGGTCGAAGGATGTGTGCCTGATGGTGACAGTTACGATTCAGGTCTTAGTTTATCTTGGTCTCACCAAGTCAATTCTTTGACTTGATTATTCCAACACTTCTGAATCTCCATTCTTATGCAGAGGACCTACATCAAGAAGTCAGTTGAAAATCAGTTTTAAAGAAAGATTGTCATCTCTTTCTAAGATTGGAGATCTTTATTGAATATCACATGTTTGAAGTCAGTTGTGTCCTCCCAACTACATGGTATTCAATATGGTCATGGTACATAATCCTAACTATACAAAGGCACCCTTACAATAAAGTGTGTTCATTCAATTATTCATTTCATTTAAATGGACATGATAAAAATAATAACTTTTATTGTATTTAATGGGTCACTGAGGGCTTAAAAGTTCAACAATATGATGATCTTCGACAATGGGCGACAAAGGGAGATTGGATTTACTGATTGGAAATCAATCAAGATGATCTGGGCATAGGAAATTGATGTATAGACGATGAGGAACAAAATGGAGGCAGAGATGAGTTGTAACGGTGATTGGAATACAATGGAACAAGTAATCGGAGCCTAGCTCTAGTGAACTACGATTAAACTAAGTACGGATAAAACTTGATCTAAATACCTGGATTAAAATATGGAATGAAATGCTAGAATGAAAATCTACCTAAGAAAGAAAAAAATCATCTCAAACCTATGTAAATGAGGGACCATATGAACCTTGCTGGAGACGATGCTTGGTGATGGTGGATAAACTCCAACCATTCCTTATCCTAGCGACACCTTTGTTAGCCTCCTGTTTTTACCAGGATGCTTAAACACTCTAAGGATTGGGGTTACGGAGGGCCAATAGAGATCAAAATTGCAAAAGAGATCAGAGGTGTTTATTTATAGACATGGCGAGCGGTGACATTGGGAAGAGGATGGCATGTGGAGGAAAAGGGGTTGGTGAAGCCTAAGGGGCATGCCTAGAAAAGGTTGATGGGTTCTTCAGAGAGGGAGGAGCTCGAGAGAAGGGATGAGTGGAGATAGAGTGAAAATTTGGAGAAAAGGGGTGTCTCGTGAGGATATGACAAAAGTCAAAGGTGGACCAGACAGTTGACCAGTGGGTCAACAATTGAAGAGTCCTTATTGGTCCACATAGGACGCATCAGAACAAAACAGAAATAAAATGAAAAGAAAATTAAGAATAAAATAGAAAATGAATTGATTAAATAAAACTTTAAACATGAAAAATGTTTCTTATTTTATGAGCTATTTTATGGCTATTTGTTATTTAGTTTTACAACCTTATTTATTAAGTGTTAATTTTTACAAGTATATACATAAGTATACTTACTTATATTTTAGGTATTTTATTTTTATTCTATATTTTAAATTTTATTATCTTATGTACATATTTTATTTATTTATAATATACTTAAATACATATTTACATATTTTTATTTTATTTTATGATTCTATTTACATACTTAATTAAGTGCAAAAACAAATATTCAATTCTGATGAAAACAATAAAATGTAATGGAACATCAAGGGCTCACAATAGTCTCCCACTAGCCCTCAGTGCCATTCATGTACAACTCTTAAACCCATACTTGTTGTGATAATGGTTGATTATTTTTCAAATAGACGAGTAAGTTGATTAGTCACTTAATCACCAACGAATATCCTAAATACTGTTACAACTTGCATATCATGAGTAAACAGTAACTACATCTAATGAAGTTGTTACTTCTTATGCATCCAATACTTGACTTTGTCGAAACATCCTAACTATCATGCTTCTTGTTATACTTAGCTAGCAAAGAACAACCGCCCAACAAGATTAAAACCCTAGAGGTTGAATTCCTATCATCCTCATTTAATTGGAAGTCTGAATTCGTGTACCCTAATACATGGACATCATTATCTCCTTAAACAACGGAGTAACCCTGAGTTCTTCTTAGATACTTGAAGATGCTTTTTACGGTGGTCCGGTGTTTCTCTCCGTAGTAGGGTTGGTAATGGCTTACCACTCCCATTGCATGGCGGATATTTGATCTTGTACGCATCATGGCATGTATCAAGCTTCCTACAACAAATGCATGAGTATCGGACCATGACTTTCTTTTCCTCAACAATTTAAGGAGCCATCCCTTTAGATAGGTAAATACCATGTCTTAAAGGAAGGAATCCCTTCTTAGAATTATCCATCTTGAATATTTCCAAGATCTTCTTGATATATACTTGTTATGATAGTACCGATACCCTCTTTTCTCTATTTTTGAGTAATTTTAGACCCAAGATGTAAGAGGTTTCTTGGAGATCTTTCATCTCAAAGGTATGAGACAATCAGATCTTAACACTGGTTATCATCCAAATATCTTTCCCAATGATAAGGATGTCATCTACATAAAAGTACAATGAAAACGATGGTGCTCCCACTAAGCTTCTTATACACAAAAGGTACATCTGGATTTTGAATGAAATCATAACTATGTATGGCTTCATCAAATTAGATGTTCCAACTACAAGAATCTTGTTTGAGTCCATATATGGTTTTCTTCATCTTGCAAACTTTACCTTCCTTAACTATGAAGCCCTGGAATTGTTCCAATATATACACACACACTTCAAGGTATCCATTTAGGAATGCGATCTTGACATCCATCTACAAGATTTAATAGTCAAGATGTGCAGTTATAGCTAGTAATTCTCCAATGGATTTAAGCATGGTTATAGGAGAGAATATCTCAATGTATCAATGTCTTCGCCCTGTATGTAGCCCTTAGCTAGGAGCAGTACTTTGAAGGTCTCTACATTCCCATTAGGTCCCCTCCTTCTCTTGAAGATACATTTCCTCTCAATGGATTTGACCCCTTTAAGTAGATCTTCGAGTGTACAAACACTATTCTTGTGCATGAAGTCTATCTTGGACTTCATTGCTAGCATTCAATTATCCATGCCATGATCTCCAACGCTTCATCATATGAAGTTGGATCATCATCAGATTCTTCTAATATATGGAATTTATACCTTTTAGGTGGTCTTACCACCCTAAAACTATTTTTAAGAGGTAAGATCATGTCATTTTCAATTATCTCTTTAGTTTCTGGGGTGGGAACTTCATCGGTCTCGCTAGACTCTATTACTTCCTTAACTTCATTATAATCTTCACTTCTAAGGAATTCAACTTTTAGAAATTTGACAACTCTAGAAATAAATACCTTTTGAGTATCAATAACATACAGTTGGTATCCAATACCATTCTTTATGTATTCAACGAAGTAGCACTCTCTATTATGAGATTCCAACTTGGTTATCATCCATGATTTTAGCATGGACCAAACAATCCAAAATTCTTAAGTGGTGTATACTTGGCTTGATACCAGACCAATGCTCGTGGGAGGTTTTAATTAGGTACAAATTTAGATAGAGTCTTGTTTAGGTCATAAGTTGTAGTCATACTACATATCCTCAAAAACTAAGAGGTATGTTTGCTTTACTCATTGTTGATCTTAGCATTTCCAACATAGTTCTGTTTTGTCTCTATGCAACTATTTTGAGTTCAGGAGTAGTTGGATGAGTGAGATTGGAAGTAATTTCTCTTTCTTTAAGGTAGCCTTTTGAATTCATCTCAGAGGTATTCGCCACCTCGGTCAAATCGAACTCGTTTTATCTTCCTTTCGATTTTGTTCTCAACCAAAGCCATGAACTCTTTGAACCTTTTAAAGGTTCCAGATTTGTGATGTAAAAGGAAAAAAACTATACTGTGAATGACCATCAATAAATGTCATGTAGTATTGATGTCCATTACAATTCGTAATACGAAAGGAACTACTACATCAGTATGTATCAGGTCAAGTACACCTTCACATCTTTCACCTTTCTTAGAGAAGGGTGTCCTGGACTTTTTTCCTCGAATACAATATTCATGAGTTGGTAAATCACAAACTTCTAGAAAATCCAAAGATTTGTCCTTTACCATGGTATTGATCCTATCAACGAACACATGTCGAAGTCTTTGATGCTAGATTAGAGTTAAATGATCTTTGTTCTCTCTTGATCTTTTAGGGATTTTATTAATAGTTGTATTAACATCCACGACACAGTCATCCATGTTCAATTCATCGAGTCCACCTACTGTTAGAGAACCATCTGTTATAAAATTATCGTAAAACATATGATAAGTTTATTACAGAAAAGGAAAGTATATCCATGTCTAACTAGCATAGATACGAATATTAAGTTTCTTCTAAAATCTGGTACATTAAACAACCTCTAATATCTTGGACTCTCTCACCATATAATGATAATCTACAGTTTTCAATGGCGATCGGTGTATTAGTTGCATTGGATCCCACCTGGATGACTATATCCCTTTCGTCAAGTTTTTTAGTTTCTTGTTATGCAATTGATTGCATACATGAACAGAAGCACCAGTATCAACAATCCAACTTCCTTCTTGTCCTATGTGTAAGTTGGTTTCAATGGTGAATGTAGAGTTCTTACTTGCCAGAGTTATACCTTTGCCTTTCTCTAAGGAGTTTTAGTATACTGGATAGTTACTCTTCCAGTATCCGGGCTTATAGAAGTAATGGCAGACATCCTTCTCCATGGATATAAGATGTATAGAAACATTAGAAGATTGGACAATAGTTTGATCTTTCTTCTTCTTTTGGATTGGACCTTTCAAGATCCATACTTCCAGTTGTGCTTCCCTTTAACTTGTGCAAACATTGCACTGCTAAAGAGATATTCTTTCTTCATAATTTCCTTAGCAGACCTTAATGTAAAATGTTGTGTTTCACATTTCCATACATTTTTTTCAGATTCAGGAGGATGTCCTAAGTAGATGCAATATTTATAAGTTGCTTTTGAAGCATATTCGACAATGATACAAGAATGTAGCAACGATTAATCGAATGATCCTTATCATACTTCGTGTTTAACTCTCGAGCATTCTTGGTCTAAGGGCTCACATACTTCATGGACGAGAGCACATATGCTATGTGCTCTATCTAGAGTACGAGTTCCAAATTTTAGATGTAATTCGAATTGTTTAGACCAGTCAACTGATTGACATCAAGTAGTTTACAGTAGGTTGAGATATTTCATCTAAAATTAAGAAATTTTATAGTTTAACTATCTTGATTAAGATGATTAATTGTGTTTTAATTCAAGATGCTCATGTATTTTTCGTACTTTGGAAGTTTTTCCCTTGCAAGCTTTCGAAGCATGGGGCATGCTAACCTAAAGGCCTCACTACGAGATATGGGTCTCCTTTCCACTTTCATTACACCCCAATAATATGACAAAATACAACTACAATGAAAGAAGTGAGAACTAATTCCACCTTGCAAGTCCAACTTGCATTCCCACTGAAGTCTTCAACATGTATGACCCCCACATATATCGAGTTAGCATGGTGTTTATTAAACCAAATGCCAATGAGCGAAATTTAAATATTATGATATGCACAATCTAATACCACCTCATAATATGGGGAACATTATTGTGGTCACTATGCATACAACCTATCTCTATCGAGAAATGGAGGATCCAATCCATGTGAGTTTGCATTCTAGTCATGAATAATCATGAGCATCTCCAAAAATAGAATACATGGTGATAGAGTTCTTCGCAATGACAGAAGATCATGGATGTCATCGTATGACTAATCCATATCTTATTTAAATTGATGATTAGTCATTTCAAATCATATTCTCATGATTAATCCTATAAGAAAAATTTTAAGCAAATATTCTTGATTATTATTTAGCTTTAGTCCAAGAAATCAAATTATGCACTTATTAATACGGTTTATTTTTAGAAGATTACAATAACACCTACTCATAATAAGTACTTGTCAAAATTTTCTCAATCAGGTCAGGAGGAATGAAGGACGTGAGCATTTCCTTAAATTGTAAGGTGTTAATTAGGTAACCAATATGACAACCCAGGACTAGTCACTGAATCGGTCTTGATTTCCTCAATATGAAAGGATTTAATTTCAATTGGTCGATTTTGTCGATTCACTAATTGATTTACATCAATAAATTTCATAAATTAATAAGTAAATATGAAATAAATATATGATCTAATGTATTGCACACATTAGGATTGCGAGTCCAAATTTAAGTTCAATGATTTCAGAGTCCAAATTTGTAAGTTGCAACCATCTACTTCAAATTGAAAGACGTTATATAACTTGAACTTAAAATTCATTGTGGCCCTAAATATTTTCAAAATATTAGATCCAACTCCTTATGTGAATATATCATATATATTCTCATTTACTTTGAGTATGAAAATAGTATAAACAAGTCATTGTAACAATCGAGTCCTCTTCAAACCCCGTCTAGGGGGAATCCAATTTCTTGAGGCTACACAGCCAGAATCATGCAAAAAAATGTGCAATTATTGGGTAATTGACTAATGACTTATTGATCTGTATTTTATTATGTTATATGACTCATAATTCAATAGCAAAGAATTCAATATTTGATATTTGATCGAAATCTAATTTTTTGATCGCTTTTGATATCTAAATCTTCTCCTGAAATCCTCCAACTTTTGCTGAGTCTTTTGGTAATGAGTTGAGACCATCTAAGCCTCATATATATATATATATATATATATATCCAAAAAATCTTTTTTAGTTAGGGGAGAATAATAGTAACATCATATGTTACTGAATCATTCAAAATGTCAAAGTAGTCACAAAAATAATGTATATGATGATCAGGAAAATATGGTTGTATCAGACTTAAATGCAATCCAAATCCTTTAAACCTATCTTTGAGACCAATTGAAGGAAGTTCATAATTTTGCATCATGAAAACACGAGAAAATATCAAACAATTTGCAATCAAGTGGAATTTATCATATGAACTCCTATATAAGCATAACAAAAAATAACTAGGAAACCAGATAGTATAGGAAATAATTTTCAAACCATTTCACAACGCCACAAGAGTACTAGGGTTACCTTTGAAGATTGAGTTTCTAAAGGAAGAGACCTCCCGAGTTGAGTCCGATCCAATGAATCTTCTCTTGTGGGTGTGGATATGCATGGACTCAACTTCAATATCAACTTATTTTTGAAGTTTTCCATGCAAAGTAGATATCAAGATGATCTCCATCTCCTGCTTTCATCATACAAAATCATATCCTTTTTCATATACGAGAAGCACAAAGAAGAATGTTTTTCTCTCACGAAGGTATGAACCAATGTGAAGATGGTGGAGGTAATATGATGGACGTGTAAGGTCCTCTATGGAAGAGAGAGGATGACTAAGAGAGTGTTCTCAACTCTCTCCTCTTTATCTCTAAGCTCTTAAGGCAATAAGGAAACGGTGTAATGAATCATGCTTGCAAGAGAATGGACATACCCTCTCTTTTATACATGTGGGGGACATCCCCTAGGAGTCCTACTCCTAAAGGGGACATCCACCATGTGTGTCCTTGGATGATCATCTAAAGGCAATGATTTAATCGGTTTCCTTCAATAAATAGGAGTCTTATTTATCCTATTAATTATCATCCAAAAAAATTAAGAGATGACCAAAAAAGAGGAACCTTCTTATCACATCAGGATTCCATGGTGCACGTCCACCTTGTCCTATTTTTTGTTGCAAACTTTTAATTATCACTCCATTGTCATGTTTTGAAATATTAAAATAATAATTGGGTATTTCTATGAGAGCTTCTAATGAATGTGAATGTTATTCTTAAGCCTAAAATAAAACATATATTCAATTTTCATTTAATTTCCAATGTGAATCATATTCACATATATGCCTTGGAATAATATATATGAATCATATTCATATATATATATATTATGAATCAATATTTATATTAATTAAATAATGTGAATCATATTCACAAATCCAAGATACACATTTTATGATAATAACAAGTATTAATCATAAAACTGATATAATTAAATACATGTCCTAGTTCAATTAGGACATGTAATTATTTGTCACATATACTTGGACATAATGTCAGGAAGATCATACTATCCACATATGTGACTTGAAACTTGGTTAGCTATCTAATTTTAGGTTTTAGACAACTTCTGACGAATGTGTCACATACAAATGTTGAGCGTGATCTGAAATGATTCACACTCTATGGGAGCTCAACGAAATTCATTACACTCTCCATGAGCTCAACAAATGATCAGAATGATGAATCCAGCTTCCAACATTTTTCTAATCATTGTCCAAATCTTTTGAAATGAGCTCTATAAGTGAGTTCACCTCCATTTCCGACATTTGGAGATTGAAACTGGAATTTAGAACTGAATCTAATGAAATGAGACTTAATCTGATTAATTCTCACATCATTAAACCATGAACTGAACTCACTAAAATTCATCAACTTTCATCACTCCTTGGGATTGGAAGTGTCATGGTAAATACTCCATCACCCTTCATATTGGAATACTTTGATATACCCATTTAAACCCATGTTTGATTGTCTCCTTGCAGGGTATATCAGTAAATTTCTCAATTGATATTTTTCTGATAATATTAGGCATATACTTTCCAAAAGCATATATGAATATCTCCAATTCATGTATTATTTCATAAACAAGATGGCCATGCATGGAATTCTATATTGACCCAAAAATATCTCGTAAGGAGCTCTACCACCCAGTTCATCAAGTATGAACCTATATGATACCTTTGAGAGATTATACATCTCAATATCCCCATATGCATACGAACATGATGATATAAGGACCTTTATTAGGTCTTCAACCTAATGGTATGTTTAATGTGCACACTCAGCCATATATTTGTGTATTAGTATCTGGTCAAAGGATGTGTGCCTAATCATGATAATTACGATTCAGGTGTTGGTTTTTCTCAACCTCATCAAGTCAACTCTTTAACTTAATTATTCAGAAACCTCATAAACTCTATTCATATGTAGAGGACCATCATCAAGAGGTTAGTCAGAAATCAGTCCATCGATAGAGTTTGCCATCTCTTTCTCTGACTAGAGATCAAACTTGAACATCACATGATGAAGTCGGATGCGTCCTCTAAACTACATGGTATTCAAGATGACCATGGTACGTAACCTTAATTATACGAATGGACCTTAATTAAGTACAAACACAAATATTCAATTCAGATGAAAATAATAGCTTTTTATTGCATTAATGGGTCACCAAGGTCTAATGAGTCCAACACCCTTTGAGAGTCGTATTACTCGTATGCCCCCGTATGCACACCAGTGCATCGGTGTATAGACCTTGACTAGATTGTCAATGTAATGGATTTCCATATGTACATATTTAGACATAGTGTAACACATATGTCTCCGGTCAGAGAATGCATGCCTAGACGTGATAGTATACAACATAAGTCTTAGTTATCTAGATCTCGCTAAATCAACTATTTGACTTAAGATTGGTCAGTTGACTAGTCACTCTATTCCGAGAGACTATGCCAAGTCCTTTTTACAAACTTGCATATCCCCTGGTAATTGCTCGCATCTAATGGGAATGGTGCATGTTATGCAACCGATACTCAATTTTGTTAAGCAATTATAGTTCCTTGCATCTGGATAGTTTTAGCCTTTGGCACCACAACTCAACAACCATCCTAATCAGTAAGGGATTTTTACTATCATTCTTAGAATGCATTTATGTTTGGAGATCTCTATCTTCTCAGACTAAGACATCTTGCTAGTCTTCATGGTGCACTGGGTCTTTCATCATGAGTATGCGCTCTAACTATCATATTGGATGATAGTTGTCTTCTGATTGGGAATCAGATTGTCATATAACCCTCTCAAACAAATTCCTTGACTCCTTCGATTGTCACCATGTACTCTTCTTCTATGGTAGATAGTGTGTTGCAAGGTTACCTTCCATGAAACTACACATATACCAATCGTGAGTACATAACCTATCATGGATCTTCTCTTGTGAGGGTTACATACATATTCAGCATCACCAAAGCCGACTACTCCATCCGTACTTCTCAAATACTCAAGATAGAACCCAGTGGTTCCTCGTAGGTATCTTGGAATTCACTTTAAGAAGTCCAATGACCTTTTTCCTAGATTTGACATGTATCTACTAACAACACTAACTTCCTGATCGATGTATGTCCACGTGGATATCATGGAATACATGATGCTCCCTAGAACACTAGTGTAAGGAATTTGTGGCATATACTTGTGTTCATACCCCGTTTGTGATGACAACTTTGCAGATATTTTTAAATGGGGGTTCAAATGTAATCTTCTTAAGTTTGGCCTTTAGCATTCCAAAATGCTTCAAGACGTTCTGCAAGTGTCCTTTTTTGCTCAAACATAGCTTCCCAATCGTGCTATCCATGTGTATCTCCATGCAAGTATCTTCTTGGCTGCACCAAGATCCGTTATCTAAAAATATCCACTAAGTAGAACCTTTTATATGTTCACCTCTGATTTGTTTATATACACTACGCAAATGTCATCAACATAAAGAAGCAGAAAAATGAGGGATGCATTATCAATGTGTTTAAAATAGACACAAACATCATAACTTCTCTTGTAAAACCCTTTACAATTATGAATGAGATGAAGAATTTGTACCACTATATCATAGATTGCTTAAACTCATAACGTGATTTCTTCATCAAGCACACATGATCTTCCTTTCCATGCCCTACAAAGATTTTAGGTTAGTGCATGTATATCTGCTCTTCAAGCTCTCCATCGAAGAAGGTTGTCTTTATATCTAGTTTCTCCTACTTCATGTTGATCATGTCAGCAATCACTAGTAGGACTCGTGTGGAGGTGTGCTTTACCACAAGTCAGAAGATATCACTCTAGTCGATACCCTGCACATGTATAAAGGCTTTGACAACTAGTCTTGCCTTTTACCTCGCATCAACATATACATATATATATGACTTTTTCTTTATTTTAAATCCATTTGCAGCCAATGGCCTTCTATCCACGTGGTGGAGGAACAAGAGCCCATTCCTACATATTATGAACAGATTTTATATTCGCAATTATCGTTGCAAACCAATATGCATAGTACTATAATGAAACAACTTTAGAAAACTGCTCAGCTCCCTTGCGTCACTTGCTTCTTTTACAACAAGATGGTTCATATGCAAATGTTGAATCTGCATATCTGGAGGGTGGTTTGATCAACCTTCATCCCTGCATGTTTGCATTGCACTCTTCTTCACATGTTGAACTCTCCTCTTCTTCTTCTGATTCAAAAAAGTGACAATGGTGTGGTTGGAATGGGTCAACCTTCACCTCCACATGCTTGTTGGTACTTACATCTACATACGAATTAGAAGAATGGACATCAAAACTTTCCTTGGGAGATTGCTGAGAAGAGCTTTTCAGTGGGTTGTTAATTATTTTAATGTGAAAAATGTGGAGTGATATGCACAAGTAAAATGGTCATCGTAACCCAAAACTACCTCAAATAAAAATTTATTAAACTAATAGAAATAAATCAGAAGAAGGAAGAAATGCTAGATGTGCTACTTATTTTACATGTATAGCATGCAGGATCGAACTCAGGGAGGCTACAATACTCGAGGGTTATTAATTAATGAAAATCGATGAGGATTCCTTTTTCTTCTTTTTCTCTTTTGTTGTTTTTGTGTCTTTTTAATGATTTTTATATTTTGCATAGATTTTTATATTTTTTATGTTTTTATTTTTAAATTTTTAGGGGTTTATGAAGGAATTTTTGAACCAAAAATTTATAGAAGGTAAATAAATCAAAACACATAATCGGTAAATTTTTTGAATTTTAAAAAAAAATTCAAATTATTATGAATTTTCTAGTGTGAACAAAGTATTTTTTAGTGGTTTTTAAATTTTAAAAATAATTAAACTAATAATTTTGAAAATAAAAATTAAGGAAAATAAAACAAAGTAGCACGAGCTTACACTATAAATTAAGGATTTTTAGGATTAATTAGCTATTTATTAAATACAATTAAAGAATCAAGCAATTAATCTACAGAAAATGGGAATAATTTGTAATTATTTAAAGTCATGGGACCAAACAATAACATATAAAATATAATCATGACTAATTATGCAAAATTTCCACAAAAAAGCATGTCAGCACACGTGAGTCGTGCTTGACAGGACTTAATAGTACATAAAACTATTTCATGGACCGAATGATAACAAGAAACCAAGATATATTTATTACAATTTCTCCAAAAAATCACATGCTGACATACGTGAAGTAATTCAATCAGGATAATATGCAAATGTAAAAATAACGAAGGTCACCAATCCAATTGTTCACAAATTAAAACACAAACATGTGTCCACTTAAGACCTTATTTACCAATGAAATCAACTTCAGGGTATAGATTGTAATTTCACCAGGTGAGCTTGTCGTGCATGTGTTGAATTGACGGTGGAGATGCACGCGGCTAGATCTGATCGTGAGGTGTGGAATTAGGGCTGAATCGATATTGGAGATGAAATCTGATGGAGGTGTTCTTGATACGATGCTCCAGAAGGTATCTGAAAGAACAAGTTTGAAGGCTAGAACAGATGCGATGAATTTCGCCTGATCTCCTTAGATCTGTCTCTGAAATGGTGCCTGAAGGTCCCGGAATATAGTTGATGGTCCGCTGTGTCAAATGGATGTGAAAATGAGATCTGAGTCATGTTGGTTGGGGACTTGGAGCTTCAGCTTTGAAATGCATGCAAGGAGACCTTTAGATCTCGATCCGACTCGAAAATGTCCCTCCTAAGACCTAAAAATTATTCTTACGTGAAGGCAAAGCATCGACGATACTTATTTGATAAAACAAAGGGGGAAATTGAGGTGAATGAACAATCTCCGACGAGGTGGTCAGATAGGAGATCGAGATCCAGATCTAGAGAAGATCTGGTTGATCAGAGATGGAGGAATAATAAAGAAGTTCAACGAATATGAAGGGATGATCGGATTGGTGAATAGAACATTGATGACCTCTGATCGACCAGATCGGAGGTTGATCGAAAAATTCAGATATGAGCTAAATATAATCAAAATGCAAGGAATTAAAGACAGAAATAAAAGGAAGATTACTCTGAATTACTCTACGGTAGAATAAGAAAGATTGTGGCCTCAATTCGGCTGTGAATGGTCAAAGAAGCTTGGCACATCGGTAGAGGTCCAATAACAACTGGATCTCGCTATTGACACTCTTTCGTTCACTCCCACTTGCAAGGTGAAGAGCTCCTATCACAAGCTCTATGTTCTGACGCTCAAGCTTGGGGGAAAGGGGGAAAATGGATTAGAATGGAAAAGATGAGATATGGTTATAGACAGATAGGTTCATGGATTCTGAAATTGGGGAGAGTGCGTAAACCCATGCCAAATCAATGAAATCTTATTCAAGTAGATGGATCGATTATTCGGGCAAGAGAATGGAGAAGGAATTAGGAGAAATGGCTGGATGGGTTAGTTGGGAAAAATCTGAGAAGACAAAGGTCTAGTCATTATTCAAGATAAATCGGTCGCAAGGGGGAGTTGACTTGAGTCAACAAACTCAGGTTAGCAAATGATGCTTCGACCTGCTAAAGGACAAACACTAAATGACAAAACAACAAAAAAATAAAAGAAAATTATGAATTAAATAATAAATGGATTTACATTAAAACTTTTTGAAAATAAAAAATGTTAATAAATAAATAAAGTTAATTTTGGTGAATTTTAGTAAATAAATAGGTAAAAATAAAAACCTTTATTCATAGATAAAAGCATCTATATATATAACAAATCAATTTTTAATTAATTAATTTTACAAATAATTACATAAATTATTAATTTTTTATTTACATAATTATTTAAGGATTTTAAATATTTTTTATTTTAGTTTTATAAGTTAATTTATTAAGTTAAATAATCAAGGCTATATACAATATAGTTACATGATACCTACACAATAAAAACATTATTTTATTTTTGTTCATTTTTTTATTTTATAATTTTTCTTTTCATTTTATATAAATAAAATACAATATATATAATATTAAAATTATAATATGTGCAAAAATATAAGAAAATAAATAAAATAATAAATAATAGGGTAAATTACAATTTGGGTCCCCATCTATGGGTCCGAACCCAGAATGGGTCCCGATCTTTAAATTGTAACGCTTCGGGTCCCTGGACCATTTAGGAAATGAAAATTTTGGGGTTCATGACTAATATGCCCTTGTTGGGAAGGGAATGAGGGGTGGGTTCCAACTTTTAAACAAGGATATACTCATCATTAGCCTTAAAAAGTTCCCTACATTAATAGTCCTGGGACCCGAATCGTTATAATTTAAAGACCGGGACCCATTCTGAGATCGGAACCATATTTGGGGACCCAAGTTGTAATTTACCCTAAATAATATAGAGTACAATATAGAAAAAATATACAATAGCACTCCAAAAAGCCAACTTTCACATATTGACTCTGATTTTTATGAAACCATCTTCATTTTGAAGCTTGTTTAATTTTGAATACAATTAGGTTAGGTTTATTTTATGCTTTTGTTGATAAGATATTGAGCTATCAAGTTTTGTTTTATGGCTTTTTTATAGTATTATCATTCTTATTCTTTACAGAATTTCTTCTTGTAATTATTTTTATTATTTAAAACTTATTTGTATGTACAAGTTCTCAGAAGAAAATAGTTTTATTTGATGTTATTTTTGTGATAAATAAAATAGTAGAAGATATGTATAGTATGCATAGTCATTAATATACAAGAATGAGGTTTGGTTTTCTTGTTTTTTTCTAGATACATACCCTATCTCCCACTACTTTATTCCTTGTCAAGTAGGTCAAGACCCAACCTGCTCTCGGGGTTAGAATCAGCCTGTATTTATTGCATACATATAATCTTTTTATTTTCTTTCTTTTTCACTTATTTATTTATTTATTTTGGATTAAAATAATGATAAATCTACAATATTTGCAAATGAATTAATATTATTAAAAGGTAAGATTTATTGATATTTACATGTGTTTTATAAGGGATTTTAATCTAAAATAAATGAATAAGGATGATGAATTTGTGATTCATAAGAGATAAATAGACAAACTCATAAAATACGACATTATTCTTAATAATCAATTCCTACAATTTTGGATCAAATCACTGCAATGTATTTGTTGATGCGGGACAATTAAAAATCTTCATATCAGAAAAATCATGGAGATGTCCATATCATGCCTCATTTGTATTAGGTTGTCTAGAACCTTTAAAGGAAATCAATTCAAAAGGAAGGTCGTTGTTGCAACTACTTCAACCCAAAAAAACCTCTCTTCAATTCTATATTCAACAAAATCAATCTTGCTCTCTCTAGCAGGGTAATGCATATTCCATTTTCAGCTTCATTTTGTTGTTGAGTGTGTCTTAGTTTTGATGCATAGCATTGCCTTCAATTTTTCAAAAGTCATTGAACTCTAGGAACATAATTCTAAGCCATTGATAAATCACATTTTTGCCTCTTTAAATGTCATTTTATCGTAGTACAGAAGTCAAAAATGGATCCTTCAGAAATACCAAACCTTTGAATATGTGGAGTATTTAAACTTGGTGAGCATACCAAGGTCGAACACAGGGACACGAACATTTTCGATGTTTAATAGGAAATTAAATATTTTAAATTGATTGACTAATTCTTAACCATTTTTATTTTAATTTTATTCAAATTAAAAGGGATTACTTTATGCAACATCATGATATGCAATGCATGTGGTGAATGAATCACATATATATATATATATATTATGGGATTTTTACACCCATAACCCTGAGTAATTTCGCAATTACAATCATAACCTCGCATAATCGTGAATTACATCTGGAACCCTGAGTAGTAGACGTCTTACATCCATAACCTTCTGTTAGTTTAGTTCATTAACTCAACCGGATGGTTGAGTTAATCTAACCGGTCTGTGATCTAACGGTTGAGATTAACCATAAGTAAATAAAAAATATCATCCTATCCACCCACTTGGTCATGCATGAAAGGATGGAGGACAAGCTTGCGGGCGGTGGGGGTCATAGGGGGGCTTCACGGAGTTCGTCGGGAATCCTTTGTTGAGGGCTTGCGGGCGGTGGGGGTCATAGGGGGGCTTCACGGAGTTCGTCGGGAATCCTTTGTTGAGGGCTTGCGGGCAGGGGGCCTTCATTGGGGGTTGCGAGTAGGGGGAGCCTTCATCGGGGGCTGCGGGCAGGTGGGTGTTCAGAGGGTTCGAGATCCACAGGAGCTGAAGCTTA
This sequence comes from Ottelia alismoides, assembly GCA_037367405.1. Lineage (NCBI taxonomy): Eukaryota > Viridiplantae > Streptophyta > Magnoliopsida > Alismatales > Hydrocharitaceae > Ottelia > Ottelia alismoides. The sequence continues at coordinate 277,827 of JAZKJV010010689.1, forward strand.
CGAGGGGGAGGGCTTGCAAATTGGGGGTTGCAGGCAGAGCTTGCGAGGTGGTTTTCATCGGGGGGTCCACAAGAGCTGAAGCTTACAAGGGGGAGGGCTTGCAAATCGGGGGTTGCGGGCAGAACTTGCGAGCGGGGGGACTTGCGGATCAGGACTGCGGATGGGAGGGGGGGTCGTCGGCAGAAGCTGGAGCTTGCGGGGGGGGATTGCAGGTGGGTTTCAACGAGGGGCCTTTGTCGGGGGGTTGCAAGCGGGAGGTGGGTGGGGGTCGTCGATAGGAGCGTGCAGGGGGCTGCGGGCGGGAGGGGTCGTCGACAATAGTTGTAGCCTACACGCGGGGTGGGGGGTGGGATTGCAAGTGGGTTTCAACGGGGGCCCTTTGTCGGGGGTTGCAAGTGGGAGGTGGGTTGGGGTCGTCGACAGGAGCGCGCAGGGGGACTTGCCGACCAGGAGCTTGTGGGCGGGTTGTAGGTGGGTCCTTTCCTGGAGGATTATGGGTAGGGGTGCCTTCATCGGGGGCTTGCGGGTCGTCGGGAGCTTGCGGCCAGTGGCGGGTCTGGCTTTGTCAGAAGTGTAGGAGGGGGTGCCTTCATCGGGTGCTGTGGATAGGGGAGGGGGCTTCGACGGCTGCAGGGTCCTACGAGAGACGGGACTTGCAGGCTGGGGGAGGGGGGCTTCGACAGGGGCGGGGGGAAGGTCTCGATGGAGCTTGGTTCTGGAAGAGAAATGAGAGGAGTAGGTGGTCGGTGGGGGGAGGAGGCAGAGGTAGATGCCGGAGGATGAAGGGGAGGAGGAGGTCAGAGGAAGGGGACGACGAGGTGCAGCTGGCAGATTGGAGGAGGGAGGAGAGAGTGGTATCTTTTGTAAATAATTATGATTTAAAGGGTAAAAAATGAAAAATACGCGACAGATACCGTCATAGTTAACGGAAATTTGGATAGAAGTTAACAAGAGGTTATGTATGTAAGAGTTAAGCACTACTCAGGGTCCTACATGTAATTCGCGATTATACGGGGTTATGATTGTAATTGCGAAATTACTCAGGGTTTTGAGTGTAAAAATCTCTTATTTTATTTGTTTTTCATGCAAGTATAGATATCACAATATGGTATGCAATGCAAAAATTTTTTATATGTACAAATATGCCTTAAATTACTTATAAAATCGAGTAAAAGAGACAGAATCAATTTCAATAGCAAATGAGGCATAAAAATACAATAGAGTCCAATTAATGGCATTAAATAGAGAGCAAATGACACATTAAATAGTCATAATTTAGCAAATTATTTCGAGTGTCAAATCATTCAGTTAAACATGTCATCATGTAAAGCGTAAAATTAGCATCAAAATGAAATTGAAATCAACCCAATTGGAGTCCATACGCTCAAGATATAAGAAAAATGGTCTAGAGGTATAAATGAAAAAAAAATATGAGGAATAAAAAGATAAAATATTGCAAACTAGTCCTTGGAGGGGCATATTTATAATTTCCAAAAGTCGGTCGGGCCTCTTTGCAATTTATCGAGGCACGACACATGGGGTGCGCACATCTGGGAAGGACCTTTTTGCAATTTTTGAGAATCCCATGGCATGATTGTAATTTACCCAGCCCACACGCCTGGCACACACGCATGTTAGGCTCAAGGTGAGGGTCAGCACCGCTGCAAGTGCCTCGGGCCACGTGGGATCCAATGTGCTTTGGATGGGGCTCGATCCCACCGAGCCTCTATGCTTCGGATGGGGATGATGTGGATGTGCCTCAGTCATTTGATGGATGCCATAGGGGCGCGATCTAATGAAAACTGTATGATCTGGGGCTCCTTCCTTCTCCCCTTGTTGGCAGTGCGATTGGAGCTCCAGCGAGGATGCCCGAGCTCCATCGTCTTCTTCTGTGCGTAATGAAGACCTGGGGAGAGTCCAGAGGTCCTAGTGATGAAGATCGAAGGGCATATGAGACTAGATGCTAGTAGGAGGCGGTTGGCGACAGACCCTCACAGGATTGAAGAGGAGACATGCAAAGATGGTTAGCGGGGGAATAGCTAAAGTAGGAGGTATGTCATGGAGGGTGTCGGAGCGTAGCATGTGGTGCCCGTAGTGGGTTCTTCTCTAGCTCTGATGGATAAGAACGCCTGGAGTGGGGGAGGTCACGAAGGAAGGAAGAGGGTAACCTGAGCCTCCCGCGAAGGTGAGAGAGGCTCGACGAAGGTGGAGGTGTACTGAATCAAACAAGGGAAGGTGTGTGCGAATGTAATTAGCAAGAAAATAGACAAAAATCAAAGAGGAGGATTTACCTAGAGCTTAAAGAACGACACAACAGAGGATAGACTTCGGCGGAGAACCTTGAAGGTCCTACGATCTTCACTGAACTCTGACGGCAGCTCAGAGAAGCTCGACGGTCAGGTCAGGACCATGAAATTGTCGGCGTACCATGGTTCACACCAGGGCTGGAGGCCGTCATCGCATAAAAAACCTGACCTCCCCTGTCACGGAGAGGTGGAGCAATGGTGGGCCTAAGCAATCATGAAGGTGGACAGAGGTGAAGGGTCGTGGAGGAGACGTTTATGTAGGAGGCAATGAGCCATCATAGAAAGTGGGTGGCGAGGTTGGTAATGGTCAGGCACGACCTTAAGGGATAGGTAGTGGGCAATGAAGGTCACGTGAGAAGGTCAGGAGATAGAGATACGTGGGAGTGAGGTTAGCGAGTGGAGAGGAGGTCTGGAGTAATGGCAAAAATGGGAATAAGAGAGGTGGGCGGCGAGGCGATGGACGGCTACGGAGGTAGACAAAGCATACTAGCAGTTGGATCAAGTAATCCAACAGCTCAGAAGGAGGTGTTGGCAGAGGGCGTGGATCTGATCATCAGATCTGATCAAACGGAGAGAACTGAGGCAGAAAGGAACAGTGACGATTAGATCAGAAGATCTGATCGAATGGTAGAGGGGTCATGTGGGTGGTAAGAGAGGGAGTGACCATGTGGGTGTCCTTAAGGGCGCCACGTGGCCCAATGAAATTAAAGAAAAAGAGAAAATAAGGAGAAAATCAAAAGGAAATAAAAAGGAAGCTGAACTACAAGTTTCATGTTGAATAAAATCACCAAAATAAATCATATAAACAAAGTAAAATTTATGGAAGTATTTTTTATGGATTAAAAACACTTCTTTTTATTCTTTTGCAATTTTTGTATTTTTTTTAATGCCAAAATAATTTATCTAATTTTTTGAAGTTTTTAATAAGAAGAAAATAAAGAATTAAAAAGATGTTAATTCTATACAATAATTAGGGTTTATTTGGTTGTTAATTAAGTTTAATTAGATATGAATTTTATTGAGAAGTCTAAGCTAGGAGGACAATAAATGAATATTGTGATGATAAATCAAAGATAATATAGGGATATGAATCAGAGAAGTCTAATCCAAAGGGGGTCGATTTTGACAATTCTGTGACTGTTAAAAAATGATTGCTTGAATCGAGGTCATAGGAATCTCTATTTCGCACGAAATAGGGATATAGTGATTAATTTCATGCATTAATTTTTTCAAAAAAAATAAAAAAAATGAGGAAAATGAGGCGGAAAGAGCTAAGTTAGCTCCCCCTAGGGGCAACCTCATTTTCCCCTATATATAGGGTTAAATGAGTATTCTCCCCAGGAGCATATAAGAGTATGCTCCCACATTTCCTTCCGTAATAAGTAGAATATGTGTTTCAAATTTTAAGTAAAACATATGTTCCTAACACTTCTATCTGAAGGGGGTCAATTTAATTAAACTCGAGACAGTTAAAATTAGACAGCTTTGATGGAGGGGATAGAAGTCTCGAATTAAGTCAAATTTTGAATGACATCATGTTGACATATTGTGATCTAAATTTCACTAGATTTTATTTCAGAAAAATAAAAAAAATATGAGGAAAAAATATGGGAGCATGTAAGTTACATGCTCCCATAGAGCATACTCCTTTTCAAAGTGAAGAAAATGGGGCGGGGGGAGCTAAGTTAGCTCCCCCTAGGGCAATCATATTTTCCCATATATATATATATATATATATACATACATATATGATTTCTTTCAAATAGGACTTGGTCCTTCCTGAGTTCAGGAAGGCCAGTTTTTTTGTAGAAAACATGACAACTTTAGTAGAATACGTATATAAATTGTATTATAATGTGCAGTTTTAATGTTTGTATTATAATATGCAGTTTTGTATGCGGTTTTGTATCTATAATGTGAAGTTATAATACAAATTGTATACACATTCTACTAAAGCGTTCGTGTTTTCTACAAAAAGATGGTGGCCTTCCTTACGTTAGGAAGGATGCATCCTATTTGAAAGACTCCCTATATATATATATATATATATATATATATATATATATATATCGGAAACTTCCATTGAGGTGGGCCTTTCCTGGATGCATGAAAAGCCACACCATATTTAGGTATTTTTCTATTTATTTTACAATTTCTATCTCCATAAATTTATTAATAAATATTAAATTAATATGTATATCAAGAAAGATTTATGAAAATATTATTATATTGGACAAAAAATGTTAGTTACAATATGGATGCTATATTTTACAAAATAGTATGGTCATCATTATTTTACAATGTGTAGTTTTTATTTTATAAATTGTCACAAAATTTACAAATTTGGTGGTGGCTATTTAATTTTAGGAAAGGATCACATCATTGGTATGGTCCCCTACACACATGCACGCACACACACATGCACACACAGACATAGAGTTTCCTTCCATAGGATGCATACCTTCCTGAGTTCAGGAAGGTCGCCTCCTCTTTTGTAGAAAATACATTTACTTTAGTAGAATACGTATACGGTTTATATTACAATGTGTGATTTTAACGTTTGTATTATAATGTGCAGTTTGGGTGCAATTTTGTATTTATAATGTGCAATTGTAATACAAACTGTATACATATTCTACTAAACTGCTCATTTTTCCTACAAAAAGATGACGGCCTTCCTGAACTCAGGAAGGATGCATCTTATTGGAAGGACCCCCATACATACATACATACATACATACATACATACATACATACATACATACATACATATGGGTTAAATGGGGCTGCCCCTAGAGGGAGCTAATTTGGCTCCCCCGCCCCGCCTCGTTTTCCTCATTTTTTATTTTTGAGAAAATGCTTCCATGGATTTTGATCATTATATCCCTATATTTTGTCATTCAAATTTTGTGTTTAACAGAGAATCCTATGACCTCCATCCAGACATGGACGATTTCAACAATTATATGATTGTTAAAAAATAATCGTCTAGATGGAGGTCGTATGAGTCTTCGTTTCTCACGAAACAATGCTTTCATGGATTTTTCCAAAGGCCGGAGGATCCAATTGTTTTGTCTTACCCAATTATACATGCAAGTGAATTCATCTTGTTAATTACATTATTGTCATCTATCAATAACGTTATTTGCTTGTGTATGATTTTGACGTACCTTTTTTGCTTCACCTTTGAAGATTATGGTCGACCCCGACGCTCCAAATCCAAGCAATCCGACGCTTCGAGAATATCTGCACTGGTCTGCCTCCTATCGATCTTTTCATAAGCGTGTTAGATATTATCTATGATTTTTCTACTACAGGATTGTACCATCTATTAACTTAATAGATGATTCGTAGGATTATACCACACTACAGCACAATTAACCTAATAGATGTTAATATTATCTATAGATGACTCGTAGGATTGTATCATCTATTACTGGGATATCCCCAGGCCACGAAAAGTTGAACATGTAATCGTTGTTACAATATGATTGGTTGCCGCGTTACAACAAAATTAATCTACGGGAAGGAATAATTTGAATATCCACTGCAATATCTTCAATGTTAAATATATGGTAATGAATATTAGCTGTTGCAAAAATAATTTTGTGTTATAGTAATTCACAGAGAATGTTATGCTTATTGCTAATGGTTCGATGGTAATTCATTGGTATTTGGTAAAATTTGTTCTAATAGTTTATAATTTAGGACCTATTATGAAAATAAGTCAAGGGACGACAATTATTATATTATTCTTTTATAGCAATATGTCAATTAGCACTGCGAATTTAATTAACGAATGAAGCGTCTCCTAATATATGTGTTTTAGATTTAACTTCCATTAATAAATGTGTAAGGTAGCAAAATACTAAAATTTAAGTATGATCTGACTTTAGCACATAACAGGATGGATCGTCTGCTGTAACATCCCATGTTGTAATGCAGGGGATCCATCGGATGAAAAATGGATAGCCCTAGATGCGTGCCAACCAACCCTGGCCCCCTATCAGGGTTGTACATTTCTCATCTGACGGATCCCTAACATTACAGCAGGAGATGCTATAGTAAACACATCACAAGCTACTTTCTGTCCATCTCTTCCACAATATCTATCTATATACTCCGATAATATTGGAATTCCAGTAAATTCATTTATATGATACGTTGCCGGTGATTTCTCAGGTTGGTGACAGACATCCCCGCTACGACAAGCACACGGTTTGGTAAGAGCTTAATCGATAAGTACTTGAATAAGTACATTTCCTCTCTAATTTCGGAGGTGGATCGTCTGCTGTGAAATCCTCTGCTGTAACGTAGAGGAACTATCGGATGACAGATGGACGGCCTTGATAGGGGGTCGGTGAAAGTCGGCCCTCTAACAGGGTCGTCCATGGGATTTCACATCAGATGATCCTCTCTAATTTCTTATATCTGAAACGAGGGAATAGCTAAGCTAAGCGTGTGGTAAGGCTGTGTGTTTTGGTGTTTGAAGGGAAAGAAGGGGTGGTGTACGAGAGCCCGAACCCGGTGAACGGGATCCACCGCTTCGCGTTTATTCTTTATCCGCAGTTCGGACGTGACACAGTGTGCCCTCCTCTTTGGAGGCACAATTTCAACACCAGAGAGTTCGCCATCATCAACAATCTTGGCCCGCCGGTCGCAGCCGTCTACTTCAACTGCCAGCGAGAATCGGGCTCCGGTGGCCGAAGGTTAGTTGTCTTAGCCATTATATTACAGGAACCCCGCTCTTCTGCATATAAAGGATTGTCACTCTTTCAACCTAACTTGTTACTGTGTCAAACGTATATAATCTCGTCCTAAGTAAAACGTTGTGCACGTCCTCCAGTACATGGATATATAGGCAGCTGATCATATTTTCCTTTGGTGCTTGTGCTCATGCAAGGTTCCACAATGCACGAGGAAACAACAACTAAATCGCCACGAAGATCCAGCAGTGGTACTGGATAACTCGAATCGTGAGGAGAGGAATAATGAAGCATGTAGCCTCGCTATATCTGTTGGAATCATTTAATGTATCCTGAGGTGATACAGCAGTGTTATTACGCCAGTCCCTGTGTGATGTTAATTCGTTCTCATATTTGTAATATATTTGCTGTATGGTCCAGTAAGAAAATTTGTCTCGTATTCCTGCGTATGCACTTACATCTTTCTAAGACAATTTCCACAAAGAATCTAGAGATTTTTACACTTGTGTTCCTCTTAGTTTTCACAGTATTAATTGTCCTCTAGCCTTTTGTGCAACAACATTGTGTTTCTATCTTCTTGGACCATTAACAGTTGTGTCCTACCTTAGTTTGACATTCTGAGATGGATAAAAATATGGTTTATTTAAACCAAGGCATAGTTATAAAATAGTCAATTACGTTTGTCCCCCAAGATTGATTGACCAAGTGCCTTCTCCCTCTCCTCCAATCCATTGCCTTCTTTCTTTCCTCACGTGCTTCCCCTTCCTTCATCGCTATGATGTTCCCTCACCCTGACCATCCCCCTGTTGTCGTTGAAGGGCATGGAGGCACCGCTTGGGACATGATTGAGGTTTTCGTGTTGTGGTTCGAGATGTAGATGGTTACTGCTCAAAGACGGGTATGTGGAGCTTGCAGGAGATGGAGGACAGTCGGAGGAGAGGGGCAATGGGGTTTTTGGACGACCAGAAGATGGTTAGAGCAGTGAGGGATAGGGACATCTAGGAGTATAGTGGTCTGGGGTGTAGGCGAGTGGGTGAACAGGACGAGGTCTGGCAAGAGGCGGTATCGGTCGCAAGGTGGAGTCTGAAATATTGGGTTTTAGCCCCACACACTACAAAAAAACGTTAGGATAGACGAGCACGTATAGGCTCGTCCAGTGCTCGCCAAGTAATCGAAATATGCTCCTCCAAGGTGTGGGCGAGCACATGTGCTCGCTCGACCTATGCACACAACTAGCCTAAACACAAGCCGTTATGTGCGAGCACACATGCACTCCCAGTGATCGTCCAATAAGTTGGGAGAGCACATTGTTCTCGCCAATGTGCACACCCATTTCCCATGTTTCCCATACTTGGGAACCTGTAGGAGAGCACATGAGCTTGCAGTGGGCGAGCACATGTGCCGCCCACCCCAAAATAAGGAAAAATTTTACAAGTTCACTGGGGTTTCGATGCCCCATCGGACCTATAATACTAATGAATCTCTTTTTCATCACCTTTATTCTTTTATTTTGGCCTCAAATCCCTAGCTAAATGCATATAGATTTAAATAATTTGTCAAAAATAAGCACTCTATAATTTATACAAAATACTATATAAAATATTACATATTTTTTATATTTAATTCTAAAATAAATGAATAAAGGAAGAAAAAAAAGAAATGAAACACTATAGTTGTCGACTCGCCCTAGACCCCGAGACCCAGTCATCATGATGACTTGATCGACAAGGAACAAAGTAGGGGGAGATAGGGTGAAAGAACTGTACAAAGATACATATAAAACCAGACAGAAAACCCTAATTTTGATTCATCTATAACTGATTTTTTAGACATATTTTATTTTATTATTTTTACAATTCAAATGATAAAATCCTCAACATGAAAGTTGTAGATAAAAATATATAGAAAATTACAAAATTTATTTCACACAAAAAAATGCATATTATGCTTTCCACACTTATAATAAAAATCTAAAATCCAAATTTCTGAGACTTGTATTGCCTCCATATGAATGCAAAATTCATCGAAATCACTTTAATTGTATATAACTTTTTATTAGCTATTTAATAAAGGTAAATTCATTTAATTTAAAGTTAAGATGCAAAAGTTAGATTTTGGAACCCTATTATACAATATATCCGAATAAAACATTCATTTTATTTATTCTTTATATTCTTTAACATTTATATTTTTTATAATTTTGTAAATATTAGTTAAAATAATAACCATAATTAAAATGAAATAAAATCATTAAAATAAAATAAAAATAAATAATACATTTAAAATACATAGATAAATTACCTATACATATACCTATAGAATAAATACATCTATTTATTTAGTGTACAAATAATGTCTAAAAATTACGAGAAAAATATATTTATGTGTACTTAAATAAGGTATAAATATATAAATTATGTATACAAAATATTAAAATTTAAAATACAAAATAAAAATAAAATATACAATATATAGGTAAATATGCCTATGATTATACATGTGAATATTAACTCCTAATTAATAACCTCAAAAAATTAATAAAAATACGTATTATATGCTACATAAAATTAGAAACACTTTTTATTTTATAACAAAAAAATAATTAATTCAGTTAGTCTTAATATTCAATTTCTAAGGTATTTTTACCTTGCAAATCGTTGACCTCTGGTCAATTGTTCTGACTTCCCACCGCCTTGTTAGAGACTTCATGGGATGCCCAATTTCTCCATTTTCCTACTCAATCTCAATGCATGTTGTTGCCCTTGAGCTCCGCCATCTCTTATCCATGTACATCCTCAACCCTCGCTAACCCATGCCTCCTCACCAACTTCTCATCCTCGTACGCAAATCTCCATCGAAGTTTGCTCAATCTCAGCCTATAAAATCCGACCACCTCCACCATTTTTGAGTTTGATCCCTCCTTCTTGAGCTTTAGCCACTCAGATCTGCCCCAGTAGCATTGTCTTCATGACAACAAGCGATTGATGTCGTTCTTCAGCAAGGAGAGCGTGAGGAAGAGAGCATCCACCGTCTCCAACGAGATCTCCACCATGAGGTTCATCTCCTTGGCTCCGACCAAGTTGAGCCATTTTCCCGCTATTTATAGTTAATAATCTTATAGTAGATTTCAATTATGCAGATAGTTTTTTATTTAAATTATTAGGTTAGCGTGAAATCCCATATTTTGTTGACATGAAGCTCGAGCTCTAGGTCAATTTCATTGTAAATCTTCCCTATTTCGCCCTCATATCTACATCCATCCCCTTCCTGACATCGTTCTCCACCTGATACGCCCATTTCCCCCCTTGATTCCTACAAGGAATCAAGGTCCCGAGCTCCCTTCCAACCACCTCGCCGGAGCTCTTCGCAACTTTGTCTCCCCTGCTGATGTAACTTCAAAACCTGATCAAGGGAGTAGCTCTGGAACCCTCGATCTTTTAGATGCAGGTCCTAGCACTCAACGTCCAATCTTGAGCAGCATCGAAGTCCTAGAGATCCTCCTAGACACCTGGAAGATGCCTGAGCTCTAAGAGCCCCAACAGGACTCCTTGACCTCATCAGAGCCCACTAGCTCGTGCAGAGAAGCCACAACAACTCATTACCGTTGTCAGCTTGTGGAATCACTACCGAAGATCGGAAATCTGAGCGTTCAAAGTTCGAGGAAGTCGTATTCTTTCTGGTTCTTACAAATTGCCTAGCTGCCATTAGATCTAGGATGAGTGCCAGGTCTCATCGCAGCCATCCATCTCAAGCAAAACAGTACGCGGTGAAGGCCCTCCGATCTTCTACATGTCCTCCAACGAGCGTCCTGATCAAAGGGTGTTTAAGGGGTAATATACAAAAGCCCCCTCTGCATTTTTGTAATTATTAAATATCCATGTAAGTATTTTATTAGATTCGAAAAGTAATGTATAAATTGCATGTATGTCCTCAAATGTTTTAAATATTACAATTTAGTCCCCCGCCACGTCATCTCATGTGGCGGCTCACATGCATGGGTAATTTGCATGTAAACCCTTCCAAGTTTTGTATTTATAATTTAGTTTGCTAAAAATCCAAAAAAATATAAAATTGTCTTTAAAAATTCAAAAACATTAGTTATTATCTATTATTGTATTTTATACCTCCAGGATAAAAATCCCTAAAAATAAAAAAAAATCACTAAAATTAAAAAGCTCCAAAATCCTTACAAAAATTATAAAAAATTGACAACAACTCCAAAAATATTAGTTTATGCTTTACATTTTTTATTTATATTATTAATTGTTAAAATTAGTTTTGAGAGTTTTTTCTTTGTTTAGTATTTTTAGATCTCAAAACACTTCAACCTATTGATCTAGTCATTGTTTTTAACTATTTCTAAAATTTAAAAATACTTAAAATTTATAAAAATTGCTGAAAATCACAAAAACACTAGAAAAATATTAAAAATACAAAAATATTATTTTTGGTAAATTTTGATTTATATCACAATTTATAAATATAATACTATACCTATATATAAATATATATAAGAGAAAAGGGAGTATGCACCCTGGTGCATGTAATTTTACATGCACCAAAGCTTATATCTCCCATATTTTTTTATTTTTTTGGAAATTATCACCGCATATATTCATCTATATCCCTCCAATATGCCATTTGAATTTCATCAGAAATAGAGACTCCTATGCCCTCCATCTTGAACAGATAATTTTAACGGTCTTAGAATTGCTGTAATTGACCCGTTTTAGATGGAGGGCATAAGAGTCTCTGTTTCTGACGAAATTCGAATGACATCTTAGAGGGATATATAGATGAATACACACGGTGATATTTTCTCAAAAAAATAAAAAATTGTTGGAGATATAAGCCCCGATGCATGTAAAATTACATGCACCAGGGTGCATACTCCCCATCCTCTATATATAATTTATATTTATTTTAATTATTGTAAATACTTTATAAATATTGTAATTCCCATTAAAAAGACTGTTCTTATTTATATTTTCTAATTTTTGTATATTTATTATATATTATATATTATCTACTCCTTATATTATACATATTATATAAAAAGTTATATATATACTTATATTATATATTGATAAGAAAAGGAAATTAAAAATCGGAAATTTATGAATATAAAAAAAAATATAAAAAAATAGTTTATTCAATTGAAAACCCACACCACATTAATTTATTAATTGAGTGAATATTATACAAACACCTATATTATTTATTCATTATTTATTTATAAATAATATACCCGCTACACCGACTCGTTCCCTGTATTCGACACCCTACTCTGCTTGCCACTATACATGCTTATTTGTAGGGTCATAGCAAATTTTGATCCACATCATCTGCTTTTATTGCTTTATATTCTTATTGTGGGTTGAGTGTTGAATTTACCAAGTGATCTTTGTGAGTGGTCACTATGACGACTGTGTGTGTGCCTTGTGTGATACGCACGACCCTCCTCTTGGGATTATTTTCGGCATTTCAAATGGCATTGTTTCCAGGGAGCAATGCATAGTGTAGCATTTTTGTACATATTTATTTGCACGTAATTTCTCTTTTTATTTACCTTTATTTATTGATAATTGCTTATCTGTTTCAGACCCATCTGGTATATGTTGTTCTTCTTACAAGGGATCGCGTGGAGACAGTCATTTCTTCGGAGGAGGACGTACTCTAACCGCGCTTGGATTGGCCTTTTCTACATAGGCCAATTTGAGAGAGCATGGAGGAGACAAAGAGAGAGTGAGAAAGAGTAGTTTAGCATAGTCTTTATTTTCATTTTTGTGTGAGAGAGATTTTATTTTTGCAAAATTAATTTGGCACTGCCACACTAAGCGAGGTCTAATGCCCGGGTGTATGTTCACCTGGGAGGCTCATTGCGGTTTTTCGTGTTTTATCGCCTTTCTTTTATTATATTTCACGCATTTTGAGCTTTCTGCCTTTGTTTTATTTGTTTTGTGTGATTGAGCTCTTAGACATTAGGATTTGCTTGACTAAGTAAATTAGGTCCAAACACTTAATAGAAGCATATTCCTATAGTTCTATACATTTTTACTCAGTCAACTTAATTATTGATTATTTAGATTTGAGACCATGTGCCATGAGAGACTCCACAAAACACATGCAAGACCCATTGTAGCGAGCACCGAGGAGTCTCCAAGATCGGATCCTTAGGTTTCATCTCTAGATAATTAACATTTGTTCTTCCCGATAATAGCAATTACGTTTTAGGTTGCTTTCTCGATTTGCATACCATGCATGTAGTATAGGTTTATATTTTCTATTTTACATCCCGCATAGAGAGAGTTGGGAAGCAATATAAGTAATTCTAACTTGCATGCCTCATTAGTCACTAAGGTGAGATTTCCATCTTAGAGACAACTTGCACTGCTTTTTTGCCTTCTCCCTCTATTTTTTCTTAAAATAGGATTAAAGAAAAAATATAAAGAAATAGTTAAGCGACTTGCTCTGAAAAATACTCAAAAAAAATAAAAACCCTAAAATTAAAACAAGGGGGTTGTTAATAAAACTTTGACCTTACTAAAAATTGTAAAGGATATCATTATTTTGGGTTCATAAATCCCTCATTGTTTTCAGGTACCTTCCAGACCGAGTGAGGCATGACCCATAAGTATTAGAGCCAAAAACCCGATCTGTGGCAGCCTTGATTATCAAATGGGTTGGTGAAGTATCAGCGCTTCTATCATATGTGACCGAGTAGGGCCCTGTCGACAATGGAGCTACTCCCTTGTGTGGAGCATGCGACTTTGTCTGAAGTATTAAGCTTAGGACACACCCTCACAGGTGTATCTGTCTCATCAGTTTGCATCTGAGTATCTCACTTGCAGGGGAAGTATTGGTTTTGCCTATTGGTTTCCTCCTCTATTTCTTTGGCTGAGTAACTGCCCGGGCATGAGACTAAGGACTTCAAAGTACGTAGATCACAAGTTACAAAGGAGGTGGAACAAGTACGTTGAACTTTATTAGTAGTACACGCACTCCTATAGTGATAGCGCTCATAAGGACTTCTTACAAGATCTTTCCCGCAAAACAAAAATAAAATTGAAAAGACAATAATAGTCGAACTCTTACGGCTTCACTTGTGTTGAGTTGGTGAACCAACAATTGTTTGTTGTTTATTTGATTTTAGTTAATTTCAAAGATCGGTCTCGCATATTGTGTGCCTTTTTTTCATTTTCCCCTTCCTCATTTGACCCCTGCTTGCTTCGAGCCTTCTACTCCTTTTCACTCCATTTATTCCTCGTTTAACATCATAGCTTTCCTCCATTCTTGATCTCCCCCTTCCTCTTCGAGATGGAGACCCATGTATGTCTTAGTCGGTACTCCGTCGACAACAACATCGATTCCATGCACTCGCATTCTCCAATAATTCGAGGTGATTCCCACGAACCCGATTCAGACTTCGCAAACCAATCTCCAAACTCCCCACTTTATTCAATAATATGGAATCACTCTTGTCCTAAATTCTGCTCATTTGGATGGCAATTGATTTCACTCCTTACACCTCACTATCTATCATGAAATTCTGTGTTAACATTAACACAGAACGGTTCTCAACATCTGGTGCTTATATTCAGACTGATCGGGGCATCATTCCATATATAGATCATGAGCTCGATCTGGAGCTAGAATTTTTCTCAAACTCAAATTCAGAAAAAGATACAGATATGGCTCCCATAGGAAAAGGGAAGGGACACTAACATCCTCCACAGCCAGACAAAAATGTCGTGAATGCCCAACTTCTCACCTCTATCCAGGCGATCCATCAGCATCTCACTGACCAGGCCTTATCCCAGGTTTCCTTCCAAGACATGCTTAATGATTTGAGGAGAAGGAGAGACAACCTAGGAGGAGGAGGAGAAGAAGAAGGAGATAGAGAGAGAGAGAGAGCAGTTGGAGGTCATGTAGGACCAACAGATGAAGCCCAAGAAGAGAGGTGCAAGCCCACGCTCAAGGAGACCTATAACACTGGAGTGGAACATATGACCGAGTGGATCCAAATCCCTACGGTCCATCCACACTTTGAGTTGAAGCCTCAACTCTTGGCGCTTCTAACGACCTTCCATGGAAATGCAAATGAGGAACCTTATCTCCATCTGCAACAGTTTGCACATATCTGTGGTACAATTCACTACCCTAACATATCGATAGGTGTAGTCAAAATGATGGCATTCCCATTTAGCCTTCACGACAAGGTGCTTCATCGGATCAACCACTTGGGAAAGGTCGTCACGACATGGGAAGAGCCTAAGTCTGCCTTTCTGCATAAATTCTATCATCTTGGGTGACTAAACCAGATATGTACTTGCATATCTAACTTCATCCAAGCCACCCACGAATCCATTCATGAGGCTTGAGAGAGGTTTACAGATTTACAAGAGAAGTGTCCTCATCATAACATTCCTAGGACGAGCCTAGTCCAACACTTCTTTGGGGGACTCACAATTGAGAGCCAGAAGCGCATGGATGCTGCTTGTGGCAGTTCGCATTTCAACAAAGACGAGGATGACGTCTGGAAGATCTTAAAGGAAATGGCAGAAGGAGAGGCTGCCTTATCGTCGTCACGTGCATATCAGTACTAGCCCCACAATCTTCAGAAGCCAGTGCATATTTCTCACGAAACGAACAGGGATGAGAACTCCAACCTCAGAATAATTGTGAGATCTGCCATGCTCTATGGATATGAATGTTGTCTTGTCAACCATAGACATGTGTAGAGAATGGTTGTAGCAGAAATGAAAATGCTAAGGTGGATGTGTGGACACATACATAAAGATCGGATTCAGAATGATGCAATCAGAAAGAAAGTTGGTGTAGCTCTGATCGAGGATAAGATGCGAGAAAATCGCTTAAGATGGTTTGGTCATTTAGAAAGAAGATCAATGGATGCACTAGTTAGGAGATGCGAGTGTTGGGATGTTGAGCCGACTAAGAGAGGGCGAGGACGGCCCATGAAGTTTTGGAAAGAGACTATACGAAGGGATCTTAGTTTTTTGGATATAAGCCCGAGATTGACCCAAGAAAGATCTGAATGGAGGCGAAGAATCCATGTACCCGACCCTACTTAATTGTGGGAAAGGCTTTGTTGTTGTTTGGTATACAAAATAGTCAGAAAATAAAACTAAAATTATTTTGGAGTTTTTTATAGTTTTGAAATGTTTTATTATTTTTCCAGAATTTTCCATAATTTTTAAAGCCTTTTAATAAATCAAAAATATAGAATAAAATAAACAAAAACTAAAATGGATGTTTTTGGATTGTAAAATAAAAAATACGGTAAAAAATGGATGAAATATATACAGTATGAAAGATATTTTTTATATTTTCCAAAGAGTAGTTTTATGATTTTTTTAATTTTAAAATAAATTTTCAAGAATTTTTTTCTTTTGAGAGTTTATGGTTTTTATAGTTTTATGAGGAATGAAAATGCCAAAATTATATAGAAATTAAAATAAATCAAAAGAAACAAACATGAATTTTTAAAATTTTCCATGAAATTTTTATATTTTTATTGATTTTCAAAGGCAAATGGGGATTTTTGGATTTTTTTTGAATTTTGAAAAATATTATGGTGTAGGATGTAACAAGAAGCTGGATGAATTTTTTGTGGAATTATTAATGAGGTTTTGATATTTTTATTTAACTTTTAATAAGCAAAACAAATGCACACTCCTAAGGGCATATATGGAATTATTTAGAGTTTGCATTCTAAACAACAATAGAGATAAAAACTACGATGCGTAATGTGTAAATTTCCCAAAAATTGCATGCCAATGCATGTGCACCTCGCAGGACTGGACTTAAATGTAAAAAATAGTACCAGGGTTCAAATAATAACTCAAAACTGCATACCATTTATTCCAAATAACCAAAAATGCACATGCCGATCACACACTATAGTTCAAGCAAGACTTAAATGTAATTAATATAAAGACGAAGGGTAACAATGCAAATGTTTAAGTTATTACAAGCAAACATGTATCCACTGGGGACTTGTTTTGAAAATAAAATAAAGACATGGGGTAAAGGTGCAAATATACCCTTTAAATACGTGGCGCCTTGGACGGCTCTGATGCATTGCGGATCAGATCGGATGATGGAGATTGGCTCTAGATTAGAAGGTGTCGATTAGATCTGAAAGATGAATCTCATGGCTCAGAATTGGGGCAAAATGGACGATTGAGATCTGAGCTGGAGCTCTATTCTTGATCATGCGACTACGGGGGCTTCTAGAAGAACTGGGGAGAGAGTCTTCCGCGCCGAACTTGATTGTCCTAGATCTCCCTCGTCTTGGCTCTACTACACATCAAGTCTATCTCAAATGAAATCTTCATGGGTTCCTCTCTGATACACTCCTCGGATCATCGTGAAATCACTAGATCGTCGATTTGGAAGGTGTTGAACGTAGTTGCTCTAGGAACCTTCTATCTTTGATTTGCTACAGCTTCTATGCTCTCAGACCCAGCAAATGAAAGCTTAGGATCTCAGCTTATATATTAGTTTGGGGTTTATTTTGGACTTTTTTATATTTGTTAAATCCAAAAATATCTCGGATAATTAACTTTTTCACTATTTTAATATATTTATTACTTTAAAAATACCTAAAAATTAATATAAGTTCTACAAAATTACTAAAATAGAGAAAAATATAAAAATAACAAAAATGTTTTCTTTTATGTAATTTGAGTATATTTTGATGTATTTAAAAATATAGTAACCTATATAGATTATATATCCTATATACTAATTAGATTATTTATAATACTAGTATTATTAAAAATAAATATATATATTTTATTTTAAAAATAAAAAGAAATTAACATTTTAAAAAATTAAAAAGAAAATATAAAATTAAAAATCTAACAATAACAAATTATAAAACAATTAGAAATCCATAAAAAAATTAAATATAATCAAAAACCCAAAAATCAATTAAAAAGAAAAGACAAAAAGAAAATAAGCAAGAAATTAGTAATAATTAGTAATAGTTAATCAATAATTTCTCAATCTATACAGCTCGCTCCTTGAGTTTGACACTCTACCAAATTACACCTATACACATCTTATGTATAGCTACAATAATTTTTGATTCACATCTGCATCACATTGATTTATTCATCATATGGTGCGTTAATTGTTGATCTGTTAAGGATTGGTCATTACAACAATTGTTGTCCAACTTGTTGGATTATCAGACGGGTTGCTCATCATCCTAATCATGAAAAGGAGGTTTCGGATGTTATATCAAATTAGTTGTGAGACGTTGGCCTAATTTACATGGTGTAATCTAGGAGATAAGCGAAGAACTTTTTTATTAATATTATCTCTTGCACATGTCCTTAAAGATTCAAGCACTAAATTAAGACTATCGTCACTACATACATATTAGAGTTTATATCTAAACCAATTTCGGCAGCATAACCACGCAATCCTTCAATATACCCCACAAATTAAGCTTAATAGCCTTTAGAATTGATATCAACATAACAATAGTTAAAGTATATTCAAATTATTTTGGTATATCGAAGAGGAATGATGTTATATATATACACATACATACATACATATACCGAAAACTAGCTCAGATATAAACTCTAACATACATGTAGCGATGATGGTCTTAATTCAGTTTTTAAATCTTTAAAGACTCTCCTTGTTCAGGAACTCTGAACTAAGGAAAGCTAACATAAATGGCATATTAT
The DNA here is from genome assembly GCA_037367405.1 of Ottelia alismoides. NCBI lineage: Eukaryota > Viridiplantae > Streptophyta > Magnoliopsida > Alismatales > Hydrocharitaceae > Ottelia > Ottelia alismoides. The sequence goes on from JAZKJV010010689.1 coordinate 296,565, forward strand.
ACGGATACCTTGCATCTCTCATATGTACGTGCTACATATGAGGAATTCAAGATATCAATATAATATATACAATTATGTTAGATGGGTATTTACAAAGATTTTAGTTTACGATTGGGATACAGATCTATGTGATCCTAATATTGTACCTAATAAAGTGTTTAATATTATATTATTAGGAATGTACCTACAAAAATATCTTCCATGTGCACACATCAAAATCCACAACCAATAGACAGGGATATCTCATCTCGAAGTGAGTTTAATAGTTTCATGAAAAAAAACAAAAATATAACACGGAAGTGATGAAATCTTCCAATATGTTGCACATGCCTCCTGTTGTGTACAACCACACACCACCCGATATGGAGGGATGTATTGTATGTATTATTTTGTGTGATTTCATAGTTATTTAACATTTTTCCTTATTAATTATAGAACTACAAACTAATATGCCACATTGGTCCACATTAGTTAAACTTTAATGTGATAAATAATCACAAGAGGGGTACTTGACTGGAAAAAATAAGAAGCACATTGTCTCAGTTGAATAAACGGTGTTTCATCATAGACAAAAAAATAATGTCAGCATTGTACATTTTTAAATGCTCTTATTTAATTTAATTTAAAAATTTATGAATTATAATATTCAAAAGGTTTTATGTTTTAATATTTACCAAAATAAATATAATTAATTTTTTTGATTTTAGAGAATTAATAGCATTTTTAATTCTTTAATGTAAAAAATTACAATTGTATTTATTTTTATTTCACATTTTAATATATTTAATATTTACTTAAATAAAAGTAATGAATAATTTCAATTTATTTTACAATTTATTTAAATAAATTTAAGGTATTTTACACTTCACAAATAAAAGTATTCGTTATCACTTTATGTTGTGTTATGTACTACTTTGATTTCTATTATAATATACCAATATATCTATAAAATATTGTTATCTAATTATTTTTAATACTTTTTCTAGTTATTGTTTGAATTATTAGTAATATTCTAAAGTTAAATAATGGAAGAATATCCAAATGTTTAATTAAATTTTGATAATTAGTTTTTTCTACTTAGAAATTATCACTAATTTTTTATTTTATGGGAATTAGTAGCATTTTTAATATTTTAATGTAAAAATTTACGAACTATATTTTTAAATATGAAAGTTTTATTACTTATAAATGATAATTAATTTTTTTATTTTATGGGAATTAATAACATTTTTTAATATTTTAATATAAAAATTTACAAACTGTATTTATTATTATATATTTTAATATAATTCAATATTTATTTAAATAAAATTATTGAATAATTTCAATATGTTTTATGATTTATTTAAATAAGTTCAAGGTATTTTACACATCAATATTAAGAGGAATCTTCATCATTTTAAAATTTAATGTTGTGTACTACTTTTATTTCCATTATAAAACTTCATTATATCTATAAAAGATTGTTATCTAATCATTTTTTATAGTTTTTGTAGTCATTTTTGGAATTAATTGTAGTATTGTAAAATTATATAATGGAATAATATCCATATGTTTAATTAAATTTTAGTAATTACTTTTATTACTTAAAAACAAGTAATGAATTTTTTTGAGTGATATAACCTAGTTATTGTAGTTTATAGTTTTCATATAATAAAAAGTAAATCTTAATTGTTAATATCTACAACCCCCCTAAATTCGTATACCATCTCTCATATGTATCCTCTCTAGACCATACCTACACATATACACCCCTCTCAATATTAAATACACCAAAATAACCCCATTCCCATGCTAACGGAATCCTATATGTATATTCTCCCTCTCTCATGTACTACCCATGTCAAGTAACTAATCCTAATTGACAACTAACTCCTAGGTTATATCCTAAGTTATTTATGCATAATAAATCACAATCATGACATGGTAATATTATCTCCTAGGTTTAGCCATTCTTTATCATCAACAAGATATTCTAGAAACCACTAAAATGGCACTTCTATTTATTTTTCAAGCATCTTACACAATTCTAAACATGAAACTCGTTGTGACATTTCATAGTACACCTTCCAAGCATGAGCAATTTCATCTATATATATACTACAATCACTAATCCAATAACAAATACACATTGATCTATTGCAAATGATACATATATAAGCAACAATTTTATGCATTAAAAACACAAATAAACACGATTATTCTATCAAAAATCTTGAATACTTAAAACATGGGCATACAACAAAATATACAACAAAATAATGAAAATGAAGATAGGATATAGAGAAATACCTCAAGGAAGGCATGTACATGGTTGGATGAGGCAAATGTTGGCCATCAGAGGGAGTGCACACAGAGGAAGGGTCGTCGGAGGGGGTGTTTTGGGGGCTCATGTCAAAACGAATGAGAAGGAAATACCCTGGATCACTATATATACGAACATAGGTGAGCACATCACGTATACACCTCAATGCTCTCCCTACAAAATTATCACGCCATGTGTTGTCATGTTGAAAATCAAATAGACGGGCATAATGGGTGAACACATGTGCAGACCATGTGCTCACCCATTTGAATTCTAAGGCGTTAATGCCAACCAGATCTGAATTACAAAGGGACGAGGGAACGAGCAAGCATGGTTGTTGTCCGGGTGCTCGCCTGGACATGGGCAAGCACATTTGCTCGCACATCCCTCGGAAGATCATGCTCGCCACATGCCTTTTTTAGTAGTGACACTTGATTAAGTTGTCAATGACCAAATATCTACAGTCCATTAGAGAATTCATGAAAATTCTAATTTTGATCTGATTGAAACAAATAATAACTTGTTGGATGCATATCGTCATTAGGAATCCAACAATCTTAAATTTTGTAAATCAGGTAGAAGATGAGGGAGATATGACAACTTTTGTGAAGACGGGTCCAGTCTGAATTGTTGGTTGATGAATCTCCATGTCATCACCTTTATTCTTTCATTTTGGCCTTAAATCCCTAGGAAAATGTATGTAAATAGCATTAAAATACATGAACTAACACACACTAGTTGACCTATAAATAATTTATAAATACTTGTATTTAAACCTAAAATAAAAGAATAACGGAAAAGAAAAGAAAAAGAAACAAAGTATTGAAAATACGGAATGACCCTAGACCTCGAGACCAAGTCAATATTGACTCGGTCGACCAAGAATAAAATAGGAGGAGATAGGGCAAAGAACTATGTAAAAATACACACAAAACCCTCACTGAATACCATGTGAATAATCATTATTTAACCTATTTTATTCTTCATTTTATACACCTCAAATACGAAAATGTTCAGCATGAAACTTGTACATAAAAATACTCAAAGTTTATAAAAATAATTGCACGTGAAAATAATGCACTATGAAACTGCAACACATAGATGAAAAAATCGTAAATCGAACTTCACAAATCAATATATTCTGCGTATGAACTCAAATTTGACCAAACTCACTTCCATTATATTTAAAATTAAATTATCTTTTTAATGAGGGTGGTTTCATTAAAAATGGAGTTGAGATGCAAAAGCCAGTTTTCTGGGGTCCCATTGTACTATATACATGCATATTTTATTCATTTAATTTATTCTTTATATTTTTGCTATTCTTATATTATAAATAATTGTAAATATTTTTTGAAACATATGAAAAACATAAACATAAAATAAAACCATTAAAAATACACTAAAATAAATAATATAATAAACTATATAGGTATACTATACCTACAATGTATATACACATATTTATTTAAGTATACACATAAAATCAGAAAAATAAAATAATAACATCTAAATATGTATTTAATTATATTATAAATATATAGAATATTTACATATAATAATAAAATATAAAAACACAAAATAAAAATAAAATAGGTCAAATAAAGGTATTTATATCTATGTATATACTTGTAAAAATTAGAACCTAATAATAAAGGTTGTAAAATAAACAAAAATGCCCATAAAATAATAAATAAAATAAGAAGCATTTTTTACATTTAATTAATAAAATTATTTATTATTTTTTACCTAATTAATAAAGTAAATAATCCCTGAATTAGTCTAATTTGTCCACATGGACCAATCAAAGTCCAAGGATTGTTGACCCGACAATCAACTGTCCTTCTCTTCATCCAACATCAAACAAAATTCACGAGATTGCCACCTTCTCTCCTTTTCAATCTTCCTCCACACCTCCCTTCTTCCCCGATGTCCTCCCTTCTTGTCCATCTTGTATCCCTATTCCATGCTCGAGCCCTATGCTTCATCCACCCCTCGCCATCTTCACAAACCCACCTCCCAAGGTCACTGGATTCAATGTCTATAAATAACCTCTCCAGACCTCTTTTGCCTTTTTAATCCTTTTCTTCCATGTAACCCCAATAGGATTTATCTAGGTCGAGTATTCTGATGACAATAGGTGCTCTCTAGCCTTGTCGGCGTGGAAAAGGGAAAAGATCAAGTGGTCCAGTCTCATCGGAACCCCTTCAAGCGGAGCTTCTCTGCTTCTTGGTGTAACAACTAGGTTCAAGTTGTTTTCTTGCATTTTAGTGTAATTTTATTTAGTATCATAGTTTAGGTTTTATTTCATGCAATCAGTCTTTAGGTTAGTTTTATCCCAACTTCTTTGTCCGTTGGATATTAGAGCTCTGGCCATTGTATTGTTATAAAAACCATCATTCTAACCCTTACTTTCATTTCCATATCGAAACTCTCCATCTTCTCCATTAAATGACCCATCTGCCACCTTAATTTTGCAAGGATCATGTTTGATCCGAGCTCCTTCCTACGCCTTACGTTGGAGCTTAATTGTGTCTCCCATTTCATATGCAATCAGCTTCAATCTAGGTTCGAGGGTGTTTGCCTCAAGCCCCTTGTACTCTCTATGCAAGTGTAGAAGGCAAAGGGTCCCTCCTAGGTCGATTCGTGCCCTTGCAGGAAGCTCCAGGTAGTGTGTCCCTCCTCGTCGCTTCAGGCCCCCATCGATGGGGTATGGACTCATCGAACACCTCCACTCGCTGTAAAATCCTTCTAGCAACCTCCTAAGCATTTTAGTCGTGAAGGAACCCACCTGGACGTGGCGATATGATAGATCGAGGGAAGACACCTCAATGTATTCCCTATTCTTGGGAATGAAGCTAGCACCATCCAATTGGGGATTCACCCTAGTTTTGTCCTCTGTCGTTAAATCTTAAGGCACCAGCACCGTCAGATTCTCGCAGAAGCTCTAATCTCCTTTGTCCATCAGCGAAACAGTATAACCGCTTTGTGGTCATCGATGTCGATAAGTGAAATATCCTGTATCATTCTACGGCATGCATAGAGGTGTAAATTCCAGGCATACCCCTCTGCTTTTTGGTTTTGTCATTTAGTCTTGTAAATATTAAATGAAGCATATTATTTGGCAAACTTTTTGCATTAAAGACATGCACTTTCTTTTAGTTGCAATAGTCCTTCTGCCTCACATGTATGGGCACGTGAGATGTTGTAATAATTGCGTACATACCCCTAGACTACATGTTAATGTTTTATAAATTACAAACAGTTCCCCGTAAATTGTAGCTTTTAATTTTATGTATATGTGTCTTTATAAATATTTTTAATGCTAAAAAATAATGGAAAATTAATATAATTGCCTAGGATATTTCTTGTTCGCGTATATTTTTCCCATGGCATTTTTATTAGTTTTTATCTTAAAAACACAAAAATATGTATTTTCTTATTATTTGAATATTAAAATCCTTAAAAAAATACAAAACCTCTTTAAAAATTCCAAAAAAATATATATTAGGCATATTATTACTTAATCTACCATGTATTCAAAAACCACAAAAAATAAAACTAAAACATTAAAATCACACAACCTTAAAAACACCATAAAAATCAGTAAAAAGTAAGTAAAAATCGAAAAATGCTATTTTCCATCATATACTTTCATTATTACATATAACATAAATTAAATTTTATTTTGGGAATCTTGGAGATTACCTATTTTTAGAACCTAAAACAATTCAGCTAATTAAATTTCTAACTATTATGTATACTTTAATACTTTAAAAATACAAAAATTAGCAAAAATCTATAAAAAAATCAAAAATAGAGAAAAATATTAAAAACACAAAAATACTTTATTTTATGTATTTTGAGTATATGTATGTATATTTAAAAATATAAAACATTATATACACTATACATATCTTATATTACTTATATAGTATATAGTATCTATATTATTATATATTTTTTTAAAAAAATAAAATAACTAAATCTGCAATATCAAAAAAAATATAATATAAAAATATATAAAAAAATATTTATATAACACTTTAAATTCCATAAAAAACAAATATAACTAAAAACCCACATAAAAAGGAAAAAAGGTTAAAAGTACAAAAATAATAATTATTAATTATTATTAATTACTAATAATTAATCTACCTACCAATTTCCTCCCAAAGTTTGACACTCTACTACTTGTCCATTATATACATTTGTAGGGTTAAATAAAATAAATTTGGACTCCACGCATATTTTTATTGCACATATATTGTTGTGGATTAATTGTTTATTGAGAAGATTTGATCAGATACCAAGTGTCCCGAGAGCGGCCGACACAAATATTATCGGATCTGACTTGTTTGACACCGTAGGCCCTCCAAGACCAGACGTTAGGTACCTCAATTTTTTTCATGTCATCAAATGATATCATTGCCAAGGAGCAACGCGTAGGATATTTTGTATATAGTAGCTATATTATTTTTTCTATCTTTATTTCTTTTTATTTCAATAATTATTTATCTGTTCTAATCATCCTCTTTTGTTGACTTTGTTGCGAGGGATCGTTACGTGAGGACGGACTTCTAGGAGACTGACGCAGCCAAGTACAGTGAAGATCAGCTTTTTGCTGAGTCAATGGGAGAGAGGCAGATCCAACCGAGGAGCTGATTGATGAATTCTCACTCATCACTCTTTATTCTTTTATTTTAGTTAAATATCTTGGCAAAGCATCATGTATATAGTTATAAATACAATAAATTAGCAATAATCATGCATTTGTTAATATCTAATAATTAGCATGTATTTGTGCAAAAATAAAAGAATAAAGAATAAAAGAAAAAGAAGAAAATATTTAGAATAAAGATTGAGTGACATGTACCCAAGAGAGGGTCTAATATGGGCCTGATCGCCAAATAAAAGAAGTAGAGAGAGATAGGGCCACTCTACCTTGTACATATTTTTTACCTATGTGTATATAATTTATTTTCACAAAAATAAAAATAAAAAGGTATTTTTATCCCCTTGTATATATTCCTAAAATCAAAACAAAAATGAGAAAAATAAAATAAAATACAATAAAAATCTCTCTCTCACCTTGTATATAATACATGTATATATGTATCACTCTTTATTTATTTTTATACTTGTAAATAAATAATAAAAAACAAAAGTAATTTCACACTCCAAAAATTTTGTTGTAAATAAATAAAATATAAAATTGGGGTATTTCTGTAAAAATAAAAAAATAAAAATAATTGTACATAATACATAGGTATTTTATACCTGTATATAATACACTATATTGTATATATCATAAATTATTTTTCATAAAAATACATAAAAATCACAGAAAAATAATTAAAATAATAATAAATAATTCATTTTACTTATTTTTTAATTTAATTCATTTATTATTTTTATCTATTTATTTTTTATGTTTCAGCTATTTTGTCATTTAGCCTATTCTGTCTTCTTCCCTCACCGCACCTGATTCGTCTAGGGCGAATTGTTGACACCAGTCAATTGCCCCCCCGGACCTTTCTTCGCTCGGATCCGGTTTTCACCCGATTTTCTCCTAATTTCCCCGATCCGATCCGACCACCATCTTCTTTCGTTCGCCACTCCGATTACTGAGGGATGATCCACGAGTCACGCCCGATAAATTCCCTAGGAATCTGCCCCTCGGTTCGCACGCCCACACTCCATACTTATCGGACCCTACAGAGTATAAAACCTCCTAGAGCTCCATCTTTTTTATTATCTTTGGCCGCCCCCTCATCTCTGATGATCTCCACCTCTTCCCACGAGTGACAACGTGTGATAGAGCATGTTGTAGAGAGGATTCAAGCCCTGTAGCCTTAGGTCCGGTGAACGCTCCACCGTGCTCCGCCGTGAGGAGAGCCCTGCCTCTGGACCCGTCGACCCATCGAGGCGAAGACCCCCGGAGGTCCTTGACCTTCTGCCCAGACGACCCCAGTCACTAGGTAACTTAGACTTCTTCTTGCTCGTGTTTGATTCAAGATATTTGAGTTCGGGCCAACCTGAGTTGCTTGGCCCCGTTCACCGTGATCGCATCATCCATTCGCTATCCCGATGATCTTAGCACCTCCGCCAACCTTCTCCCCATCTTCTACGCCCATCCATTCACCTCGTTCTCCCTAGGAATGAGTCCTAGGCCCTCCTCCACCGTCGCTTCACCGGAGGGCCACGCCTCACCTCATCTGCCACCCATCCTGCGTACTGATGGGTCGAGGCACTTTGCCCTCGACCCAGTAGCTCATCTGTGTAGGTTTAGCGCTTAAGGGACCTCATCTGGAGGTCGACATATCAGGCCACAGCCGCTCCAGGTCATCCAGCTTCGCCAGGCCGTTCCTGACGGTATTGGCCTCATCGGAGCATAGCCACAGCTGCGAACAGTCGCCGGCATCCTTTTCCCCATCAGAGCAGCCCCGGAGGACGTCCCTACAGTATGTATCGGCCGATCGAAGCTCGCCGGCGGTGAGTTCTTCGTCGTTCTTCCAAGGGTCATCTCTGCCATTGGATCGAGGCTCCCTCCAGTTTTAATCTCGTCCGTTCATCTTTAGGGAGTCCTCGATCGTTCGATCCATCAGAGGATCAGCTCTCAGCCGTCCATCATCGAAGAGGCATCCGGCGATCTCAGCCATCAGATTATAAGTGGAGTGATGTTGTCCATTTTTAGTAGTTGTTTTTATTTGGACATTTTGCATCTAGGACCTTGTGCTTCTGTTATTTGCATTTTTGTCCCTCTATTTTTGCATCATGTGGTCTGTCACGTGACTTCTGGGTTATTTGCATGCTCAGTCCTGGACTTTATGGTTTTTAATGAATGAATCATTATAAATAGGATTTGCATTTATACCCCTGAGTGCTTGGTTCACGTGCCCCCCACGTGTGGATCGGTATTTTTGCAGATTAAGCCCTAAACTATTTCCGCTTGTTATCTGTTGGCTTGAAACTTTTTGCGTTTTGGCCCTGTGTGCTGTGTGTTTTACTTTTGATTTAATAAATAGCAAATATTATCCAAAAATCACGAAATTTTGACACATGGCTCCTTCCATGGTGTAGGAATTTTGGTTAATTTTTGGTGTTTTCATTTATTATTTTTAAAAATTCAAAAACCTTAAAAATTGTTCCTGTTTGTTTTTAAAAATCAACTAAAAATAATAAAAGCCCTTGAAAAATTCTAAATAATTCAGTGTTTGCTTGTTTTGAGTTGTTTTTATTTCAATCCAATTTTTGTTGCATTTCCATTTATAAAACCCATAAAATGGAAAAAGAGTAAAAATATTCTAAAAATCATTAAAAATCCATAAAAATTCAAAAAAGGTGTTTTCTTCCTTTGTCGTTAGATTTTTACTTGTAGTTTCACTTAAAATTGCTGCTCGAATTTTATAGGCATTTTAAGCAATTTTAATCAGCCTTTTGGTTCCAGCTGTACATTGGTTTGTATTCCTGACTTTATTTCATTTTTAGAAAATTAATTAAAAATCAAAAAACACCTTAAAATCCACAAAAACATTTGAATATTTTAAAAACTCTGAAATATTTTTATTTTGAATTTTTGAGTATTTTTGAGCCTTTATATAATTGTTTAAGTGTTGATTTTTGGCTTCTTCGACCCTTTTTCTTAACATTAAAAATCATAAAAAATTTTGAAAAATATAAAAGCCACCACTTCTTTGTTTCCCTTGGATTTCTGACTACTTCCTAGCGTTAGCATCACGTGCTCCTTGTGTTTGACCTTGGTAGCTATACCAGGTAAAATAAATTAGCGAGACCGCTCTGTTTGATTGATTGCTTGATTTTTATTTTGGTGGTCTTAATTTTTCTTGATTGAGCCTGATCAGAGTGGTTGAGGTCGCAACGATCATTGATACCATTTACCCTTAGTCGCTCTGGCGCGTCTCATCAGAATGGCGTCATTGCCGAGGAGCACGGCTTAGTAGTCGGTTTTCCCTTTTTCAGCTTTGTTTTCATTTTTCTTCTTTTTATTTTTATTTTGTTTGATTTCTTTTTATTCTGGTTTTTGTTTATATTTTATTTCTTTTTATTATATTTCTTTTGTTTTTATTTTCATTTATTATATTTCTTTTATTTTCCTTTTATTTTTTATAAATAAATGTGGTTTGGCACATTTTCTGTTTCCCTTTTCTTGCGAGGGCCTGACGAGCGAGGGCGGCTATCTGTATAGAGTCGAGGCACCCGAGTGACTTGGAGGCGGCTCGTTTCTGCATCGAGCCGCAGGAGAGCGTGGGAGAGGAGGAGCATGAAATCTGGGAGTAGTTGTAGTTTAGCGTAGGTTTATTTTTTGCATTCTATTATTATAATAATATAGGATAGACTTTGGACTCAAACAAGGTGATTGTTGCGGGGTTTGTTTTTCCAAGCACCGGTGTGCTCGGGGGACGTCACCGCGGATTTTCGCTCATTTTGGTTTTTGACCGCATTTTATTTTCTTTTTGATTCTCAAAGTTTTTGGCCATTAGACTTAGGATTTTTGCTCTGATTGTAACGCAATTACTTAAGGCCCAACCCTAATTGATTGCCTGCTCCTATAGATCGTTAATTGGACCTTATTAATTAAAGTACAAATAAAAAGTTAACTCGGTCACCTGAGTGGTCACGTACCGCTAGAGGCCATATATAGCGCTGGCAGGATCTGTTGTGGCGGACACTGATCGACATCAGAGACTGAACCCCGACCCTTCTTGTTGACCCATTAGCTACAGTTCTTCGCGAGTAGAAATTATTTGTCTAAAGTCGATTTCTTCTTGCATCATACAGGTAGTTTACTTTCAGTCTTTTATTTTATGCGCGGATCACTCTACATGTAGAGAGATGGAGTCAGGTACGCATTTCATACTCTACATGCATCATCGTGTTTGATCGCGCATCGACTTTTTTGACTTCTCTCCCTATTTGTTTGGACTTAAAATAACCAGGAGAACCGAAAAATTTGTTAGCCGTTGTTTGATTTGAAAAATACTTAAAAAGAAAAAACTATAAAATTGGGACTTCTTAAAGCAAGTGACCCTAAAAGACACCTCACCTAAAAATTTATCTTGGGAGAGTAATCCCCTCATTGTATGGTTTGAATGAGCGAGAGAGTGACCCGCACACTAGGCTAGAGCTATATCGACCTCTCTTTAGACTACTGGTTTCGGGTTAGTTGTTCTTCAGTGAGAATCTCTCCGGTCTCCGGTAAAGCGGGTCGCGATATCCTTAACAGAGCGAGTCGATCGGGTAGCCGGTAAACGGTTCGCGACTTGTACTAGCTGGGAAAGATCTAGCCTTGAGATCAGGAAAGTCTCATGGGAGTGTTAGATTCCTAACAGCTTGCTTAATCGCTCTGAAAGACTGTTTGATCATTTATTAAATTGACAAGATAAAAGACTGAACCTTTACGGTAATCAGCTCTGCGTGAGTAGGTGAATTGGGGGTTTGCTTGCCCGATCTTGTGTGCTTTTCCAGATCTCATCCACCTTCACTCCACACATCAAGATGATGGGCCGGAGGTCCCTTAGGCAGCCTCTGGTTGCACCGCTTTCGAGCACTCCAGCTCGTTCGTCTAGGTTGGTTTGCGAGAGCCGAGACCCGCTCTCCGAACTCGAGTTTGACTTCGCCCTATTCCCCCTCGATCACCCTTCTACTAGTCCTGAGGTCCCCGAGCAGATACCGAAGTAGACAATTGATGATTTATCAGCACCTGAGTTTGGGTCTTTTGCCTTTGCAGAGACCATGGCCAATAGTGAGGAGCGCACCAATGGACCCAGTGGGAACCAGACCTACGTACTTGATCAGGGTGTCATCAACAACACCCTATTAGCCTCTCTGGAGACCATGCAGCGTCAGATTAGAGACCAGGGGGCTTTCATGGTGGACATGTGCTGAGAGATTGATGAATACCCATTCATCACTCTTTATTCTTTTATTTTAGCTACAAAACCTATGCAAAACACTATGTAGATATGTGTAAATAGCATAAATAGCCATCATGCATGCATTGTGTAAATTACAATAATTAGCATGTTTTTGTGCATAAATAAAAGAATAAAGAAGTAAAAGAAAAAAAGAGGGAAATATTTAATATAAATATTGAGCGACCTAATCCCAAGGGAGGGCTCGGCATGGACCTGACCGCAAAAGAATCCAAGTAGAGGGAGATAGGGTCAATCATGTGTGTACATATACCTATGTATATAAATAAATTTATTTTCGTCTTAATAAAAAAATGTGTGTTTATTCATTTGTACTTATTTATAAAAATAAAACAAAAATAAAAATGGGAAAAATAAAAGAAAAATAAAAATAAATAAAATCTCTCTCAGCAGTGTATATAGACCATGTATATAGAATAACATACCTATTCATTTTCTCCTTGTAAATAAATAATTAAAATTCAATAAAAATATTTTTATATTCCATATTTCTTGGTGTAAATAAATAAAATAAAAATCAGAAAAATAAAAATAAAACAAAAATAAAAAGAATAAAAATCAATTCCCACCTTGTATAGATACCATGTAGATATGTATATAAACATGTTTATTTAACTAATGTAAATAAATAATAAAAATAAAATAAAAATACTTTTTATTACAAATTTTATGTTATAAATAAACAAAATATAAAATTGGAATAATTGTATAAAAATAAACAATTAAATATAAAAATAAAAAATACATATATAATAATAATATAATGTAAATACATAATTTATATTTCAAAAAAATTAATAACAAAAAATACTTTGAAAATAAATAAATATTTTTCATGTTTTAACTTTTTCAAAATAAAATCATTATCTATTTTATTTTGAATTTCTAAAATAATTTCCGATGGTGGCCTGTGATTGGTCCACGGGGGATGTTGACCCCCGGTCAACTTCCCCCCTAGACCTTTCCAACCGGATCCGTGTTCGAGTACCTGTTTTCTCCGAATTTTCTAGACACGATCCGATCACCGTTTATCCAAACCCTGGGTGCTAATTAACCCCTGAGTGATCCGAGATCTTCGCCCAATCATTTGCCTAGGGGTCCGTGCTTCACCAAGCCGGACCCGATCCCATCTTCTCGGACCTGCACGACTATAAAGCATCACCTCCGCCGCACATTCTCCGTCATCTTTGGCTACGCCCCTTCGTCCCAGGACCTCCATCAGCTCCCTTAGAGTGACAGCTATCCGAGCTTGGTGTCGAAGAGAGGAGGAGGTGCCTCCAGCCACTGATCCGGCGACCCTCATCGCCGTGCGCCGCCGCGAGGTGCGCCAAGCCTCGGACTTCGATGACTCCTTGAGGCAAAGACCCCCAGAGCTTCTCCAGCTCATCCCCAGTCGACTCCCTTCATCAGGTAACCTCGATTCCCCCTAGTTTCGCCCAATTTCAGTTTTCGCCCAAATCGCGCCGCTGGCAGTCGCCGGCTAATTCACGCCATCCCGTTCACCTACTCGATCATCGGACTGTTGATTCACCTTCACGAGACTTCCCTCTGCCTTCTGCACCCACTCACTCAACTTGGTTCGCCCCGGAACCAAGAGTCGACCTCCTCCGCCGTCGCCTCACCGGAGGTCATCCATTCGACGCACCCGACCACCCACTTCACCCCTAACCGGGTCGAGGCAATTTGCCCTCGACCAAGGAAGCTTTTGGTGCCTATTTGTAGGTCAATGCGACCCATCTGAGGGTCTCCGTCGCCGGGTCGCTCCGGTGGTCCCCAGCCTCATCGGAGGAGTCTACCAGCTGCGGAAGACCCCAAGCTTCACGTTCCACATCCCAGCAACCGAAGAGGAGGTCTCCACCGCACGCACGGAGCCTGCGAAACTTGCCGGCGAGCTGTTCTTGGAGCATCCTCCTTCACCGTCCGATCACCCCCGATGCTCCAGATACGATCATTGCCGTCTATTTGAGGAGCTCCAGCCACCATCAGATCTTTCTGGGGCTTGATCGGGACCGTCCATCCAGACAAAGGGGTGCCCTCGCTTCTCCGCCGTCGATCATCCACGTGGTGCGCCCTCGTCCCTCTGATAATAAGAGGGGTAAATTGCACTTAGACCCCTGCTCTTTTGTTTTTGCTATTTAGTCCTGTAAATATTTAGTTTATTTGTTTTTATTTTTGAACATTTGCAGTTAGGACCTTAAATTTACTTTATTTGCATTATAGTCCCTATGTGTGTGTGAACCACGTGCATCGACACGTGACTTTTGGGTTATTTGCAGTTTAAGCCCTGTACTTCCTAGATGTTATTGTTTGCATTTTTATAAAAGGGATTTACAGTTTTACCCCTCCAAGTGCATGTCACGTGTGCCGCGCGTGTTTTCGTGGGATTTTTGCATTCCAGACCCTAGTCTTTCTTGCCTTGTTATTGATCGGTCCTGGAAGTATGTTTTATTAGCATCTATGTCCCTACCAGCTGTGAGCCTTTGTTTTTATTGAATAAAATAGCAAATTAAATCCAAATTTGGTGAAATTTGGGCATGTGGCTCCTGCCACTGTGTAAAAATTTCCCTAAATTTTTGGTACATTTTTGAGGCATTTTGATATTTTTAAAAATTTAAAAATAGTGATTTTTGCTACTATTTAAATAGAAAAGTCAAAGAAAAATATAAAATCTATTTTAAAAATTATAAAAAAATTAGTGTTTGTTAGTTTTAGTGTGTTTGAATTTCTATCCAATTTTCGTGCTTTTGGGATTATAAAAATCTTAAAAATTAAAACACTAAAAATTTTATAAAAATTCTAAAAAATTCTATAAAAATGTAAAAAATACAAACTCTTTTTCAGTAGCTTAGTTTTTTGTTTATACTATTCATAAAAATTACCTCCAGACTTTTATAGATCCATTTTATATTTTTAATGGATCTTTCAAGTCTGGCTTGACAACGATTCCCTGTTTTCCCTCTTTTTGATTTTTAAAAAATTGTGTAAAAATTGAAAAATTCTGAAAAATTCACCAAGACGTTAAAAAAACCTAAAAAATATAAAAACATTTTTGTTTGCATTTTTGGAGCGTTTTTGGTTGATTAAAGAAATTGCTTTGTTGGCTTAGCTTCCCTTTTTCTTATTTTTTTCTTCATAATTAAAAATCCAAAAAAGAATTAAAATCCACCAAAAAAACTCATTTTCTTTATTTTTATTTTTAGACTACTTCGTAGGCCGCAAGGCCAACTCGTGCTCCCTGAGTCCGACCCTGGTCGCTATACCAGGTTAATAATTTAGCGAGGATCGCTTCTTTGTTGCTGATTGATTTTATCTCTTGATTGGTGGTTCTTTTATTTTCTTGTTGACCGAATCGCTCTATTAGGGTCGCGATGACACCGAATATTTTTACCTTATCCTGAGAGTGAGCTTTTTCGGGTCATCAGAATGGCGCCATTGTCAGGGAGCACGACTTAGTAGTTGTTTTTGTTTTCTTTTTGTTTGGTTTTATTTTTTGCGGTTTTCCGCGGCTTTTCTTTCGTCCGTGGCTTTTCGCGGCTTTTTGTTTTTCATTTGTTTTTATTTTCTTTTATTTTGTTTTATTTTGTTTTTGTTTGTCTTGTGTTTATTTCTATTTTCCTGCATATATCTTGCTTTATTTTATTTTTCCTATTTATTTTTATCTTGGTTTGACACTCTGGTTCTTGTTTCTTGCGAGGGCCCGAGGACCGAGGCGGCTTCTTCGGAAGCCGACGCAACCGCGGGAGTTGGAGGCAGCTTCTTTCTCTACGAAGCCGCACGAGAGCGCGAGGAGGAGGAGCCGAAGTTCGGGAGCCGCATAATAGCCGCGGAGTTTAGATAGTTTTAGATTAGATTTATTTTCAGCAAATTTTATATTCTTGTAATAATACAGGACCAGGGACAGAGACTGGACACTTGGTAGACTATCGGGGTTTGTTTCGTCGAGCACCGGTGTGCTCGGGGGACCCCACCGAGTTTTTCGCGGTTTCTCGTGGTTTTGACCGTTTATTTACTGCCTTATTGATTTACGCGGTTTTCAGCCCTAGCTTGGGATTTTTACTGATTGCGACGTAATAATTAGGGTCCATACACCTAATAACTTGCCTGTACCTATTAGATCGTAATTAGACCAAAATAAAATCAATAGAAAAGACTACTTGGTCACTTGAGGGGTCCCGAGCTGCTACAGGTCGTATACAGCGCTGGCAGGACCTGTTGTGGCGGGTACCGATCGGCATCCGAGACCGAACACTGATCCCTCCTGTTGACCATATAGCCATTTGTTCTTTCGAGTAGAACTGCTTTGTTTAGGGTCGGTTTTCCGCTTGCATCATATAGGTAGTTTATATTCAGTCTTTTATTTATGCGTGGATCACTCTGCATGTAGACTGCTGGAGTCAGGTATGCATCTCTTACTTTGCATGCATCATTGATTCCCGTGCATCGGTTTTTTCATCTTCTCCCCCCATTTTTGGACTTAAAATAATCAGGAGAACCAAAAAATTCGTTAGGCGTTGTTTGCTTTGAAAAATATCTAAAAATCAAAAACCATAAAATTTGGGACTGCTAAAAAAATATTGACCCTAAAAGACACCTCACCTGAAAAATTTGTCTTGGGGAGAGCAACCCCTTCATTGTCTGGTTTGTATGTACGAGAGAGTGACCCGCACCCTAGGATAGAGCCATATCTGAACCCTCTTCAGACTACTGCTTCTGGTCTAGTCGTTCTCCAGTGAGGATCGCTCCGGTTTCCGGTAAAGCGGGCCGTGATATTCTTAACAGAGCGAGCCGATCGGGTAGCCGGTAAACGGTATGCGGCTTGTACTGGCTGGGAAAGATCTAGTTCGGGATCAGGACAGTCTCCTGGGGGAGTCGGATTCCCAACAGGTCACGTAACCGCTCTGCTATCCTGACATGATCACCTAATAAAATTGACAAGATAATTGACCGAACTCTTACGGTCTTCAGCTCGTGTTGAGTAGGTGAACTCGGGGTTTTGTTTGCTCATCTTGTTTGTTTACAGATCCCATCTGCCCGACTCACCAGATCATCTGGCTGCACCGCTTTTCAGCACTCCAGCCCGTTCATCTAGGTTGGTTCGCGAGAGCCGAGACCCGCTCTCCGAACCCGAGTTCGATTCTACCCTGTTCCCCCTTGACCACCCTTCTTTCATACCTGAGATGCCAGTGCCAGATGAGAGACAGCAGTCAGATTTATCGGCACCTGAGATTGGGTCTTTTGCCTTTGCAGAGACCATGGCCGGCAGCAGCGATGGCCGCACTGGAGGTCCCCAACCAGAGCAGACATATGTCCTGGATCAGGGAGCGATCAACACCACCCTGATCGCCTCCCTCGAGACGATGCAGCAGCAGCTTAGGGATCAGGGCGCATTTATAATTGAGATAGGAGAGAGATGGAGCAGATGAGAGCCGACCGCGACCAGCGCGGGCCCGGAGACGGACCACGAAGACCCGATGAGCCAGCAGCAGCAGCAGCTGCAGCCGCAGCAGCAGCCGCTGCAGCAACAGCAGCACCAGATCAGCCGAGACCGATGCGGGAGTTGCACAACCCCGGATCGACACTGACGCACCGGTGGGTAGTATTACCAGCGATCGTGGGGGACTTCAAGTTCCCCTCGAACACACTACGGCTTCTACCCCGTTTCCATGGGCTCGCCACTGAGGAGCCCCATCTACATCTCCAGGAGTTTCAGATGATCCGCAGCACCGTCCACGATCGACAGGTGGACAAGGACACCATCCGGATGATCGCCTTCCCCTTTTCACTGACAGATAGAGCAGTCACATGGCTGAAGCATTTGGGGAAGTTTGTGTACACCTGGGAGCAGCTCCGCACCGAGTACTTGACATGTACTATCCACTCAGGCGGACGAACGTAGCGAGGGCCTTGATTAGCAACTTCTCCATGCTCCCCAACGAGCAGTTCCATGAGGCATGAGAGAGGTTCAGAGAGCTGACTGACAGATGCCCGTACCACGATATCACGAAGCCGAACCTAGTTCAGAGCTTCTTTTACGGGTTGACACCAGAGCTGCAGGGCCTGGTGAATGCTTCGTGTGGCGGTTCCTACTTCGCCAAGGATGAGGATCAGGTCTGGACCATCTACGAGGAGATGGTCGAGAACTATACAGTGATGTACCAGACCCGACTCTACACTCAGGGACGCCCCCAGCCCCAGTTCGTGCAGTTTCAGAGGATAGCACGGGTTGATGCTGGTCCTTCTACTTCGTCCGCAGCAGCCGCACAGTCTGAGTCTACAGCCGCAGACATGGGGATTATCAGCGAGAAGCTGGACCGGATCGAGTTGATCGAAAAGAAGCAATGACAGGGTATCACGCAGATGGATCAGATGGCACAGACGCTGAGGGACCTGAAGACACAGATCATGTGTCTCCAGGAGGCACAGACGGCTTCTCAGCCCCATCTTCAGTCACGAGGAGATCCGAGCAGCAGTGATAGCTCGTCCCATCGCTCCAGTCAGCCTAGACAGGTTCACCTTGTACATGCAGAGCTGTACCAGCAGCCACAGCCGTACTACCAGTCACCACCATCCCCAGACACTCAGATGGTGGTTTACCAGCCGGATCATCCCCTGGCAGTACTCCCTCCACCCACCTATGAGCAGGAGCCGTTGATGGATATCAATGGGATTTGGTACGACCGACCCCAGCCCGGTATCCGACGAGACCATCCCGGATTCTGCTGGTCAGCCGGAGGTGCCAGTTCCCAGCAACAGCCTCCAGTTTAGGGTGGCCAGTACGACCATCAGCGAGAGCACCAGCAGCCCCAGCCCCCAGTACACCAGCATCATCAACAGTCATCCCAGCCACAGCACCAGTAGTATGGTCCTTGTCCTTATCAGCAGGGACAATCTTGGAGGAGAGAGCCGCCTCAGCAGTATCATCAGCAGTATCCCTCTCACCCGCACCAACCGCAGCAGCCTCACTACCAAGGAGGCAACCTGTTAGGTTCTCATGGGTCGACCTATAAGAACCATGCCTTGGACGATCTAGCCCGCCTCATGACTGAGCAGCAGGCTACCTTCAGACAGGAGATGGATGAGTTCTGCCAGGAGATGCGGGAGATAGTGAGAGGGAAGGCTGCCATCCCTGCCCAGAGTGAGCCAAACCCGAACAATCTGAAGAGAAAGTCTGAGCAGGTAGATTTCACAGAGTTTGCCACTCCTAGTGATTCATTTGGTGATATGTCTGCATATCTATTTGATACTGATTTTGTCACACTTAGGAGCGGTAGGATGCCAGCAGGCGGCGCCTCGTCTGAGCGACGATCACATGCCACTTCCAGAGCTCCAGACGAGGAGGAGCGCGGTACTGATGCCGCGAGAGATGATGACGGTGGTGTTGACGCCACCATGGATGTCGATCCTACCGACGGTACTAAGGTCATCGCTTCACCAGTTGGAGGAGGTGGTACTGATGCCACCACAGTTGCTGAGCCAGAGCGCGGTGCTGATGCCGTGAGCTGACATGTCGAGGGTGGTACTGACGCCACCGTTTCTACTTCTGCTAGTCCTATTGTCTTTCAGTCTGTACATGTACCTCAGGACTATTCTGGAAATAAAGGAAAGGGTTTATTTTATTCTGATCCACCTATGGTGCATGAGGATGTATGTGTGGATTTTGCCGTGCTTGAGCAGCCTAGACCCTCTCCTAGTCCTTCATCTGAGAAGGACCCAGTGATCCCCTTTCGCAGAGCACTCTATTTGGGTAAGGGGCAGAAAAAAGAAAATCAGAAAAAGAATCAGCAGGTAGAGTTCAGCCAGCAGATGATCGACAGATTCCATATTCAGCTGACTCTCTAGGAGGCCTTAGAGCACATCCCTCTACTCCAGAGATCACTCAGAGACAGGACCACAGTTAGGAGGAAGAGGAGGAACCATCAGTCTGAGATCCATGTGCTTACTCGTGCCACTTGTTTCGCGATTCAGAACCATCTGCTGGCCAAGAGGCCAGATTCAGGAGCGCCGTATGTCAGATGGCACATCCATGAGCAGAGGTTCGACCGTACTCTATTAGACAGCGGTTCTTCAATCAACCTACTTCCGGCAGCCCTTTTCGACCGCTACGAGTTGGGCACTCTACGATAGAGCAGGACGGTCCTTTAGTTTGCTGATCGATCTGTCAAGAGGCCGAAGGGGTTGCTGAGGGATGTTGTCGTCACGATTCAGGGCCTGAAATTCCCCGTGGACTTTGTTGTGTTGGACATGGAGATCCCTGAGTCTGTGACCGATACCCCCATCATTCTAGGTTGCCCGTTCTTGGCCACAGCCAAGGCAGTGACCGACCATGATAGCGGGAAGGTATACTTTCGCGTCGAGGGTGAGAGTGTACAAATTGAGACGGTCGAGGACATCAGAGCCAGAGATTCAGTTTGCTCAGAGCCGACTTCCGATTCAGAGCAGATGACAGAGGCAGGGCAAGACATCCACCAGGACTACGCTTTCGAGATTATAGATGATGAGGCAGTTTGGGCAGATCCATTCGCACAGGCCATCCTCTCACCTTCAGAGTCTGCTGATGCAGAGACGCCAGCAGAGGAGAGCTTAGAGAGCGCATTCCTGGTCCAGGATACTTTTCAGGCAGCAGAGCCGGTTCCTGACCGCGAGACTGATTTTGTTTGTGAGTATGATACAGATCCCTCGGAGTCAGATATCGATTGGGCAGAGTTTGATGATTTCATACCATGTCTGACTTCCACTGAGCCTACAGCTGGGGAGGAGGTTGATGCCATGCAGAGTAGAGACAGTCCACAGAGCAACCTTCTCTAGGTATTGATTTTGAGCAAGAGTTTCTATTCTCCCATGCTGATTTGGCAGCATTCACTCAGACATTTCAGAGGCCAGATCCACCAGCACCTACTTGTCCAGAGATGAAGCCGCTTCCTGCGTTGCTGAAGTATAGGTTCCTTGCGGGTGAGCATGAAAGGTACCCTGTCATTATCTCAGCAGATTTGACTGGAGAGAAGGAATCCCGTCTGATGGGGGTTCTTGAAAAGAACCGCAAGGCAATAGGATGGAGTGTAGCCAATCTACAAGGGATAAGTCCGGCCCTGTGCTCCCACCATATCTATCTCGAGGAGGAGGAAAAGCCGTCGTGTGAGTTCCAGAGGCGGTTGAACCCGAATCTTCGAGAGGTTGTCATGAAGGAGATCTCGAAATGGTGGAGCGTCGATTTTATCTACCCCAACTCCGACTCCAAGTGGGTCATTCCATTGCATGTGGTGCCCAAGAAGACGGGCATCACTACAGTTGTCAGTGAGTCAGTAGAGGAGATCGCTACCCGGGTACCCACTTCTTGGCGGGTCTGCGTAGATTACAGATGACTCAACCAGGCCACCAAGAAGGATCATTTTCCCCTTCCCTTTATTGATCAGATCATTGACATACTGGCAGGGAAGAGCCACTACTGTTTCTTAGATGGGTACTCCAGATACAATCAGGTGGCCATCGTGCCCGAGGACCAGGACAAGACTACCTTCACCTGTCCCTTCGGGACATATGCTTTCAGACGCATGCCATTTGGGTTATGCAACGCCCCTGCGACTTTTCAGATATGCATGTGTCTATCTTTTCGGACATGGTGGGGGAGTGCTTGGAGGTCTTCATGGATGATTTCTTGGTCTACGGTGACAGATTCGACTCCTGTCTTGATTGGCTAAACCGAGTCCTTCAGCGATGCATTGAGGTTCACCTTGTGTTGTCTTGGGATAAGAGTCACTTCATGGTGACTCAAGGGACGGTGCTTGGCCATATCATCTCCAATAGTGGCATGGAGATTGATTCGGCCAAGGTGGATGTCATTAGAAAACTCGCTCCACCGTCCAACTTGCGGCAGTTATGGTCTTTTCTGGGACACGTCGGTTTCTACTGACGCTTCATTGTTGATTTCAGTAGGATTGCCCGACCGTTGACTAATCTACTGACGAAAGACATCGAGTTCCTTGTCGATGACAAGTGTCTATCGTCGTTTGAGACTCTCAAGAGCTGTGTTGTAGAGGCTCCTGTTCTCCAACCGCCCGATTGGTCTCTCCCATTCGAGATCATGACGGATGCCTCTGATTTTGCAGTAGGGGTCGTGCTGGGACAGAGTAGGGATGGAGTTCCATTTGCTATTCACTATGCTATCCGTACATTGGATGCCGCGCAACAGAACTATACTGTCACTGAGAAGGAGATGCTAGCCGTAGTTTTCGCCCTAGATAAGTTCATATCTTACATCATTGGATCTAGAGTGACCATTTACACTGACCATACTGCCATCAGGTACCTCATGGCAAAGAAGGATGGCAAAGCCAGATTGACCAGATGGATCCTTCTACTCCAGGAGTTTGACATAGAGATTAAGGATAAGCCTGGAGTCGAGAATGTGGTGGCAGATCATCTCTCCCGATTAGAGCATCTTGAGGATTCTGAGCAGACTGAGCCTGTTTGTGAGACCTTCCCAGATGAGGCGATCGTTGCTATCGCCTCTCTCCCGTGGTACGTTGATATTGTGAACTTTCTTATTGCTAAGAAAGTTCCACAAGATTGGCCCAGGCAGAAACTTGAGACCTTCCTTGTGAAGGCCAAGTTTTACCATTGGGAGGATCCCGTCCTTTATCATGAGGGAGGGGCTAGTATCTAGCGTCAGTGCATTCCTCAGGAGGAGCATCACATCGTCCTTACTTACTGCCACAAGCTTGAGGCAGGAGGACATCACTCTGGGAGGAGAACGGCACAGAAAGTGCTCCAATCCGGCCTATGGTGGCCTACCCTCTTCAAGGACTCTGATGAATTCATAAAGAGGTGTACTGACTGTCAGAGGATGGGCACTTGTGGACAGCGTGATATGATGCCGATGCAGCCCATTCATTTCTGTGAGGTTTTTAATGCATGGGGCATCGATTTCATGGGTCCATTCCCTAAGAGTCAGGGATTCGAGTACATTCTGTTGGTCGTTGATTATGTGAGTCGTTAGGTTGAGGCCATCCCCGCCCGAACCGCAGATGCTAGGACTGTTTGCCGATTTTTGAGGAAGCATATCATTTCACGGTTCGGGGTACCTCGAGTGTTGATATCTGACGGGGGGTCTCATTTCGTCAACGACAAGGTAAAGGCCCTTGCTAGCGAGTTCAGCATAGACCATTGTGTTGCCACTCCATACCACCCTCAGACGAATGGTCTTGTGAAGTGTCGAACAGGGAGATCAAGACTATATTGCAGAAAGTCGTCTGCCCTGACCGAAAGGATTGGTCACAGCTTTCGGACTCGATCTTGTGGGCATATAGGACATCTTTCAAGACGCCTTTGGGTACATCTCCCTTTCTCCTCGTTTATGGCAAGTCATGCCATTTACCTGTTGAGTTGAGACATAGGTCACTTTGGGCTGTCACTGATATACTTTTGGATCCAGAGAGTGTAGGAGATCAGAGGAGGGCAGAGTTAGCAGCCTTGGAGGAGCTTCGTGATACCGCCTTTTCAAACAGCCTACATTATAAGGAGAGAGTGAAGGAGTGGCATGATTCTCATATCAGCCACAAGCATTTTGAGCCAGGACAGAGAGTATGGCTGTTTGATGCTAGGCTTCGTCTATTTCCAGGGAAGCTACAGAGCAAATGGAAGGGGTCGTATTTGGTGAGAAAGGTACATGACAATGGGAGTATCGACATATCTGAGTTGTCTTCTTAGAGTACCTTTCGTGTGAACGGCCAATGGCTCAAGCCATATCTAGATCATGAGCCACGGGTCGTTGATGTGGCCCCGATTCACTTTGCGTGAGATGTGGTCTCTTGACTCACATCTATTGCATCTCACGCCTGATTATCACTGTTCTTCTGACTTGTATAGATCTAGTTGTCCATATCACACATTCTTCAGTCTAACACCCCATTTACATCTTCGACGTTGCTATACATAGGGTGCACTTTACCCTAAGTATAGGGGGGTGTGAGACTTTTGAGTTTCTTTTGATTCTTTCTACCTCTGTTTTGCTGCCTATACTTAGGGATATTTCACCCTAAGTATAGGGGGTAGACCTTGTACATTCTCACTCGGCTTTCCCTTTGTGTACAACCTGCTATACTTAGGATTATTTGATTCTAAGTATAGGGGGAAATGCTGAGATCCTATTGCATTTCTATTCTTTCATTCATCTTTGTATGTAGCCTTCCTTTTCACTTCCTTATACTAAGCACGAGTTATGTCTTCTTCATCACTCTTGACTCCGAGGACATTGTTCGAGCTAAGTATAGGGGGGTGTGTATTTATTTCATATATACTTTAGCCATAACTCGTACTTTGTGTGAGTGTGTTAATAAATAAAAATGTCTAAAAACCCAAAAATCCATAAAAATTAAAAAATTTTCCTTGTAAATAACATTCTTTTATTGCACATACATAGCTAGTGTACAAAATTATTTTTGTAAAAATGTTTGTAAAAACTTTTTGTGTAAATAGTGTGTAAATATTTTCATATCAAAATTATGTATATAGTACAAAATTTATCTAAAATATTTTGAAAATCAAAAGTTTGCAAAAACCTTGTGTAAATTTGTGTAAATATTTTGCAAAACTTGCATTCATGCATACATCCATATTTTCAAACCATTTTTCAAAAATTTTGCACATGTGTAAACAGTTTGTAAATAGCATCTTTGTAAATATTTGTATAGTTTTTCCTGGATTATAGTTTACATTTAAACTATCCTGGAATTAAATTGGAAAATGGAGCTTGGTTAAGATCTTAATCAACCTAATTATAAGAGGAACCTTATGGGGCTTAGGATTGAGACTTTTCAGGTCCATGGTGACTTAATTCTTTGAGTCCACTAGGCTATGATCATATGTCATCTCAATGAGCCTAAGTAGAGCACTTAACAACACACACATGACTCATATAGACAATGGCTTGACTTGGACCCGCACTTTACACCGAGTTCTCTATGGATGAGGTGGTGAGGAGGCAGTCTTCCTTGACTTGGGGTAGCATATGAGGGTAGTACTTCTAGGCGGAACCTCTCTTCTTCTTATAGTGAAGGAAGTGCGTCTCAACTTGGTCTGGTTGCCATGAGGTCTAACGACAGGAGTTGTGGATTGCAATAATACTTCAAAAGAGGGATAGTCTACTGGCTCAAGAGGAAAAACTACTTATGTACATATGCTGCACCTTGTAAATATGTTGTACAGATGCGCATAAAAAAATGCAAAAAGAAAATAACTCCAAAAAAGTGGTGGGTCTGATAGAAAATGATAATCCCACCGGAGTGTATATAGTGCAATAAGAAAAGCTTGAGACTCATATTCCATCTTATGTAGCTTGCAGCAGGGAGACTTAGCTACACTGGTTGAGCTCCCAAGATACATGGCTACACTGGCCATGGTCCATTCTCTTCTTCCCCCTCTTCTTGAGCCGGTTGAACTTGAACTTAGAAGGGAATACCCCGCTCCTCAAGGAAAGAGTGGCCAGACTAGGGTCATAGAGTTACATTGTTGGGGAGGGTTGTCATTTTGCTACTTCTGAGGTGGAGAGCTATATCTCACTTACACTGTACAAGGAAAGATTCATGGTCTTCAGGGTTTGTGTATGTAGACTTGTTCTGATCTGGATTATTGAGGAGTCTTGACTATAGATTAGTGGATCTTAGAGGCTGTTAAGTTTTAAACCTAAGTCCAAATAAGGTTCCGACACATTAATAATCCAAAGATCTGACCGAGCTCCATATTTCAAATTAATGAAGGCAGGTTGAATAATCAGCATTGATCCATGCATTTCCTCTCTTTTTCTTTTTCCTTTTCTTTTTTGTTTTTCACTTCTTTTTCAAATAAGTGTTTGCTAAGGGACTAGCAAAGTTAAGTATAGGGGGGTGATGAATACCGCTTCGTAAATAGCATAAATAGCCATCATGCATGTATTTTGTAAATTACAAAAATTAGCATGTTTTTTTGCATAAATAAAAGAATAAAGAAATAAAAAAAAGAGGGAAATATTTAATATAAATATTGAGCGACCTAATCCCAAGGGAGGGCTCAGCATGGGCCTGACCGCAAAAGAATCCAAGTAGAGGGAGATAGGGTCAATCATGTGTGTACATATACCTATGTATATAAATAAATTTATTTTCCTCTTAATAAAAATAAGAATGTGTGTTTATTCATTTGTACTTATTTATAAAAATAAAACTAAAATAAAAATGGTAAAAACAAAAGAAAAATAAAAATAAATAAAATCTCTCTCTGCAGTGTATATAGACCATGTATATAGAATAACATACCTATTTATTTTCTCCATGTAAATAAATAATTAAAATTCAATAAAAATATTTTTATATTCCATATTTCATTGTGTAAATAAATAAAATAAAAATCAGAAAAATAAAAATAAAACAAAAATAAAAAGAATAAAAATCAATTCCCACCTTGTATAGATACCATGTAAATATGTATATAAACATATTTATTTAACTAATGTACATAAATAATAAAAATAAAATAAAAATATCTTTTTATTCCAAACTTTAAGTTATAAATAAATAAAATATAAAATTGGAATAATTGCATAAAAATAAACAATTAAAAATAAAACTAAAAAATACATATATGTATATACCTATATATAATAATAATATAATGTAAATACATAATTTATATTTCAAAAAAATAAATAAATATCACAAAAAAATACTTTGAAAATAAATAAATATTTTTCATGTTTTAAATTTTTCGAAATAAAATCATTATCTATTTTATTTTGAATTTCTAAAATAGTTTCCGATGGTGGCCTGTGATTGGTCCACGGGGGATGTTGACCCCCGGTCAACTCCCCCCCTTGGACCTTTCCAACCGGATCCGTGTTCGAGTACATGTTTTCTCCGAATTTTCTAGACACGATCCGATCACTGTTTATCCAAACCCCGGGTGCTAATTAACCCCTGATGATCCGAGATCTTCGCCCGATCATTTGCCTAGGGGTTCGTGCTTCACCAAGCCGGACCCGATCCCATCTTCTCGGACCTGCACGACTATAAAGCATCACCTCCGCCGCACATTCTCCGCCATCTTTGGCTACGCCCCTTCGTCCCAGGACCTCCATCAGCTCCCTTAGAGTGACAGCTATCCGAGCGTGGTGTCGAAGAGAGGAGGAGGTGCCTCCAGCCACTGATCCGGCGACCCTCATCGCCGTGCGCCGCCGCGAGGTGCGCCAAGCCTCGGACTTCGACGACTCCTTGAGGCAAAGACCCCCAGAGCTTCTCCAGCTCATCCCCAGTCGACTCCCTTTATCAGGTAACCTCGATTCCCCCTAGTTTCGTCCAATTTCAGTTTTCGCCCAAATCGTGCCGCCGGCAGTCGCTCGCTAATTCATGCCATCCCGTTCACTTACTCGATCATCGGACCGCTAATTCACCTTCACGAGACTTCCCTCCACCTTCTGCATCCACTCACTCAACTTGGTTCGCCCCGGAACCAAGAGTCAACCTTCTCCGTCGTCGCCTCACCGGAGGTCATCCATTCGACGCACCCGACCACCCACTTCACCCCTAACCGGGTCGAGGCAATTTGCCCTTGACCCAGGAAGCTTTTGGTGCCTATTTGCAAGTCAATGCAACCCATCTGAGGGTCCGCTCGTTCGAGCACAGTAGATTCGCTCCTCCGCCGTCGCCGGGCTGCTCCGGTGGTCCCCGGCCTCATCGGAGGAGTCTACCAGCTGCGGAAGACCCCAAGCTTCACGTTCCACATCCTAGAAGCCGAAGAGGAGGTCTCTACCGCACGCACGGAGCCTGCGAAACTCACCGGTGAGCTGTTCTTGGAGCATCCTCCTTCACCGTCCGATCACCCCCGACACTCCAGATACGATCATCGCCGTCTACTTGAGGAGCTCCAGCCACCATCAGATCCTTCTGGGGCTTGATCGGGACCGTCCATCCAGATGAAGGGGTGCCCTCGCTTCTCAGCCATCGATCACCCATGTGGCGCGCCCTTGTCCCTCCGATAATAAGAGGGGTAACTTGCACTTAGGCCCCTGCTCTTTTGTTTTTGCTATTTAGTCCTGTAAATATTTAGTTTAGTTGTTTTTATTTTTGAACATTTGCAGTTATGACCTTAGATTTGCTTTATTTGCATTATAGTCTCTGTGTGTGTGAACCACATGCATCGACACGTGAGTTTTGGATTACTTGCAGTTTAAGCCATGTACTTCCTGGATGTTATTGTTTGCATTTTTATAAATAGGATTTACAGTTATACCCCTCCAAGTGCCTGTCACGTGTGCCGCACATGTTTTCGTGGGATTTTTGCATTCCAGACCCTGGTCTTTCTTGCCTTGTTATTGATCGGTCCTGGAAGTATGTTTTATTTGCATCTAGGTCCCTTCCAGCTGTGAGCCTTTGTTTTTATTGAATAAAATAGCAAATTAAATCCAAATTAGGTGAAATTTGGATACGTGGCTCCAGCCACTGTGTAAAAATTTCCCTAAATTTTTGGTACATTTTTTAGTCATTTTTATATTTTTAAAAATTCAAAAATAGTGATTTTTGCTACTGTCTAAATAGAAAAATCAAATAAAAATATAAAAACTATTTTAAAAATTATAAAAAAATTAGTGATTGTTATTTAGTGTGTTTGAATTTCTGTCCAATTTTCGTGCTTTTTGGATATATAAAAACCTTAAAAATTAAAAAAAACTAAAAATCTTATAAAAATTCTAAAAAATTCTATAAAAATCTAAAAAATATAAACTCTTTTCCAGTAGCTTAGTTTTTTTATACTTTTCATAAAAATTACCTTCAGACTTTTATAGATCCATTTTATATTTTTAATGGATCTTTCAAGTCTAGTTGGACAGTGATTCCCTATTTTCCCTCTTTTTGATTATTAGAAAATCATGTAAAAATTGAAAAATTCTGAAAAATTCACCAAAAACATTAAAAAAACCTAAAAAACATAAAAACCTTTTTGTTTGAATTTTTGGAACATTTTGGTTGATAAAAGAAATTGTTTTGTTGGCTTAGCTTCCCTTTTTCTTATTTTTTCCTCATAATTAAAAATCCAAAAAAAAATTAAAAAGAATTAAAATCCACCAAAAAACTCATTTTCTTTATTTTTATTTTTATACTACTTCGTAGGCCGCAAGGCCAACTCGTGCTCCCTGAGTCCGACCCTGGTCGCTATACCAGGTTAATAATTTAGCGAGGACCGCTTCTTTGTTTTTGATTGATTTTATCTCTTGATTGGTGGTTCTTTTATTTTCTTGTTGACCGGATCTCTTTATTCAGGTCGCGACGACACCGAATATTTTTTCCTTATCCCGAGAGTGAGATTTTTTGGGTCATCAGAGATGGAGCAGATGAGAGCCAACCGAGAGCAGCGCAGAGCTGGTAGAGGAGGAGGAGACAACCCTGACAGAGGAGAGCCTGAGGAGCCCGTACAGCCAGTGGCACCTACACGACCGATGAGAGAGTTGCACAGCCCTGGTGCAACTCTGACCTATAGATAGATCCAGTTGCCGGTCGTTTTGGGAGATTTTAAGCTCCCTCCTCAGACTATTCAGCTTCTGCCCTGATTCCATGGACTCGCCACAGAGGAGACACACCTCCATCTCCAGGAATTTGAGATGATCTGCAGTACTGTTTACGATCGACTCGTGGATGAGGATACCATCAGGATGATGGCCTTCCCGTTCTCCCTCATAGACAGAGCAGCCAACTGGCTGAAGCATCTAGGGAGATTCGTCACATCTTGGGAACAACTCCTGAACGAGTACTTGAACAAGTACTATCTACTCGGCCGGACGAATGCAACCAGGGCCCTGATCAGCAACTTTTCCATGCTCCCCAACGAGCAATTTCATAAAGCATGGGAAAGGTTCTGGGAGCTTATAGACCGGTGTCCTCATCATGATATATCCAAGCCCAACCTTGTCCAGAGTTTCTTCTGCGGGCTTACACCAGAGTTACACGGGCTAGTCAATGCATCCTATGGGGGTTCCTATTTCACCAAGGATGAGGATCAGGTCTGGGACATCTACGAGGAGATGGCAGAGAACTACACTGTGATGTCCCAGACTCGACTATACGCACAGGAGAAGCCCACACCACAGGTCGTGTTCTATCAGAGGATAACACAGGTCGATGTAGGTCCATCTGCATCATCAAAAGCCATAGCACAGGTAGAGTCGACGGCCGCTGATATGGGGATTATCAGTGAGAAGTTGGATCGCATCGAGCTGATTGTGAAGAAGCAGTGCCAGGGCATGACTCAGATAGATCAGATGGCACAGATGCTGAGTGACCTGAAGACCTAGATCATGTGTCTCCAGGAGGAACAGACGACTTCTCAACCCCGTCTCAGGTCACGGGCAGATCCCAGCAGCAGCAGAAACTCGACCCAGCCCTCGCCCACTACCGACAGGTGCATCAGATTCAGGCGGAGCTGTTCCAGCAGCAGTAGCAGCAGTATGTCCAGCCGCCACCATCTCAGGACAGCCAGATGGTGGTTTTACCAGCCGGATCAGCCCCTGGCAGTTCTCCCTCCACCCACTTACGAGCAAGAGCCGTTGATGGACGTCAACAGGATTTGATATGACCGACCTCAGCCTGGGATCCGACGAGACCATCCGGATTCTGTTGGTCGACCGGATGTACCTCTTCCCAGCACTAGCCTCCAGTTCAGGGTGGCCAGATGAGCCAGCAGCACCAGCAGCCCCAGTTCCCATCACAACCACATCCTCAACCACCTTACCAGTAGCATGGTCCTCGTCCCTATCAGCAGGGACAGTCGTGGAGGCAGCAGCAACAGCCTCATCAGTATCATCCCCAGTATTCCTTTCACTCTCAGCAGCAGCGGCCTCACTTTCAGAGAGGCCACCCATCCAGTTCTCATGGGCCCGCCTATGAGAACCTAGCTTTAGATGATCTAGCCCGCCTCATCTCTGAGCAGCAGGCTACCTTCAGGCGGGAGATGGACGAGTTCTGTCAGGAGATGTGAGAGATAGTGAAGGGCAAAGCCGCCATACACGCCCAGATTGAGTCAAACGCGAACAACCTTAAGAGGAAATCTGAGCAGGTAGAGTTTAAAGAGGTTACCACTCCTAGTGATTCACTTGGTGATATTTCTGCATATACTTTTGATGCTGACTTTATTACACTTAAGAGCGGTAGGATGCCAGCCGGCAGTGCCTCGTCTGAGCGACGACCACATGCAGACTCAGGAGCTCCAGACAAGGAGGAGAGCGGTGCTGATGCCACTCATGATGATGATGATGATGATGATGACGGTGGTGCTGACGCCACCAAGGACGTTGATCCAGCTGACGGTACTGAGGCAGTCACTTCACCATATGCAGGAGGTGGTGCTGATGCCACCAGTTTTGATGCTGAGCCAGAGTGCGGTACTGAGGCCGCGAGTCCAGATGCCTTGGGTGGTACTGAGGCCACCATTTCTATTCTTGTTGCATTTCCTTCTGTCGTTGTATCTCAGGACTATTCTGGTAATAAAGGAAAGGGTTCTTCATTTGTGAGTCCATATGATGCTTGGAGATGCTTGTATGGATTCTACTTTGCCACAACAGCAGGGACCCGATCCTAGCCCTCCATCTAAGGAGGGCCTAGCCTTCCCCTTTCCCCAAGCACTCCGCTTGGATAATGACGAAAAAAGAAAATCCAAAAAAATCCCAGTAGTTAGAGTTCAGTCAGCAGATGATGGACAGATTTCAAATACAGCTGACTCTACAGGAGGCCTTGGAGCACATCCCCCTCTTCCAGAGGAACCTTAGAGAGAGGACCACGATTCGCAGGAAGAGGAGGAACCACCATTCAGAGATCCATGTGCTCACTCGTGCCACCTGCTTTGCCATCCAGAACCGTCTGCCAGCTAAGAGGCTAGATGCAGGAGCTCCCTATGTCAGATGCCACATACATGAGCAGAGAATCGATCGGACTCTATTAGACAGTGGCTCTTCTATCAATCTGCTTCCAGTAGCCTTACTCGACCGATTCGAATTTGGCCCTCTTCGATAGAGCAGGACGGTCCTTCAGTTTGCTGATCGATCTGTCAAGAGGCTGAAGGGGTTGCTAAAGGGCGTGGTCGTCACAATTCAGGGCCTGAAATTCCCCATGGACTTCATCATGTTGGACATGGAGATCCCTGAGTCTGTGACTGATACCCCCATCATTTTAGGAGGCAGTGTCCGATCATGATAGCGGGAAGGTGTACTTTCGCGTCGAGGGCGAGAGTATACAAATAGAGACGATCGATGAGACTAAAGCGTGAGATTCAGCTTGCTCAGAGCTGCTCACAGATTCAGAGCAGATGACAGAGACAGAGCGAGACGTCCACCAGGAGTGCAATTTTGTGATCACATACGATGAAGCAGCTTGGTCAGACCCAGTTTCACGAGCCATCCTCGCACCTCCAGATCCTGCTGATGCACAGATTCTAGTAGAGGAGAGCTTGGAGAGCGCATTCTCGGCATAGGACACACTTCAGGCAGCAGATCGTGTTCCGGATAGCGAGGCAGTAGATATGTCTTTTGATTCAGATTCAAATCCCTCATCGTCAGATATTGATTGGGCAGAATTTGATGTTATGATTCCATGTCTGATTTCCACAGAGCCAACAGCTATGGTGGAGACTGATCCCATTCAGAGCACAGACACACTAGCAGAGCAGTCTTCACTAGATTTTCAGGATCAGCGAGAGTTCTCTCATGCAGATTTGGTTGCTTTCACTTAGACCTTTCAGAGGCCAAATCCGTCAGCTCCCAGTTGTCCAGAGCTAAAGCCCTTGCTGCAGTCGCTGAAGTATAGGTTACTTGTGGGCGAGCATGAGATGCACCCAGTCACTATCTCAGCGGATTTGACTGGAGAACAAGAATCTCATCTGATGGAGGTTCATGAAAAGAACCGCAAGGCGATAGGATGGAGCGTAGCCGATCTCCAGGGTATAAGTGATAACACGCCCGATCACTCAGGTATAAGGTACTAGAAATAAGGTCGTTGCGACCCAAGCGATCAGACCATGTGTATCAAGAAAAAATGAACCACTCGCGAAGAATAAAATCAATCAAAACAAAGAAGCGGTCCTGCTATGTGATTAACCTGGTATAGCACCCAGGGTCGAACTCAAGGAGCACGGGTTGGCCGCGAGTCCTACGAAGTAGTAAAAATAGATAAAATAAATAAATAAAATCTTTTTAGTGATTTTAAATTATTTTTATATTTTTTTGGATTTTTAAAATGATTAAGAAATTAAGAAAAGCAAATACAAACACACTTCAACAAATTATTTGAAGCAACAAAAATCAACCAAAAATTAAAATAAAAATATTTTTGTGTATTTTATATTTTTTGTGTTTTTGGTAAATTTTTGATAATTTTCTGATGTGTATTTTATTTTCTAAAAATCAAACAGTGATGAAAATAAGGGGTACTGTCCAGCCGAGCCAAAAAGCCCTAGATAAAATATCTAAGGGCCTCAAAATGGCCTGGAGGTAATTTTCCTGTAAAATAGCTAAAACAAGGAAAATTTAGGTACCAATTTTATTATTTTTGGGTTTTCAATTTATTTATTAGAATTTTTATGGGTTTTTGAGTGTTTTTAAGTTTTTAGTGTTTTTAAGCAATGAAAAATAGCCAAAATTGGCTAGAAAATCAAACAAACTAAACTAAACAGTAGACAAGTTTTATAGAATTTTTAGGGGAGTTTTTATATTTTTTTGTGATTTTCCAAACTATACAGTAACAAAAATGTGGGTTTTTGAATTTTTAAAAATAGCAAACAAAATCAAAAATGTCCTCAAAAATCCTTGAAAATCCTACACCATGGCAGGAGCCTTGTGTCAAATTCTCATGGGATTTGGAGGTGATTTGATATTTTATTCAAGAATAAAAAGAGGGTACTGTGAACAGGGACTGAAATGCAAATACCCAAAGTTCTGGGGGTCCAGGTGCAATTAACCCAGCAAAACACGCGCCACGCGCGTGCCTGGGGCACTCAGGGACCTCAATGTAACAAAAATAAGTCCCGAGGGCTTATTGGTAACACGTACCAAAAGTCCAGGGGCCTCACTTGCAAATAACCCAAAAAATATCGCACATGGGGAAATAAAACACGCACAGGGGTATAACTGCAATTATCCAAAAACTTTCATTCATTTCATAACAACCAGAACTACAAGGACATATGCTGCAAATTACCCAAAATAACACGTGGCGAAGCACGTGGCTCACAATAGGCAGGGGTATATATGCAATTACACTAAAGCTCAGGGTCCTCTATGCAATTAAACCTAAAACTAAACAACTGACTAAAATATTTACAGGACTAAAACGAAATAAAACTAAAGACTGGGCCTAAGGGTAAATTACCCATTATTAGGCGGGGGCGTTGGATGCGCTCCACGTGGCGATCTGACGGCTATGGATGGTGGGCGCTCCAGATGACGTCTCCTCGGATCTGACGGTGATGGCTGCTCCGGATATGAACGGCTCAGATTAGAACTGGAGCGAGGGATGAAGATCGAAGGCGCGGAAGGATGCTGGAAGAACAACGCCTCGGCGAGACTCGCCGGGCTCAGGCGTGCACGGTGCTCCTCCTTGGAGCCTTCGGAACGTCGGAGAAGAATCGCGGAAGGCTCCCGCGTCGACCGGTGGGCTCCGATGATCGGCCCGAGCTCCACTGAGCTCAGACGAGGTCGGCGGAGCTAGTCTTCTGGCTGAATGACGGAGAGCCTCAGATGGCCCTCGTTATGACCTGCAAAGTGAACCAAAAGACTCGTGGGTCGAGGGCAAATTGCCTCGACCCGGTTAGGCGATGTGGAGATGGCTGGTGTGTCGGGACGGCGGGCTCCGACGAAGGTGGTGGACGGAGGAGCCCGGTTCCCAGCTCCTGTGCGAGCTGGGTTGAGTGCGTGGGTGCAGAAGGTGCGTCGGAGGGAGACGGTGATGGTGGTCGATTCCGATGATCGAGATAAGTGGTAGGGTGGTCGGAATCAAGGAACGACGGCGGAGCTGCGATTTGGGCGTAAACGGAAATCGAACGAAATAGCGGGGCTAAGTGGCTACCTGGGTGGTCGTGGAGACTGTGGTGGAGCTGGGGAAGCTCCCGGTCTTGGCCTCAAGGGACGTCTCCGCCCGAGGCTCGAAGCTCGCTCACGTGGCGGAGCTGCGGCGGCTACGTCGCCGGATCAGTGGATTCCTCCTCCTCTCCTCGCTACAACAAGTGGAATCGCTCGCTGTCACTCTCGCGGTCCCTCTGGAGCTCACAGGGAAGGAGGTGAATGACCAAAGATGGAAAGAGAAGGTGGCGGAGCTGCAGCTAAATACGATTAGGGGTCCGAGAAGGAAGGGTCCGGGCAAGCTCAGGAGCGCGCGGATCCCGAGGGAGCGGCTCTGGCGAGGATGTCGGATGCAAGGTGAAGGATTCGGACCCGGGGTTTGGCAGATTGGTGATCGGGTCGAGCGGGTAATAATTGGAGAAATCGGGTCCGCTGCTCAGACCCGTGGGAAGTGGTCCTAGGGGGGCTAGTTGACCGGGCGGTCAACATCCCCAGGACCCAATGGGATTCGGGCACGTGGCTGGATCTTGAAGTGACAAATATAGGTAGCTAGGGGCCGAATCTGCAAAAACTCAAAACATGAAATATTTTTCTTTTATTTTTTTCTATTTTTTGGTGATTTTTAATTAATTTTTGGAAATAAAAATAAGCTATATGCATAATATGTACTAGATATAGGTATATACAATATATATAGGGTTTTGATTTTTGATTTTTATGTATTATTTTTGTACAATTTTATCCTTATTATATATTTTATTTATTTATAGCATAAAATAAGGAATAAAAAGGTATTTTTATTTTATTTTTATTATTTATGTACATAGGTAAAATAAATATATATACATCTATATACATGGTATATGTACAATGTATTTTTGTATTTTTAATTTTCTATTTTTATTTTGTTTTAATTTTTAATTGTTTTTATTTTATTTATTTACAATATATAACATAGACTATTTACAAAAATTATAAAAATTACTTTTATATATTTACAAAGCTAAATAAATATATAGGTGTGGTTTATGTACATGATGAAAGGAGGTATTTTTGATCTTTTTGATTTTTAACTTTTTATTTTGTTTTTTTTATTTTTATAAATATATACAAGTATTTATAAGCATATTTTTGGGTGAGGAAATATAGTTTTATTTATTCACACAAATATTTACACATGAGCCCCTATCTCCGTCTACTTTGGCTTTTATGCGGTCAGGCCCATGCTGAGCCCTCCCTTGGGTTAGGTTGCTCAATATTTATTCTAAATATTTCCCTCTTTTCCTTTTTAATCTTTATTCTTTTATTTTTGCACAAAAACATGCTAATTATAGGTTTTTACACAATGCATGCTTTTGGTAATTATTTATATTTACATATATCTACATGCATTTGCAAAGGTTTTTGTAGCTAAAATATAAGAATAAAGAGTGATGAATGGGTATTCATCACCCCCCTATACTTAACTTTGCTAGTCCCTTAGCAAACACTTATTTGAAAAAGAAGTGAAAAAGAAAGAAAGAAAAAGAAAAAGAGGATGTACATGGATCAAGGTTGATTATTAAACTTGCCTTCATTAAATTGGGGTATGGAGCTCGATCAGATCTTTGGATTATTAATGTGTCGGAACCTTATTTAGACTTAAGCTTAAAACCTAACAGCCTCTAAGTTCCACTAATCTATAATCAAGACTCCTCAATGCTCCAGATCAGAACAAGTCATCAATCACAAACCCTGAAGACCATGAATCTTTTCTTGTCCCTTGAATGTGAAGTCTAAGCTCTCCACCTCAGAAATGGCAACTTGACAACCCTCCCCAACAAGGTAACTCTATGACCTCAATCTGGCCACTCTTTCCTCGAGGAGCGGGGTATTCCCTTCTAAGTTCAAGTTCAACCGGCTCAAGAAGAGGGGGAAGAAGAGAATGGGTCAAGGCCAGTGTAGCCAAGTACCCTTGGGAGCTTGACCAGTGTAGCCAAGTCTCCCTGCTGCAAGCTACAACAGGTGGATCATGAAACCAAGCTTTGCTTATTGCACTCTATATACATACTCCGGTGGGATTATCATTTTCTATCAGACCCACCACTTTTTTGGAGTTCTTTTCTTTTTGCACATTTTTTTTCAAGTGCATCTGTACAACATATACATGTGCAGCATATATACAAGGAGTTTTTCCTCTTGAGCCAGTAGACTATCCCTCTTTTGAAGCTTTATTGCAACCCACAACTCCCGTCGTTAGACCTCATGGCAACCAGACCAAGTTGAGACCCTCATATGCTACCCCAAGTCAAGGAAGACTGCCTCCTCACCACCTCATCCGTAGAGAGCTCGGTGCATAGTGTTGGTGTCCAAGTAAAGCCATAATCTATATGAGTCATGTGTTGTTGTTAAGTGCTCTACTTAGGCTCATTGAGATGACATGTGATCATAGCCTAGTGGACTCAAAGAATTAAGTCACCATGGACCTGAAAAGCCTTAAACCTAAGCCCTATAAGGTTCCTCTTAGAATTTAGATGGATTAAGATCTTAATCAAGCTCCATTTCTCAATTTGATTCCAGGCTAGTTTAAATGTCAACTATCATCCAGAAAAACTATATACTTATGTACAAAAGATGCTTATTTACACAAATTTTACAAGCATGCAAAATTTTTGAAAAATGTTTTGAAATCATGAATGAATGATGCATGAAGTGCAAGTTTTGCAAAAAGATATTTACAAACATTTACATAGGAATTTTGCAAACTTTTGATTTTCAAAACATTTTGGAAAAATTTTGTACTATATACATAATTTTGATACGAAAATATTTACACAAGCTTTACACAAAAGATTTTTGAAATCATTTTTACAAAAATAATTTGTACACTAGCTATTTATGTGCAAATAAAAGAAGATTACGTACATGAAAATTTTTAATTTTTGTGGTTTTTAGCCATTTTATTTATTAACACACTCACACAAGGTACGAGTTATGGCTAAAGTATATATGAAATATATACACACCCCCCTATACTTAGCTCGAACGATGTCCTCAGAGTCAAGAGCGATGAAGAAGACATAACTCGTGCTAGGTATAGGGAAGTGAAAAGAAAGGCTATACAAAAAGAAGAATGAAATAGAAAAGTCAAGAGGAGCTCGGGCCTTCCCCCTATACTTAGGATCAAATAATCCTAAGTATAGCAGGCTGTATACTAAGGGAAAACCGAGTGGAGAATGTACAGGGTCTACCCCCCCTATACTTAGGGTGAAATGTCCCTAAGTATAGGCAGCAAAAACAGGGGTAAACAGGAACAAAAGGAATACCCAAAAGGTCTCACATCCCCCCTATACTTAGGGTAAAGTGCACCCTAAGTATAGCATAATCATAAGATGAAGAAAGGGATTTGGGACTAAAGAATGTGGTGATATGGACATATGGATCTATAAAAAGCGGAAGATCAGTGAAACTCAGGCGTGAGATGCATTAGATGTGAGTCAAAGACCACATCTCACGCAAAATGAATAGGGGCAAGATCAACGACCCGCGGCTCATGATCTAGAAATGGCTTGAGCCGCTGGCCGTTCACTCGAAAGGTACTCTCAGAAGACAACTCGGATATATCTATGCTACCGTTGTCGTGTACCTTTCTAACCAGATAAGGTCCCTTCCATTTGCTCTGTAGCTTCCCTGGAAATAATCGTAGCCTCGCATCAAACAGCCATACTCTCTGTCCAATCTCAAAATGCTTGTGGCTGATATGAGAATCATGCCACTCCTTCACTTTCTCCTTATACTGTAAGTTGCTTGAGAAAGCTGCATCTCTAAGCTCCTCCAGGGCTGCTAGCTCTGCCCTTCTCTGGTCTCCCATACCATCTGGATCCATCAAAATATCTGTAACTGCCCAAAGTGACTTGTGCCTCAGCTCAACAGGTAA
Source organism: Ottelia alismoides (assembly GCA_037367405.1). NCBI lineage: Eukaryota > Viridiplantae > Streptophyta > Magnoliopsida > Alismatales > Hydrocharitaceae > Ottelia > Ottelia alismoides. Next base: position 335,804 of record JAZKJV010010689.1, read on the forward strand.
ATGGCATGGCTTGCCATACACGAGGCGAAAGGGAGATGTGCCCAAAGGTGTCTTGAAAGATGTCCTATATGCCCACAAGACCGAGTCCACTGTGACCAATCCTTTTGGTCAGGGCGGACGACTTTCTGCAGAATAGTCTTGATCTCCCTATTCGACACTTCGGCTAGACCATTCGTTTGTGGATGGTAAGGTGTAGCAACACGATGGTCTATACCGAACTCGCTAGCAAGTGCCTTCACATGGTCGTTGGTGAAGTGAGATCCCCCATCAGAAATCAGAACTCGTGGAACCCCGAACCGCGTGATGATGTGCTTCCTCAAAAATCTGCAAACTGTCCTCGCATCAGCGGCTCGGGCGGGGATAGACTCCACCCAACGACTCACATAATCAACGGCCAAAAGAATGTACTCAAATCCCTGACTCTTAGGGAATGGACCCATGAAATCGATGCCCCATGCGTCAAAAACCTCACAGAAGTGAATGGGCTGCATCGGCATCATATCACGCTGTCCACAGGTGCCCATCCTCTGACAGTCAGTACACCTCTTCACGAACTCATCTGAGTCCTTGAAGAGGGTAGGCCACCACAAGCCGGATTGGAGCACTTTCTGTACCGTTCTCCTCCCAGAATGATGTCCTCCTGCCTCAAGCTTGTGGCAGTAAGTGAGGACGCTATGGTGTTCCTCCTGAGGAATACACCGACGCCAGACGCTATCCCCTCCTTCGTGGTAAAGGATGGGATCCTCCCAATGGTAAGACTTGGCCTTCGCGAGGAAGGTCTCAAGCCTCTGCCTGGGCCAATCTTGTGGGACTTTCCCAGCAACGAGAAAGTTCACAATATCGGCGTACCATGGGAGTGAGGCGATAGCAAGGATCGTCTCATCTGGGAAGGTATCTCTAATAGTGTCAATCTGCTCAGAATCCTCAGGCTGCTCTAGTCGGGAGAGATGATCCGCCACCACATTCTTGACTCCAGGCTTATCCTTGATCTCAATATCGAACTCCTGGAGTAGAAGGATCCATCTAGTCAGTCTGGCCTTGGCATCCTTCTTTGCCATGAGGTACCTGATGGCGGTGTGATATGTAAACAAAGTCACTCTAGATCCGATGATATACGATCTGAACTTATCTAGGGCAAACACTACGGCTAGCATCTCCTTCTCTGTGACCGTATAATTCCACTGGGCGGAATCCAATGTGCGGCTAGCGTAGTGTATGGCAAATGGAACTCCATCCCTCCTCTGTCCCAGCACTGCCCCTACGGCAAAATCGGAGGCATCTGTCATGATCTCGAATGGGAGAGACCAATCAGGCGGCTGGAGGATAGGAGCCTCAATAACACACTGCTGGAGAGTCGCGAAGGACGAAAGACACTTGTCATCGACAAGGAACTCGGTGTCTTTCGTCAAGAGGTCAGTCAACGGTCGGGCAATCCTGCTGAAATCCTGAATAAATCTCCTATAAAATCCAACGTGCCCCAGGAATGACCGTAGCTGCCTCAGATTGGACGGCGGTGCGAGTTTCCTAATGACATCAACCTTGGCCGGATCAACCTCCATGCCCCTGTTGGAGATGATATGGCCAAGCACCGTCCCTTGAGTCACCATGAAGTGACTCTTCTCCCAAGATAAAACCAAATGATACTCAATACATCGCTGGAGTACTCGGTCTAGGCAGTCAAGACAGGAGTCGAATCCGTCGCCGTAGACCGAGAAATCGTCCATGAAGACCTCCAAACACTCCCCTACCATGTCCGAAAAGATCGACAGCATGCACCTCTGAAAAGTCGCAGGGGCATTGCATAGCCCAAATGGCATGCGTCGAAAAGCATATGTGCCGAAGGGACAGGTAAAGGTGGTCTTCTCCTGATCCTCAGGAGCGATGGCCACTTGGTTGTAGCCCGAGTACGCATCCAGGAAGCAATAATGGCTCTTCCCTGCCAGTCTCTCAATGATCTGGTCAATAAAAGGCAGGGGGAAATGGTCCTTCTTGGTGGCCTGGTTGAGTCTCCGGTAGTCAACACAGACCCTCCAAGAGGTGGGTACTCGTGTAGCAATCTCCTCTCCCGACTCACTGATCACAGTCGTGATGCCCGTCTTCTTGGGCACCACATGCAAGGGGCTGACCCACTTGGAGTCGAAAATGGGATAAATAAAATCTGCACTCCACCATTTTGATATTTCCTTCATCACAACCTCTCTCAGGTTGGGGTTCAGTCGCCGCTGGAACTCACGCGACGGCTTCGCCCCCTCCTCGAGATAGATATGGTGGGAGCACACTGATGGACTAATCCCATGGAGATCTGCTACGCTCCATCCGATCGCCTTGCGGTTCTTTTCAAGAACCCCCATCAAACGGGATTCCTGCTCTCCAGTCAACTCGGCGGAGATGATGACTGGGTACATCTCTGGCTCGCCCGCAAGGAATCGATACTTCAGCGAAGTAGGGAGCGACTTCAGCTCTGGAATGCTGGGTGCTGGCAAATCTGGCTGCGGAAGAAAGTGGGTGAATGCTGCTAAGTCTGCCAAATCTTCCTGGGAGAAAGAAAGCGCACTCTCGCAAACTGGATTGGGAGAAGGCTGCTCAACTGTACTGTCTCTGGTCTGCTCTGCATCTGCCTCCTCCTCATCTGTAGGCTCAGGTGGAATCAGGTCTGGCATATGATCATCACAATCGGCCCAATCAGGCTCTGAATCCGAGGGATCTGTATCAACCGCGGTGGCATCAGTACCACCGTAAAGCAAGGTGGCCTCAGCACCACCATCGCTAAACTCCGTGTCGCGATCAAGGACCGGCTCTGCTGCCTCTGTGGTATCCTGAACCAGGGTTGTGCTCTCCAGACTCTCCTCTGCTATCATCTCGGCATCAGCTGTATCTGAATATGAGAGGATGGTCTGTGCTGCAGGATCTGCCCAAGCTGCCTCATCGTCTGTGATCACAAAATCACAGTCCTGGTGGATGTCTGGCTCTGCGTCTGTCAGCTGCTCTGAATCTGTACTCGCATCTGAGCGGGCTCTCTCTCTAGCTCTGTAGTCCTCGACCGTCTCTATTTGTATACTTTCGCCCTCGACGCGAAAGTACACCTTCCCGCTATCATGATCAGTCACCGCCTTGGCTGTGGCCAAGAACGGACGACCAAGGATGATGGGGGTATCAGCCACTGACTCAGGGATCTCCATGTCCAACACTACGAAGTCCACGGGGAATTTCAGGCCCTGAATCGTGATAATAACGTCTCGTAACAACCCCTTCGGCCTCTTGACAGATCGATCAGCGAACTGAAGGACTGTCCTGCTCTGTCGAAGAGTGCCCAACTCGAAGTGGTCGAGAAGGGCTGCCGGAAGAAGGTTGATCGACGATCCGCTATCTAGTAGAGTACGGTCGAACCTCTGCTCACTAATCTGGCATCTGACATACGGGGCCCCTGAATCTGGCCTCTTGGCTGGCAGTCGGTTCTGGATCGCGAAACACGTGGCTTTCGTCAGCACATGTATCTCTGAAGTGTGGTTCCTCCTCCTCCTCCTGACTGTGGTCCTGTCTCTCAAAGAACGCTGGAGAAGGGGGATGTGCTGCAAAGCCTCCTGGAGGGTCAGCTGGATGTGGAATCGATCGATCATGCTCTGGCTGAACTCCTCAAGCTCTCTCTTTTTTGGATTTTCTTTTTTCTTCCCCTTCCCCATCTGAAGGGCTCTAGGGAAGGGGATCACAGGGTCCTTCTCAAATGAAGGGCTAGGAAAAGGCCTAGACGGTTTGACGACCGGATCCACACATACATCATGCACCACAGTGGGACCAGAAGAAACTAAACCTTTTCCTTTATTCAGACCAAAGTTCTGAGATACATCAAGGCGAGGAAAGACAACATCTCTCTCAACACAAACACCGGTGGCCTCAGTACCACCTCTGGCTGGCTCTGCTGCTGCTGCTACTGGACGTCTCGCGGCATCAGTACCACGGGCTGGCTCGGCTATCCTGGTGGCGTCAGTACCACCTCCTCGAACTGGTGAAGCGGTGGCCTCAGTACCGCCGGTGGGATCAGCATCCTTGGGGGCCTCAGTGCCACCGTCATCATCTGGAGCGGCCTCAGTACCGCTCTCCTCCTCCTCATGTGGCGCCTCTGAAGTATCCTCGTGGTGAAGCTCAGATGAGGTGCCGCCGCCTGCTGGGGTCCTACCGCTCCTAAGTGTGACAAAATCAGCATCAAATAGATCCGAAGATGTATCAACAAATGGGTCACTAGGAGTGGCAAACTCAGTGTATACTACCTGCTCAGATTTCCTCTTGAGGTTATTCGGATTCGGCTCGATCTGGGCTGGAATGGCGACCTTCCCTCTCACCAAGTCCCGCATCTCCTGGAGGAACTCGTCCATCTCCCGTCTGAATGTGGCCTGCTGGTCCGTGAGGAGGTGGGCAATGTCATCCAAAGCGGGGCTCTCGTGGGAGCCCGACGGGTAGCCTCTCTGGGGGTGAGGCTGCTGGAACTGCTGCTGGTGGTAAGAGGGGTATGAGGAAGGGTGCTGCTGCTGAACTGGGTGAGCCTGCTGCTCACGTCTCCACGACTGTCCCTGCTGCTGATAGGGACGAGGACCGAAGGATGATGGCTGGTGCTGCTGGTATGTTGGGGGCTGCTGCTGCGACTGCTGGTGATATCTCTGCTGGGAGTACTGCCCTCCCTGACCTGACGGCTGCTGCTGGGGCTGGGCACCACCACTCCCCCACCTGAATCCGGGATGGTCTCGTCGGATCCCGGGCTGGGGGCGGTCATACCAAATCCCGTTGACATCCATCAACGGCTCTGCATCGTAGGGGGCTGGCGGGAGTACTGCCAGAGGCTGGTCCGGCTGGTAAACCACCATCTGCATGTCTGGAGATGGTGGGGACTAGTAGGTGGGCTGCGGCTGCTGGTACGGCTCCGCCTGTACAAGATGAACCTGTCTAGGCTGCACAAGGGTGCTAGAGCGCTGGACAAGCTGCTGCTGCTGCCAGAGTCGCCTCGCGACTGAAGACGGGGCTGAGGAGCCGTCTGTGCCTCCTGAAGACACATGAGCTGGGTCTTCATGTCGCTCAGAAGCTGTGCCATCTGTTCCATCTGAGTGATGCTCTGGCACTGCTTCTTCTCAATCAGCTCCATGCGGTCCAACTTCTCGCTGATAATGCCCATGTCCGCAGCTGTCGACTCTGCCTGTGCTGCTGCGACTGCGGACGAACTGGATGGACCTGCATCTACCCGTGCTATCCGCTGGTACTGCACGGGTCCTGGCTGCTGTGGCTGGGGTCTCTGAGTATACAACCTGGTCTGGGACATCACCATGTAGTTTTCGGCCATCTCCTCATAGATGGCCCCGACCTGGTCGTGGTCCTTGGCAAAGTAGGACCCGCCGCAAGAAGCGTTCACCAGACCCTGAAGCTCTGGCGTCAACCCGCTGAAAAAGCTCTGAACTAGGTTCGGCTTGGAGATGTCGTGGTGCGGGCATCTGTCTAGGAGCTCTCGAAACCTCTCCCATGCCTCATAAAACTGCTCGTTGGGGAACATGGAGAAGTTGCTGATCAGGGCCCTCGCTGCATTCGTCCGCCCGAGTGGATAGTACTTGTTCAAGTACTCGGTGCGGAGCTGCTCCCAGGTGTAGACAAACCTCCCTAGATGCTTTAGCCAGGTGGCTGCTCTATCTGCCAGTGAAAAAGGGAAGGCTATCATCCGGATCGTGTCCTGGTCCACGTGGCGATCGTGGACAGTGCTGCAGATCATCAGGAACTCCTGGAGGTGGAGGTGGGGCTCCTCAGTGGCAAGTCCGTGGAAACGGGGCAGTAACTGTAAGGTGTTCGGGGGGAACTTGAAGTCCCCCACGATCGCTGGCACTACTACCCAATGATGCATGAGTGTCGATCTGGGGTTGTGCAACTCCCGCATCGGTCGTGGTGGTCCTCCTGCCGCGGCACCTGCCGCCGCCGCCGCGGCTGCTGCTGCGGCTGCTGCGGCTCGTACCTCTGCATCAGGTATCTCCTCAGGCTTGCTCTGCTGGTCTCGCTCTGCTCTGAGCCTCTCCAACTCTCGCCTCATCTCAATCATGAATGCCCCCTGATCGCGTAGCTGCTGCTGGACTGTCTCAAGTGATGCGATCAGGGTGGAGTTGATCGCTCCCTGGTCTAGTACAAAATGCTTGGGCTGACGGGAGTGATCATCTGAGCTGCCGGCCATAGCGACGTCTGCAAAATCAAACGAGCCCAACTCAGGTGCTGTCAAATCAATCAGTCTCTCCTCGGGCTCGTGTCTCTCAGGTAGGAAAGAAAGGGGGTCGAGGGGGAACAGGGTGGAATCGTACTCGGGCTCGGAGAGCTGGTCTTGGCTCTCACGGGCCAACCTAGATGATGAGGCAGACGTGCCCGAAAGCGGTGCAGCCAGAGGCTGCCTAAGAGACCGTCTACCCATCATCTCGATCTGGCGAGTAGTGCGGATGAGATCTGGAGAAACTATGATCACAAACAAACCCCCGGTTCACCAACGCAACGCGAGCTGAAGACCGTGAAAGTTCGGTCAAATTATCTTGTCGATTTTATTTGGTGAACACACAAAATATCAGAGCGCTTACGTGACCTGTTAGGATACCCGATGCTATCCCAACCGACTGGCCCGCACGGAAGAGTCGGTCATCAGTCGGGACTAGCACCGGAGGGCTCTACCTAGTGTGCGGGTCACTCTCTCGCGCATCCAAACCATACAATGAGGGGGTTGCTCTCCCCAAGACAAAATTTTTAGGGTGAGCGTATTTTAAGATCAATAGTATTAGCCAGTCCCAATTTTATGGTTTCTCTTTTTAGTCTTTTTCAAATAAAAACAAATGTCCTAACGAATTTTTCGGTTCTCCTGGTTATTTTGTCCAAAACAAGGGGAGAAGATGAAAAAGCCGATGCGCGATAAATCAATGATGCATGCAAAGTCAGAAATGCGTACCTTGTCTCCAGCACTCTACATGCAATATGATCCGCGCATAAATGTAAAGACAGAAAGGAAACTACCTATATGATGCAACGGGAAAGCCGAGTCCTAGATGAGCAATTCTAGTGAAGAACCGTCTAACCGGTCACCGACCTCCAAGCCAAAGAGTCCGGTCTTGGCCCGTCCCTCCTCTGTCCGACAAATCGGGGGTAGGAGAAAGCACTTTACAGGACGGGCTGCGGCACGTAGGCTACGAAGGCAAATGAGTCGGTTATTTTTATTAATTATTTTTAGTAGGTCCAATTAACGTTCTATAGGAACAGCTAATCAGTTAGGTGTGTGGATCCTACTAATTACGACACAATCACTAGAAATTCCTAAGTCTAGGGGCTCGAGCAAAAACCGCGTAAACACCGGAAAAGGCAGAAAGAAAATAAAATGAAACCGCGAAAAACCGCGTAAAACCGCTAAGGTCCTAAGGGTCCCCCGAGCACACCGGTGCTCGGCGAAACAGACCCGCTACGGCAGTCCACAAATGTCCAAGTGTCTGAGAATGTCCTATATTATTACAATAATAATGAAATGAAAATAAAAAGCCTCGCCCACTCAACTCTCTCTCACTCTCTCCTGCGGCTCCACGAAGAAAGGAGCCGCCTCCGAATCTCACGGTTGCGTCGGCTTCTCGAGAGCAGCCGCCTCGATCCTCGGGCCCTCGCAAAAGAAAACAGAGTGGTCAGAACCAATAATCAAATAATAAAGGAAAAAGAAATGAAAATAAAAATAACATGGTATATATGCAAAAATGCAAAATAAAAATAAACACACAAAATAAAAAAAATAAAAAACAAAAATAAAAGAGAAAGAAAATAAAACAAAATAAAACAAAAACAAAAAAATGAACAAAAACCGCGAAAAGCCGCGAGCTTTGAAAGAGCCACGAAAAGCCGCGAAAATCAAAACAAAAAGAAAATCAACTACTAAGCCGTGCTCCCTGGCAACGGCGCCATTCTGATAACACGCCCGATCACTCAGGTATAAGGTACTAGAAATAAGGTCGTTGCGACCCAAGCGATCAGACCATGTGTATCAAGAAAAAATGAACCACTCGCGAAGAATAAAATCAATCAAAACAAAGAAGCGGTCCTACTATGTGATTAACCTGGTATAGCACCCAGGGTCGAACTCAAGGAGCACGGGTTGGCCGCGAGGCCTACGAAGTAGTAAAAATAGATAAAATAAAGAATAAAATCTTTTTAGTGGTTTTAAATTATTTTTATATTTTTTTGGATTTTTAAAATGATTAAGAAATTAAGAAAAGCAAATACAAACACACTTCAACAAATTATTTGAAGCAACAAAAATCAACCAAAAATTAAAACAAAAATATTTTTGTGTATTTTATATTTTTTTGTGTTTTTGGTAAATTTTTGATAATTTTCTGATGTGTATTTTATTTTCTAAAAATCAAACAGTGACGAAAATAAGGGGTACTGTCCAGCCGATCCAAAAAGCCCTAGATAAAATATCTAAGGGCCTCAAAATGGCATGGAGGTAATTTTCCTGTAAAATAGCTAAAACAAGGAAAATTTAGGTACTAATTTTATTATTTTTCGGTTTTCAATTTATTTATTAGAATTTTTATGGGTTTTTGAGTGTTTTTAAGTTTTTAGTGTTTTTAAGCAATGAAAAATAGCCAAAATTGGCTAGAAAATCAAACAAACTAAACTAAACAGTAGACAATTTTTATAGAATTTTTAGGGGAGTTTTTATATTTTTTTGTTATTTTCCAAACTAGACAAGTAACAAAAATATGGGTTTTTGAATTTTTAAAAATAGCAAACAAAATCAGAAATGTCCTAAAAAATCCTTGAAAATCCTACACCATGGCAGGAGCCATGGTCAAATTCTCATGGGATTTGGAGGTGATTTGATATTTTATTCAAAAATAAAAAGAGGGTACTGTGCACAGGGACTGAAATGCAAATACCCAAAGTTCTGGGGGTCCAGGTGCAATTAACCCAGCAAAACACGCGCCACGCGCGTGCCTGGGGCACTCAGGGACCTCAATGTAACAAAAATAAGTCCCGAGGGCTTATTGGTAACACGTACCAAAAGTCCAGGGGCCTCACTTGCAAATAACCCAAAAAATATCGCACATGGGAAAATAAAACACGCACAGGGGTATAACTACAATTATCCAAAAACTTCCATTCATTTCATAACAACCAGAACTACAAGGGCATATGCTGCAAATTACCCAAAATAACACGTGGCGAAGCATGTGGCTCACAACAGGCAGGGGTATATATGCAATTACACTAAAGCTCAGGGTCCTCTATGCAATTAAACCTAAAACTAAACAACTGACTAAAATATTTACAGGACCAAAACGAAATAAAACTAAAGACTGGGCCTAAGGGTAAATTACCCATTATTAGGCGGGGGCGTTGGATGCGCTCCACGTGGCGATCTGACAGCTATGGATGGTGGGCGCTCCAGATGACGTCTCCTCGGATCTGACGGTGATGGCTACTCCGGATATGAATGGCTCAGATTAGAACTGGAGCGAGGGATGAAGATCGACGGCGCGGAAGGATGCTGGAAGAACAAAGCCTCGGCGAGACTCGCCGGGCTCAGGCGTGCACGGTGCTCCTCCTTGGAGCCTTCGGAACGTCGGAGAAGAATCGCGGAAGGCTCCCGCGTCGACCGGTGGGCTCCGATGATCGGCCAGAGCTCCACTGAGCTCAGACGAGGTCGGCGAAGCTAGTCTTCTGGCTGAATGACGGAGAGCCTCAGATGGCCCTCGTTCTGACCTGCAAAGTGAACCAAAAGACTCGTGGGTCGAGGGCAAATTGCCTCGACCCGGTTAGGCGATGTGGAGGTGGCTGGTGTGTCGGGACGGCGGGCTCCGGCGAAGGTGGTGGACGGAGGAGCCCGGTTCCCAGCTCATGTGCGAGCTGGGTTGAGTGCGTGGGTGCAGAAGGTGCGTCGGAGGGAGACGGTGATGGTGGTCGATTCCGATGAACGAGATAAGTGGTAGGGTGGTCGGAATCAAGGAACGACGGCGGAGCTGCGATTTGGGCGTAAACGGAAATCGAACGAAATAGCGTGGCTAAGTGGCTACCTGGGTGGTCGTGGAGACTGTGGTGGAGCTGGGGAAGCTCCCGGTCTTGGCCTCAAGGGACGTCTCGGCCCGAGGCTCGAAGCTCGCTCAGTGGCGGAGCTGCGGCGGCTACGTCGCCGGATCAGTGGATTCCTCCTCCTCTCCTCGCTACAACAAGTGGAATCGCTCGCTGTCACTCTCGTGGTCCCTCTGGAGCTCACAGGGAAGGAGGCGAATGACCAAAGATGGAAAGAGAAGGTGGCGGAGCTGCAGCTAAATACGATTAGGGGTCCGAGAAGGAAGGGTCCGGGCAAGCTCAGGAGCGCGCGGATCCCGAGGGAGCGGCTCCGGCGAGGATGTCGGATGCAAGGTGAAGGATTCGGACCCGGGGTTTGGCGGATTGGTGATCGGGTCGAGCAGGTAATAATTGGAGAAATCGGGTCCGCTGCTCAGACCCGTGGGAAGTGGTCCTGGGGGGGCTAGTTGACCGGGCGGTCAACATCCCCAGGACCCAATGGGATTCGGCCACGTGGCTGGATCTTGAAGTGACAAATATAGGTAGCTAGGGGCCGAATCTGCAAAAACTCAAAACATGAAATATTTTTCTTTTATTTTTTTCTATTTTTTGGTGATTTTTAATTAATTTTTGGAAATAAAAATAAGCTATATGCATAATATGTACTAGATATAGGTATATACAATATATATAGGGTTTTGATTTTTGATTTTTATGTATTATTTTTGTACAATTTTATCCTTATTTTATATTTTATTTATTTATAGCATAAAATAAGGAATAAAAAGGTATTTTTATTTTATTTTTATTATTTATGTACATAGGTAAAATAAATATATATACATCTATATACATGGTATATGTACAATGTATTTTTGTATTTTTAATTTTCTATTTTTATTTTGTTTTAATTTTTAATTGTTTTTATTTTATTTATTTACAATATATAACATAGACTATTTACAAAAATTATAAAAATTACTTTTATATATTTACAAAGCTAAATAAATATATAGGTGTGGTTTATGTACATGATGAAAGGAGGTATTTTTGATCTTTTTGATTTTTAACTTTTTATTTTGTTTTTTTATTTTTATAAATAAATACAAGTATTTATAAGCATATTTTTGGGTGAGGAAAATATAGTTTTATTTATTCACACAAATATTTACACATGAGCCCCTATCTCCCTCTACTTTGGCTTTTATGCGGTCAGGCCCATGCTGAGCCCTCCCTTGGGTTAGGTTGCTCAATATTATTCTAAATATTTCCCTCTTTTCCTTGTTAATCTTTATTCTTTTATTTTTGCACAAAAACATGCTAATTATAGGTTTTTACACAATGCATGCTTTTGGTAATTATTTATATTTACATATATCTACATGCATTTGCAAAGGTTTGTGTAGCTAAAATATAAGAATAAAGAGTGATGAATGGGTATTCATCAATAAGTCGGGCCCTGTGCTCCCACCATATCTATCTTGAAGAGGACGTCAAGATGTTGCGTGAGTTCCAGCGGCGGCTGAACCTGAATCTTCGAGAAGTTGTCATGAAGGAGATCTCGAAATGGGGGAGCGCTGATTTTATCTACCCCATCTCCAACTCCAAATGGGTTAGTCCATTTCATGTGGTGCCCAAGAAGACGGACATCACTACAGTTGTGAGTGAGTCTGGAGAGGAGATCGCTACTCGGGTACCCACTTCTTGGAGGGTCTGTGTGGACTACAGATGATTGAACCAGACCACCAAGAAGGATCATTTCCCGTTGCCTTATATTGATTAGATTATAGAGAGGCTAGCTGGGAAGAGTCATTACTGCTTTCTTGACGGGCACTCCAGATACAATCAGGTGGCCATTGTTCTCGAAGACCAGGACAAGACGACATTCACCTATCCCTTTGGGACATATGCTTTCAGACGGATGCCCTTTGGTCTATGTAACGCCCCGACGACATTCCAAAGGTGCATGTTGTCCATCTTCTCGGACATGGTGGGTGAGTGCTTGGAAGTCTTCATGGATGACTTTTCGGTCTATGGCGATGGGTTTGATGCTTGTCTTGACTGCCTAGACCGTGCCCTTCAACGATGCATCTAGGTCCATCTTGTGCTATCTTAGGAGAAGAGTCACTTCAAGGTGACTCAAGGGACGGTGCTTGGTCATATCATCTCCAACAGGGGCATGGAGGTTGAACCGGCCAAGGTGGATATCATTAGGAAACTCAGTCCACCGTCCAACTTACGACAGTTACGGTCTTTTCTGGGGCACGTCGGTTTCTACCGATGCTTCATTCATGATTTCAGCAGGATTGCCTGACCGTTGACTGATTTGTTGACCAAAGACATCAAGTTCATTGCGGATGATAAGTGTCTTGCATCATTTGAGACTCTCAAGAGTCTAGTTGTTGAGGCTCCTGTCCTCCATCCACCTGATTGGTCTCTCCCATTCGATATCATGACAGATGCCTCCGATTTTGCCGTACGCGACGTGCTGGGACAGAGGAGGGATGGAGTAACATTTGTCATTCACTACGCTGGTTGTACATTGGATGTCGCTCATCGGAATTACAGTATCACTGAGAAGGAGATGCTAGCTATAGTCTTTGCCCTAGATAAGTTCAGATCATACGTCATTGGATCTAAGGTGACTATATTCACAGATCACACCGCCATCAGGTACCTCAGGGTAAAGAAGGATGCCAAAGCGAGACTGACTAGATGGATCCTTCTACTCTAGGAGTTTGATATTGAGATTAAGGATAAGCCTGGAGTCCAGAATGTGGCGGCGGGTCATCTTTCCTGATTAGAGCATCTTGAGGATTCTGAGCAGATTGATCCAATTTCTGAGACCTTCCCAGATGAGGCGATCCTTGGTATCGTCTCGCTCCCGTGGTACGCTGACATGGTGAACTATCTTCTCGCCAAGAAAGTTTTACAAGGTTAGCCCAGGCAGAGACTTGAGACCTTCCTCGCGAAGGCAAAGTTCTACCATTGAGAGGATCCAGTCCTTTATCATGAAGGAGGGGATAGTGTCTGGCGTTGGTACATTCCTCATGAGGAGCACCATAGCATCCTCACTTACTAGCACAAGCTTGAGGCATGAGGGCATCACTCTGGGAGGAGAACGACACAGAAAGTGCTCCAGTCTAGCCTATGGTGGCCTACCTTTTCAAGGATTCTGATGAATTCGTGAAGAGGTGTACTGGTTGTCAGAGGATGGGCACTTGTGGACAGTTTGACATGATGCCGATGCAACCCATTCACTTCTATGAGGTTTTTGACGCATGGGCCATCGATTTCAAGGGTCCATTCCCTAAGAGTCAGGGATTTGAGTACATTTTGTTAGTCGTTGATTATGTGAGTCATTGGGTTGAGTCCATCCCTGCTCGAACCATAGATGCTAGGACTGTATGCATATTTTTTAGGAAGAATATTATTTCATGGTTTGGGGTGCCTAGAGTGTTGATATCTGACGGGGGGTCTCATTTCGTCAACGACAAGGTAAAGGCCCTTAATAGTGAGTTCAGCATTGACCATCGAGTAGATACTCCATAGCATCCTCAGACCAATGGTCTTGCTGAAGTGTCGAATAGGGAGATCAAAACTATATTGCAGAAGTTCATTCGCTCTGACCGAAAAGATTTGTCACAGCTTTTGGACTCGGTCTTGTGGGCATATCGGGCGTCCTTCAAGACACCTTTGGGTATGTCTCCCTTTCGCCTCGTTTATGGCAAGCCCTGCCATTTACCTGTTGAGCTTAGGCACAAGTCATTTTGGGCTATTACAGACATACTTTTGGATCCAGTGAGTGTAGAAGACCAGAGGAGGGCAGAATTGGTAGCCCTGGAGGAGCTTAGAGATGCAGACTTCTCGAGCAGCCTATAGTACAAGGAGAGAGTGAAGGAGTGGCATGATTCTCATATCATCCACAAGCAGTTTGAGCCAGGACAGAAAGTATGGTTGTTTGATGCCAGGCTTAGATTATTTCCAGGAAAGTTGCAGAGCAAGTGGAAGGGACCATACCTGGTCCGAAAGGTACATGACAATGGAAGCATTGACATATCTGAGATGTCATCTGAGTCTACCTTTTGTGTTAACAAGCAGCGGCTCAAACCATATCTACATCATGAGCCACTGGTCGTTGACGTTGCCCCTATTCATTTTGCATGAGATGTGGTCTTTGACTCACATCTATTGCATCTCGCGCCTGATTATCACTGTCTTCTACCCTGTATAGATCCAGATGTCCATATCACACCATTCTTCAGTCCAACACCCCATTTGCATCTTTGATTATGCTATACTTAGGGTGTACCTTACCCTAAGTATAGGGGGTGTCAGACTTTTGATTTCCTTTTGATTCTTTTTACCTCTGTCTTGCTGCCTATACTTAGGGATATTTTACTCTAAGTATAGGGGAGGTAGACCATGTACATTCTTCCATTCGGATTTCCCTGTGTGTACAGTCTGCTATACTTAGGATTACTTGATCCTAAGTATAGGGGGAAAACACCAAGATTCTTTTCCATTCTATTCTTTCATTTGTTGTTGTTGTATAGTTTTTCTTTTCACATCTCTATACTAAGCACGAGTTATGTCTTCTTCATCGCTCTTGATTCACTCTAAGGACATCGTTCGAGCTAAGTATAGGGGGTGTCGTATATATTTCATATATACTTTAGCCATAACTCGTACTTTGTGTGAGTGTGTTAATAAATAAATCGTCTAAAATCCTTAAAATCCATAAAAATTTTAAAATTTTCCTTGTACATAAAATTCTTTATTGCACATACATAGCTATTTACAAAATTATTTTTGTACAAATATTTGTAAAAATGTATTGTGTGTAAAGAGTTTGTAAATAGTTTGATATCAAAATTATGTATATAGTACAAAATTTTTGTAAAATGTTTGAAAAACAAAAAGTTTGCAAAAAACCCTTTTGCAAATGTGTGCAAATATTTTGCAAAACTTCTGCATCCATGCATTCATGTATTCAAATATTTTTTCAAAAATTTTGCACATTTTCAAAAACTTGCATACAAACATTTTTTATATACTTGTACAGTTTTTTCTGAATCATAGTTGACATTTAAACTAGCCTGGAATTAAATTGAAAAATGGAGCTTGATTAAGACCTTAATCCACCTAATTCTAAGAGGAACCTAATAGGGCTTAGGGTTAAGACTTTTCAGATCCATGGTGACTTAATTCTTTGAGTCCACTAGTCCATGATCATATGTCATCTTGATGAGCCTAAGTAGAACAATTAACAACACACACATGACTCTCACAGACAATGGCTTTACTTGCACCAGCACCTTACACAGCTCTCTACGGATGAGGTGGTGAGGAGGCAGTTTTCTTTGACTTGGGGTAGCATACGAGGGTAGTACTTCTAGGCAGAACCTCTCGTCTTATTTTAGTGAAGGAAGTGTGTCTCAACTTGGTCTGGTGGCATTGAGGTCTAAAGACAGGAGTTGTGGGTTGCAATAATGCTTCAAAAGAGGGATAGTCTACTGGCTCAAGTGGAAAAACTCCTTATGTATATATGCTGCACCATGTAGATATGTTGTGCATATGCACATCGAAAAAAAATGTGCAAAAGAAAAGAAAAACTCCAAAAAAGTGGTGGGTCTGAGAGAAAATGAAATACCCACTGGAGTGTATATAGTCAAATAAAGCAAAGCTTATGTTACCCATGCCCATCTCGTGAAGCTTGCAGCAGGGAGACTTAGCTACACTGGTTGAGCTCCCTAGGATACATGGCTACACTGGTCATGGTCCATTCTCTTCTTCCTCCTCTTCTTGAGCCGGTTGCACTTGAACTTAAAAGGGAATACCCCGCTCCTCGAGGAAAGAGTTGCCAGACTAGGGCATCAGAGTTACCTTGTTGAGGGGGGTTGTTACTTTGCCATTTATGAGGTTGGGAGCTACTTATCACTTACACAGTACAAGAAAAGATCCATGGTCATTAGAGTTTGTGTATGTAGACTTGTTCTGATCTGGATTATTGAGGAGTCTTGACCATAGATCGGTGGAACTTAGAGGTTGTTGAGTTTTAAACCTAAGTCCAAATAAGGTTCCGACAAACTAATAATCCAAAGGTCTGACTGAGCTCCGTACTTCAATTTAATGATGACAAGTTTAATAATCAACCTTGATTCGCCTTCTTTTTCTTTTCCTTTCTCTTTTCACTTCTTTTTCAAATAAGTGTTTGCTAAGGGACTAGCAAAAGTAAAGTATAAGGGGGTGATGAATCCTCATTCATCATTCTTTATTCTTTTATTTTAGCTAAGTATCTTGGAAAAGCATCATTGTATATAGTTATAAGTGCAATAAATTAGCAATAAGCATGCATTTGTTAATATCTAATAATTAGCATGTATTTGTGTAAAAATAATAGAATAAAGAATAAAAGAAAAAGAAGGAAATATTTAGAATAAATATTGAGTGACATGTACCCAAGAGAGGGTCCAGTATGGGCCTGATTGCCAAATAAAAGAAGTAGAGAGAGATAGGGCCACTCTACCTTGTACATATTTTTCACCTATGTGTATATAATTTATTTTCACAAATGAAATACAATAAAATACAATAATACATGAGAAGAATAATTTTCACCTATGCCCTTGTATATATTCCTAAATTCAAAAAAATGAGAAAAATAAAATAAAATACAATAAAAATCTCTCTCTCACCATGTATATAATACATGTATATATGTATCACTCTTTATTTGTTTTATACTTGTGAATAAATAATAAAAATAAAATAAAAATAATTTCACACTACCAAAATTATGTTGTCAATAAATAAAATAAAAAATTGGGGTATTTATGCAAAAATAAGAAAATAAAAATAATTGTACAAAATACATAGGTATTTTATACTTGCATATAATACACTATATTGTATATATCATAAATTATTTTTCATAAAAATAAATAAAAATCACAGAAAATTCCTTGAAAATTATAAAAATTTTTCATTTTACTCATTTTTTAACTTAAATTCATTTATTATTTTTATCTATTTATTTTTTATTTTTAGTTATTTTGTCGTTTAGCCTATTTTGTCTTCTTCCCTCGCCGCACCTGATTGGTCTAGCAGGACGGATTGTTGACCCCAGTCAACTGCCCCCTGGACCTTTCTTCGCTCGGATCCGGTTTTCACCTGACTTTCTCCTAATTTCCCTGATCTGATCCGACCGCCATCTTATTCCGTTCACCACTGATTACTGAGGGATGATCCACGAGTCACGCTGACGAAATCCCTAGGGATCCGCCCCTCGGTTCGCGCGCCCACGCTCCATACTTCTCGGACCCTGCATAGTATAAAACCTCATGGAGCTCCATCTTCTTGATTATCTTTGGCCGCCCCCTCGTCACTGATGATCTCCACCTCTTCCTACGAGTGACAGCGTGCGATAGAGCCTGTTGTAGAGAGGATTCGAGCCCTGTAGCCTAAGGTCCGACGAACGCTCCACCGTGCTCTGCCGTGAGGAGAGCCCAGCCTCTGAACCCGTCGACCCATCGAGGCGAAGACCCCGGAGGTCCCTGA
The DNA here is from genome assembly GCA_037367405.1 of Ottelia alismoides. Lineage (NCBI taxonomy): Eukaryota > Viridiplantae > Streptophyta > Magnoliopsida > Alismatales > Hydrocharitaceae > Ottelia > Ottelia alismoides. Next base: position 353,417 of record JAZKJV010010689.1, read on the forward strand.
CCTTCAGCCTAGACGACTCCAGTCAGTAGGTAACTTAGACTTCTTCTTGCTCGTGTTTGATTCAAGATATTTGAGTTCGGGCCAACCAGAGTTACTAGGCCCCGTTCACTATGATCGGATCATCCATTGCTATCCCGATAAGCTTAGCCCTCTTCGCCAACCTTCTCCCCATCTTCTACGCCCATCCATCACCTCGCTCGCCCCAGGAACGAGTCCTAGGCCCTCCTCAACGTCGCTTCGCCGGAGGGCTACGCCTCGCCTTATCTCCACCTATCCCGCGTATTGACGGGTCGAGGAACTTTGCCCTCGACCCAGTAGCTCATCTGTGTAGGTTTAGCGCTCAAGGGACCTCATCTGGAGGTCGACATATCAGGCCACAGCCGCTCCAGGTCGTCCAGCTTCGCCGGTCCGTTCCCGATAGTCTTGGCCTCATTGGAGCATCGCCACAGCTGCGGATAGTCGCCAGTATCCTTTTCCCTATCAGAGCAGCCCCGGAGGACGTCCATGCATTACGTACCGGCCGATCGAAGCTCGCCAGTGAGAGTTCTTTGTCGTTCTTCTATGGGTCGTCTCCGTCGTGGGATCGGGGCTCCCCTCCAGTTCTAATCTCGTCTGTTCATCTTCGGGGAGTCCTCGATCATTCGATCCATCTGAGGATCAGCTCTCAGCCGTGCATCGTTGAAGAGGCATCCGGAGATCTCAGCCATCAGATTATAAGTGGAGTGATGTTGATCGTTGGATCGCTAATAAAGAAGGGTAAATTACACTTAGGCCCTGTCTTATTTTCCATTTACTTCTTAATCATGTAAATATTTTTAGTAGTTGTTTTTATTTGGACATTTTGCATCTAGGAACTTGTGCTTCTATTATTTGCATTTTAGTCCCTCCGTTTGTGCATCACGTGGTCTGTCACGTAACTTCTAGGTTATTTGCATGCTCAGTCTTGGACTTTATTGTTGTTAATGAATAAATCTTTATAAATAGGATTTGCATTTTACCCCTGAGTGTCTGGTTCACGTGTCGCCCATGTGCGGATCGGGACTTTTTGCAGAATCTGTTGGCTTGAAACTTTTCAATAATTACATTTTGGTCCCTATGTGTTGTGTTTTTTACTTTTGATTTAATAAATAGCAAATATTGTCCAAAAATCACGAAATTTTGGCACATGGCTCCTGCCATGGTGTAGGAATTTTGATGAATTTTTGTCTTATTTTGTTTTCATTTATTATTTTTTAAAAATTCAAAAACCTTAAAAATTATTCCTGTTTGTTTTAAAATCAACTAAAAATATTAAAGACCCTTGAAAAAATTCTAAAAATTCATTGTTTGCTTGTTTTGATTTGTTTTTATTTCAGTCCAATTTTTGTTGCATTTCCATTTATAAAACCCATAAAAATTGAAAAAGAGTAAAATTTTCAAAAAAATCATTAAAAATTCATAAAAATTCAAAAAAATGTTTTCTTCTTCTACAGTTAGATTTTTATTTGTATTTCATATAAAATTGCTGCTCGAATTTTATAGGCATTTTAAGAAATTTTAATCTTCCTTTAGGTTCGAGTTGTACATGGTTTTTATTCCTGACTCTATTTCATTTTAGAAAATTAATTAAATATTAGAAAAACCCCTTAAAAACCACAAAAACATTTGAATATTTTAAAAACCCAAAAATATTTTTATTTTGAATTTCTGAGTATTTTTTAGTCTTTAAATAATTGTTTAAGTATTGATTTGTGGCTTCTTCAACCCTTTTTCTTAATATTAAAAATCATAAAAAAATTTGAAAAATATAAAAACCACTACTTCTTTGTTTTCCTTGGATTCCTGACTACTTCGCAGCATTAGCATCACGTGCCTCCTTGTGTTCGACCCTAGTATCTATACCAGGTAAAATAAATTAGTGAGACCACTCTATTTGATTGATTGCTTTATTTTTATTTTGGTGGTCTTAATTTTTCTTGATTGAGCCCGGTCCGAGTGGTGGAGGTCGCAACGACCATTTATACCATTTACCCTTAGTCGCTCGGGCGCGCCTCATCACTGATTAGCAGTAGTTTAGCTTAACTTTTATTTTTGTGTGTGAGAGAGAGACTTTTATTTGAATTGTAATAATATAGATTGAAGACTTTGGATACTTAGACTTTCAAGTCTATTTTTACCAAGTGTGTTCACCTGGGGGACCTGCTCGATTTTTATCATGGTTTTCATCATCTTCTCATTTTCTTTCTCCTTATTTTTCTCTATTGCTTCACTTTATTTCCTGTGATTTAGGTTTTTCGTATTGTTTATTTTACATCGTCTGTGAATGAGCCCATAGTTTTAAGGATTGATTGACTTAGTACTTTGTTCCAGAGCCTAATGATTGCATGTACCTATAGATCTCTAGGTTTGGAGTTAGTCAAACTAAACCGGTGCTTCACGCTAATAGCAATTCCTGCTTAGGGTGATTTCATCTATTGCATCTACATGTAGTCTAATTTCATTTCTTGTTTTGCATCCCGCATGGAGAGAGCTGGGAAGCATTGTAAGTATTCTTACTAAGCATTCATCATTCAAACGCAATGGTGAGCATTCCACCATTGTGTTGACTTGCATTGCTTTGCCATCTTCTCCTCTATTTTTTCTTACTTAGGTTAAAGAAAATTCAAAAAAATTGTTGGTGATTATTTTTGAAAAATACTTAAAATTTTGAAAATTTTATAAAAGAAGGGGACTGCTTAATAAACGTTGACAATAATTAAAATCTTTAATGGGCTTCATTTTATTGGGTTCATAAATCCCACATTATTTTTAGGTACATTCCAGACAGAGTGAGGCACGACCTAGGAATTAAAGCCAAAATCTCATCCTTGGTACTGCCTTGTTGTTGACTGGATTCACGAAGTATTGGTGCTTCTATCAATACATGGGTGAGTAGGGTTGAGTGAGTCTGCCTATAGGCTTAGTATGAAGTACTTAGAATAGCGGAACTGCAACGACGGGTCCCTATCTCATCGTACCACGACCGAATACCCCACAAGGGGGAAGTAACATTTTTGCTTGTCAGCTTCCTCCTCTATTTTTTGGCGGAGTAATGGATCTAGACCCAATAGCAAGGATTCTTTTAAATAGTACATGCTACAAGTTACAAAGACAGTGGGAAGTACGAGATACTTTTCTAGCAATACTCACTCTCCTAGTTAGCCTCTAAGGACAAGCTACAAGATTTCCTCAATAAAAATAAAATTAAAAAGATAAAAATAGCTAAAATTTCACCAATTCACTGCACTTGCACCTTTTCTCTTTACTTCTATTTACATTCTTTTCACTTTGCTCACTTTGAACCTTGTTTTAATTTCTCTTCATTTTCTTCCTTGTTCAATTTCTTTCTCACTACTCTCCATCAATATTCCTCTTGTATCTCAAGATGGCAGATTGCATATGGCTTAGTCTGGAATCCGCGGATAACTATATCGGTTCTATGACTCAGACATCTCCAATAATTCAGGGTGAATACTGAGAGACCAGTTCGAATTTTGCAAGCCACTCTCAAGACTCCTTATCTTCTACATTTCAAATAAACTGGGATCATTCTTGTCCCAGCATTCCTCTCAGTGGATGGATATCGATTCCTCTTCATATCAATTACTCTATTCACCCATGTTCATAGCTGACCCTAATTCCGGGCATATCTCTTCACATGGTGCTCAATGGCAATCTATTCAGGATGTATTTCATTATGCAGACGAAGAACCAAATCTGGACCCCAACCTGGACTTCATTTCCTCTACGTCTGATTCAGAGATGGCTCCACACAGACAAGGGAAAGGACCACAACAGTCGAGTACAAATTCGAGCACATATCAGAACGAAGTGAACAGTAAATTTCTTGCATCCATTCAGGACAACCAACAACATCTCACTAACCAAGCACTTACACATGTCACTTTCCAAGAAATGCTCAATGAACCGAGGAGAGGAAGAGAAAATTGAGGAGGAGGAGGAGAGGATGAGAAAAGAGAGGATGATGAATAGCTTGTTGGAGGACCCCATGGATGAAGAGATGGCTCCTGTAAAACCCAAACGAACTATCGTGAGGCAGTCGTGAGGTCTCACAAGGTAAGACCACATTCGTCAAGGTGACCACTCCTGAAGGTCAAAGAATTCTCAACAATTAACCCACAGTATAATCAAATAATGCAAAGTGAATTGTAGAGTTAAAATTTATTATAACCCTACAGATAAGTGTATAGTGGTCAAGAATGTGCAGGTTGTTGAACACAGTGAACAGACGGGTGTAGAATATTATTTAGTTATAAACAATATATATATGTTATTTACTTAGTGTTTTTATGGGTTTAATCTATGTAATTTTTAGGGATTTTTATGTTTTATATTTTATATTCCATTTTTTATAATTTTCTTTTCTTTTTATCTTTTTCTAATTTTAAATTCCTTTTTATTTTTTTGTATATAATAAGTATATATATCTATATGATGTAATATATATAATATGAATAATATATGCAGTACATATATAATAATATATTCATAAATGCAAACAACCCTTTTTTATTTTTTAGAGATATTAAATATATTTATAGGTATTTATAATAATCGTAATATTAATAAGTATACGAATATATATAGTATAAATAATCAATATAGGCTTTTGTATTTAGAAATATAGCTATAACTAATCAAAAAATTAATAAAATGTTTTTGTTTTTTATAATTTTCTTCTATTCTTGTGAATTTTTGGTATTTTTGCAAAATTTTAGTATTTTTATATTCCAAAATATTCCAAATAAGGGAATAAATAAATTAGCCAAAATGATTTGAGATTTAAAAATAGAGTTCAAAATTTATCAAAACTATTTTTAAAATATATTATATAATATAGAAAAATATACATAAGAAAATTAATTTTTTTTTAAATTTTATATAAAATTCCTAGTTTCTTTATGATTAGAAGGTTTTTCAATTTTTAAGCTTTTTCTTTTGTATTTTTAATGATTTTTATCTGAAGACATATTACGTAGTAATATATAATATCTAATTTTTTAGACTTTTTAAAGTAGTTTTCAAAATTTTTTGTATTTTTAAAGCTAAACAAGGAATAAATAGACTTCTTTTGATTTTTAATAAATGGGAAATACAAGTAATCTGCTAAATAAAAAGTAGCGTGATGAGCATCAAATCAAGCACCTTCCTCTATTTTTCCATAATTTTTGGAGCATTAGAACTATTTAAACAAAAATAAAATGCAAATAAATAAATAAATACAAGACCGAGCATGGGTATAATTGCAATATAAATATAGTGTAAGGTTTTACATTTAATTAACCACAAAAGGTTTACACTTAAATTACAAATTTTTATACTAAATAATAATACTAAAACCTGGAGGGGTATGTTTGTAATTTGGCCAACTCACATGGGGGACCACATGAGCTGATTTGGCAATAGACCTAAAGGTAATATTCAATACAGGAAAGGGTACATTTGCACATTTTCCACCAAAGTTAAACTTAATTTATTATTTATAGAAATAGTTTTAAATTACAAAAGTCAAAGGGGGTTCTTAATAATTTACCCTAAAACATGTGCATGATTGGATGAAGGAGGAATTTCCACATTGCTCAATTAAGTTGATCGGAAGGTCGGGCTCTCGTGCTGCTTCTCTTCAGAATTCACAGCCCATATGAGATCTGGGTCGGCCTTGAAATCCAATAGCTTGGAGGGGCTGAGGAAGAACACCAAGAACACTATTCTTAGTGAACTTCAATTTGGAATACTGAAGACCGAAATCCCTTGCGATCCGAGTGAAGGTATAAATCAGGGTCGTTACGACCCGAATCGCGAGGCTAAGTCAACAAGAAAATCAAGACCACCAAATATCAAAGAAATCAAGCAAGTAACACAAATAGCGGTCTCGCTATTTTATTTAACCTGGTATAACGACCAGGGTCGAACTCAAGGAGCACGGATTGGCTAAGAGCCTACGAAGTAGACGAGAATCAAAATAAAATAAAATAAAATATTTTTGGTGGATTTTTTTATCTTTTTAATTTTTTTGTGATTTTGAATTATAAAGAAAATATAAAAGAAGCCTAAAAAGTCACAAACAACAAATTATTCAACACACAAAAACAAGTTAGAAAATAAAAATAAAAATACTTTTTGATTTTATGAATTTTCAAGTGTTTTTGAAATTTTTCTTAGATTTTATAATTTTTAATGAATTTTCTAAAATGAAATGAGGCAAGAAATGAAAGCTACTGTGCAGTCAGACTCTAAAGGCTATTTAAAAATAGAAAAATAGCTTATAAAAATCTAGCAATAATTTTATGAAAAACTACAAGTAAAAACCTAACAACAGAAAAAGAAATTATATTTTTTTTCTGAATTTTTAATTATTTTTATGAGTTTTTTAGGGTTTTTCAATTTTTATGGGTTTTCTATATCCAAACCAAACAAAACTTGCATAGATTCAAAAAGACAACAAAATAGACAAACCACAATTTTTTTTAGAATTTTTAGAGGCTTTTTAATATTTTTATTTGATTTTTCGAATTAGATAGTAGAGAAAATAGGGGTTTTTGAATTTTTAAAAATATAAAATGAAAACAAAAATGTCCCAAAAAATCGTTGAAATTTTTTCATAGTGTCAAGGGCCATGTTTCCAAATTTCACGAGATTTGGAGTCAATTTGCTCTTTTATTCAACCAATAAAACATGCACAGCTCATAGGGACCTAAGTGCAAATAGTGAAAACTAATCAGCCAATTAATAACACGTTAAAGAAATGCGGGGCTGAAAATGCAAAAAGCCCAGGCATGCACGAGGTCGGCACATGATTCAGATACAAGGGGCATAAATGTAATTCCTATTTATAAACCTTCAAAAGATAACAACAATTAAGTCCAAGGTGAAATATGCAATTAACCCACAATGTCACGTGTCGATGCACATGCTCCACATATAGAAGGACTAGATTGCAAATAAAAGAAACTTAGGGTCCTACGTGTAAAATGTCCAAAAATAAAAACACTTCTAAAACTATTTACAAGACTAGAATGAAATGTAAAAAGAGCTAAGGGTCTAAGAGTACTTTACCCCTTTATTAAAGATCCAACGGTCGATAGTAGGGACGCAAACGGATGCGGTTATATTCGTATTCGTTCGTATCCGTATTCGTTTTAAAGAGGATATGGATCTTGTTTTCCTAAAACAGGCGAATACGAATACGAATACGAATATTGGAAACGAATTTTTTGCGGTTACGAATACGAATACGAATCTTGAGTTAACGAATGCGAATACGAATACGAATACGAAAAAACAAATGAATCCGAATACGAATACGAATATTCGTATTGTATTTTTAATAATTTAAAATAACATTAGGGTTTACATACCCCACCCCCCAATACCCCCGATGTCCCCAACCCCCGTGCGCCCTATGCCTCCCCCATGCGCCCTACGCACCCTACACCCTCTGCCTCCTCTGCTACCCTCGACTTCCCCATCGCCCTCGGCCTCCCCCTGCCGCCCCGCCTCCCGTGCGCCCTACACCTCCCCTTGCCACCCTGGCTCCCCCCGCTGCCCTCCGCCTCCATGTGCCCTTCGCCCATGCGCCCTCCGCCTCCCCATGTCTCCCAGCCTCCTCCTGTGGCCCTCCACCTCCTCGCGCCCTCCGCCCCCTGCGCCCTCCGCCTTTCCTGCCGACCTCCACCTCTCCCAGACCTCCTCCCGCGCCCTACACATCCCCGTGCCACCACACCTCCCCGCGTGCCCTTCGCCCATGCGCCCTTCACCTCCTTCTACTGCCCCGCCTCCCCCTGTGGCCCTCCGCCTCCTCGCGCCCTCCGCATCCTCCACCTCTTCCTGCCGACCTTCGGCCCCCACCCAACATCCCTTGCAACTGCAACCAACCTACCTCGTCCTCCCTCGTAGCCGCAGCAACCCTCCCTCATTCTCCCTCGCAGCCACAGGAGGCAGGCGTCTCCCTCGCCCTCCCTCGCAGTTATAGCTGATCTGGTATAACATCTTAATCTCAAATGTTCATTTCATTCTACCATTTTATTATATGATTGCACAAGAGGATCTCTTATATTATGGCATATAATGTAGATATTATACACCATATGCTGCTTGTTTGAAACATGGAATGCGGTTAAACAAGAAATGGAAATTATGTAGAAGTGGTCACCAAATAATCTAGGTACATTTTTATTTATAATTTAATATTCATGTTAAAGTTAACATTCGTTTGTATATTCGTTTTCGTTTGTAAAATATTCGTTTCGTATTCGTATTCGTATTTTGTGGATATGGATCTTGTTTTTTGACATTCGTGTAACATTCGTATTCGTATTCGTAAAATAATATGGATATGGTTATGGTCTGACTTGAATTCGCATTCGTATTCGTTCGTTTGCATCCCTAGTCGATAGGGGTTCACTTATGATCTAACGGTTGAGTGCAGGCTATGATCTGATCCTCAGATGGATCCAGCGGATGAGATCCTCGTATGGTGGATGGCTGAGATTAGATCTGGCAATGAGGCTCGATCCGACGGATGGGAGGCTTCCTGGAAGAACATCGATGAACTCGCCTCCAGCGAAGTTCGATCGGCCAATACGCGCAATGGGGAGGTCCTCCGATGCTGCTTTGATGGGGGAAATGTTCCTGGTAGTGGTCCGCAGCTAACGATCAGCTCCGATGAGGCCGAGGAGTCCTGGAAGACCCCGGCGACGTGAATGAGCTGGAGCACTTGTGCCTTAATGGTTGAACCTCCAGATGAGGTCCATTCGCGATCAAACCTGCACAAGAAGACTGCTGGGTCGAGGGCAAAGTACCTCGACCCGGTACGGGCGGAATGGGCGGCTGGGTGAGGCGGAGCGATGCTCTCTGGCGAGGCGACGGCAGAGGAGAGCGATGGTCCTGTTCCGGGACGAACCAGGAGGAGTGAAGGGGTGAAGAACGTGAGAGGAGTCCGGCGAAGGTGAATGGCTAGCCGGAATGGCAGATGGATGGTCGGAGGACGTACCGTGGTCCGATGAAAGGTTCTGGTCGTGAATCAAAAAATCTAAATCTAAGGAAAACTAATGGCTAACTACGCTACCTGATGGAGGAGATCGTCTGGGCTGGAGGTTCTGGACCTCCGGGGGGTCTTTGCCTCAATGGGGCTACGCGTCCAGAGGCTCGAGCTCACCGGCGGCAGAGCACGGCGAGAAGCTCGCCGGATATGAGGCTTAAGGCCTCGGTCCCTCGCTGCTACACGCTCCCTCGCTAGTTGTCACTCAAGGAAGGAGGATGGAGGTCACTAGAGCCGAAGGCGATGGCCAAAGATGCGTGAAAATGGCGGCCCCGGTGACCTTTATACTATGTAGGGTCCGACAAAGATTGGAGTGAAGCGCGCGGATCGAGGAGCAGACCCCTAAGAAGGAAGTCGGGCGTGAATCACGGGTTGTTCCTTGACAATCGGAGCCCTGGATTGGAGAAGATAGAGGTCGGATCGGTTTAGGAATATTTTGAGAAATCGGGCTGGAACCGGATCCGGGTGAAAAGTGGTCCAGGGGGGGAGAGTTTACCGGGGGTCAATAATCCCTCGTGGACCAATCATATTATTCCTAGTCAAAAATATTTATAAATTAAATTAAAAATGGAAAACGATTTTATTTAAAAATATATACAAAACAAAAAATGTTTATTATTTTTACAATTATTTTTTTGTGATTTTTCTCTTTTTTTGAAAAATAAATTAATGTATATATAATATAATATTATATACGGCTACAAAATACATATGTATTTTATAATTTTATTTTTATTATTTTATTTTTGTACAAAAACCCCAATTTTATATTTTTTTTATTTACAACATAAAATGTAGAGTATAAAATAATTTTTATTTTATTTTTATTAATTATTGACAAAAGTGAAATAAATAAAGATACATATATACATGGCTTATGTACATTGTGGAGAGAGAAAGTATTTTATTTTTTATTTTATTTTATTTTTCTTATTTTTATTTTATTTTTAGAAATAAACAAATTATGAGAAACACATTTTTATTTTTGTTTTATGAAAATAAAATAGAATATATACAGGAAGGAGTGTACTCATGGATGAATGGCCCTATCTCTCTCTACTTGGTTTTTTTTGCGGTCAGGCCAAATGCTTGGCCCTCCCTTGGGTTCGGGTCACTCGATATTTATTCTAAATATCTCCTTCTTTTTCTTTATTTCTTTATTCTTTTATTTTGGCACAAAAACATGTTAATTATTCAATATTAACAAAAGCATGCATTTTGGTAATTTATTATATTTACAACTATCTACATTGTGTTTTGCAAAGATAAATAGCTAAAATAAAAGAATAAAGAGTGATGAATGAGTATTCATCAAATACCTCCGGCCTTTGGCGACCTCCTTCGCTCACGTGGGCTCAACTCCCTCCTGGGGTCGATCCGCGTCTGTAGGTGCTTCTTGATGGGTCCCATGTCCCTCAGATGGGATCTAGGGCTCTTCCTCTTCGCATGACCTGGAGATGATGTTCCTCATCGATTGAAGGCTCCAGTATGGGGTCCAGCCCTTCAGGCCTGCACCAAAAGACTCAGTGGCTCGAGGAATCTCTCCTCGACCAGGTAATGAAGCTGATTTGCAACAGAATGAGGTGGTGGAGAAGAACTTCGGCGAGCAACAGAAGGGGAGTTTGATTCACCTTGATTCGAGCAGAATCGAGGGGGATTGATGGGCAAAATATGGATTAAGCAATAATCATTGAGGAAGGAAATGGACATGAAAGCAGGTCAAGTAACTGGTAGAACATGATGAATTTGGCCTGGAGCTCGAGCTCCAGGTCAAAGCGGATTTTTGGATTTGAACCTAAATTAAATGCTTAAAACTAAATTAAAATATGGAATTTAAGCCTAGAACTAAATATCACCTAGAAATGCAAGAAATGGGCCTCGACCGGGTCTAGGACCATTAGAGGTAGAACCGACGGAAGGGGTCTCCGCCGATGGCTGGATCGTCTCAAGGATTCCTCCACCTTGTTGCAAATCAGTTGGAAATGCTTCATGTCACCAAGCCTTCTCCTAAGCGCACAATATGAGGGGATAAGAAGAAACTAAGGGGGGCCGAGGGAAAAAATGGCAAAGGGGGGGGATTTTATAAGCACGATGGTAGGTGAAGTTGATCACGATATTGCTTGGGCATGGATAGTTCTTTGGATCATCAAAGGTATGGGTGTGATTATCGATCATGTCGCACGTGTTTTTGCAGAAGCAATTGAAGGTCCTCGAGCAATGGATCAATGCTGAAAATTTGGAGAAAGAGGGGGTACGTGAGATCTGACAGATCGGCTGAGGGGCAAGGACAGTTGACCCTAGGGTCAACGGTTCGTGGATTCTGGTTGGTCCACGTGGACCAACTAGAAAAAAGGAATCCAAAAATTCTTTATAAAATCGTTAGAAATTAATAATGAATTATTTAATTTTTGCTTATAACATAAAAAAATATTTATAATTTTATGTAGTATTTTATTTTGATTTTTATTTTTTTACAAGACCATTTATTATTAGTTAATATTTACAGGTATGGTTATAGGTCTAAATACATATGTTTAGCATATTTTATTTTTATTTTGTATCATATTTTTTTATTATTTTATATACATAGTTTGTATATTTATAACTTATTTTATTACATATTTATATATTTTTATTTTATTTTTTTGAGTTTATTTATGTATTTAATTAATTATATGCATAAATACATAGGTGTATCATAGGTATTTTACCTATATTTTGAAGTGCAATACTTATTTCAATGTACTTTTAAGGATTTTATTTTATTTTTATTATATAAATATATTTTAAACAATATTTGTAATTTTATTAAAGTATAAGAAATTCAAAATTATAAAGAATGAATATATTGAATATCATATACATGTATATTACAATGAGGGCCCAAAAGCTAACTTTTGTATCTTAACTCCCAACTGAATGAAACTACCTTTATTAAATAGATAATTTAATTTTATGAACAAAAAAATATGTTTGGTGAATTTTGGATCTGCATGGAGAAGATAAAGGTGTGCAAAGTTTTCTTTATGGCTTTTTATTATGTGTGTCCTAGGCACAATGTGCATTATTTTTCGTGAAATCAATTTTATGTTTTTTTTTGTATTTTTATTTACAATGTTCATGTTGAGGGTTTATTGATTTGAGGTATAAAAAAAGAAAATAAAATAGGTCTCAAAATGTAATTATTGAGCTAAAAGAATTAGGGTTTTGTGTGGTTTTTTGTATAGTATATTTGCCCTATCTCCCCTACTTTATTCCTTGTCAACCAAGTCATCATGATGACTAGATCACAGGGTCTAGGGTTACTTAGTTTCTTTGACACTGCCTTCTTTTTTCTTTTCTTTTTTTATTCTTTTATTTTAGGATTAAATACAGTATTTTATGCAGTATTTTATATAGTATTTTATGTTAATTATTTAATGTTATTTTCCACAAATTAATGCTATATACATGCATTTAGCTAGGGATTTAAGGAAAAATGAAAGAATAAAGGTGATGAAATGGATATTCATCACCCCCTATACTTGCATTTTCTAGTCCCTTGCAAACACTTATGCTTATAAGTGCAGAAAAAGAAAATAAAGAAAAGATAATGAAGTAATCTGGAACAATTCTAGACTCTTAAATTTATCTTAATGAAGTTAAAGTTTGGAGATCAATTAAGACCTTTGGATTCTTGGTTTGTTCGGAACTGCATTAAGGTTAGGAAGTGTGACATAATAGTCCTTAGGTTCCATAATATGATTATCCAGTTCTATTCACAGTTTGGTCAAAACTATCCTCTCAATCACATACTCTCGCAACCTTGTAATGGTTGATCCATGTGTGTGAATTTGCTTGCTCTTCCCATACAAACCGATGAGCTATCAAAGAGCCTGCTCTTATTGTAACTCGTCCTTGTGGAGATAGATATTCCCTTCTAAGTTCAAGTGATGCTGGTTTCACAATCGAAATGGGGGAAAAGCGAGAAGAATTAGAAAAGAAGTGGGAATGGATCAGTGTAGTCTTCATTCCCTTGTGAAACTCGATCAGTGTAATCGAGTCTTCACACAGAAGCAGGCTTTTTTTGGAAGCTCAATATTATTTGTGGAATTTTTGATATAGGCTTCTTCTTTGGATTTTTCTTTTCTTTGCATTACTCTGCATTCTTATTTGTGCCCAGATGGATATAGAATCTTTTGGTATGGCCATGTTTTGGCGTCTTCAATAAAGTTGCGTTGCAGACCATTCATCATCCAAAGCATTGTCTCAATCCAGTCTCCAATCTTTAGATGTCCTGACTACTAGAAAAAGTGGATTAGAGTACCGATTTCAGAAATCCCTAAGAATGGTTACTGAGCCACCCTTGACAAAGTAGCCTAGCATTGTCCCGACTTAGACTCCGGGATCTTTCAACAACCCATCTTGGTCGAGATAAGTGTTAAGTGTTGGGTTTCTAGTCAAACCACTATCACGAGAGTTGTGTGGATGATATGAAGGGTTCTAGTTAGACACATTGAATCGACTCATGAACGTAGTCTCATGGAACCTAAAGAATTAAGTCAAGGTGACCTGAAGTATCCCAATTCCAATCTTTAATAGGTTCCTTTTAAATTAAGTTTATTAAGGTCTATTCCAAGCTCCAATCTTCATACTTTATCTTAGACATGTTCAATTATCTTCATCATTCTAAAAAATGCAAATGCTATGTACAATGCGAGAAAAAATTGTGAAGAAATTATCTGATTTTTAACTTTTTATTGATTTTTCAAAAAAAGTTTTGAAAATTTTTATGCAATTTAGAAAACATTTTTGTAATTTTGATGGTTTTTTATTTTGAAATTTTTAGGGGTTTATTTATAAAAGTTAGTGAAATAAATATGTGCATATATTTACGTAGGAGTGCTTCTATATTTACAAGAGTTATGGTGTATTTTAAAAGGGAAATTTACAAGTTGAATGTTAGTTAATGTTTACAAGTTCTATATACAGGTTTTTATATAAATTTTATAAGGACTTTTATTTGAATTGTTTTTTACACGAGGTTCTCAAAACATTTGAAATCATTTTCACAAACATTTTGAAAACTTATTTTTGAAAATAATTTGACAATAATTTTTATAAAATCTTATACAAAATTTTGAAAACCATTTTGCAATGTTTTTTCATACAATATGTATAAGTTTTTCAAAGTATTTTTGCAACCATTTTCCAAACCGTTTGCAAGTAGATTGAAAAACATTTTATTCAAACAAATAAAAGAACTTTTGCAAATAAAAGATTTTTACAAAGATTTGAAAACATTTTAGAAAATATTTTTCACAAGATTCAAAAGATTTTTCAAGATATTTTTGAACCATTTTCCAAAATATTTTTAACCGAATTATTAATCATAATTACAAAGAATTTGAAGTGTGTTTAAATTTTATTAGTTAGCCATATTATTGAAAATACGAAAGTGTGAGATATGGCTAAAGTATATATAACATATATACGACCCCCCCCCCGTACTTAGCTTGAGCTATGTCCTCATAGGTGATGAATCTCCATTTCATAACCTTTATTCTTTCATTTTGGCATGAAATCCCTAGCTAAATGCATGTATATATCATTAATTTGGTAAAATAAACACTATGCAAATTGTACAAAATACTGTATATATATTATATTTAAGACTAAAATTAAATAATAAAGGAAGAAAAGAAAAGGAAAGGACAGACCCCGAGACCCAGTCATCATGATGGCTTGGTCGACAAGGAATAAAGTAGGGGGAGAGAAACTGTACAAAAAATATACAAAAAACCACATACAAAGCCCCAATTTAATTTCCAAAATATTACCTTTTGGGACCTATTTTATTTTATTATTTTTACACCTCAAATCAATAAACCCTCACAATTAATATTGTAGACAAAAATACATAGAAAATAAAAAAAATTGAGTTCGTGTAAAAATAATGCACAGTGTGCCCGAGACACACAAAATAGAAATTTAAAATAAAAACTTCACAGACATGTATCTTCTCCATAATGAATGAAAATTACCAAAATCACCTTTAATTGTATATAAATTTTAATAAGCTATTTAATGAAGTGGTTTCATTTAATTTGGAGCTAAGATGCAAATTTTAAGTTTTGGGCCCATATTATGCAATATACATATATATAGTTTAGTCAATATATTTATTCTTTATATTTTCAAAACCTTTTATTTTTGTAAAGTTGTAAATATTATTTGAAATGTATGTACATAATTAAAATAGAACCATCAAAATAAAATCAAAATAAATAGTAAATATAAATACATATGTAAAATATACTTGTATATACATTTAATGTATATATATATCTAATTAATTGAGTACACATACAAACTCAGAAAAATACAATAAAAATACCTAAATGTGTATAGAAATAAATCAAACAAATATAAAATACCTAGATAAAATAATATATGTATATATATTATAAATTAAACATAAAATACCTAAATACAAGTATTTATACCTATATATTACATGTAAATATAAACTTATAATATATCATCTTGAAAAAATAAATAAAAATCTGTATAAAATACTAAATAAAATTAGAAACATTTTTCATTAAAAATCTAAAAATAAATGATTCCTTTATTAATTTTTATTGATTTTACAAATAATTTCCACCTTTCTATCTTCTGATTGGTCCATGTGGACCAACCAGAACCCTTGGACCGTTGACCCCCTAGTCAATTGTCCTACCTCACCCCCCCCCACCCCCCGCCTCCTCTTCTGCCAAAGCACGTGAAGCTCTGACTTTGCTCAATTTCCTAGCCTCCTCTACTCACCCATTTCCCTCGAGCAACCCACCAAATTGTAGCCCTATTGTCCCTTACAATCGCCCATGCTCAAAGCTTCACCAACCCTTCTCCTCATGCACGCCACCTCTTCACCCTTTTGGCTGGAACCCACTTCTATAAACCCCTCCCCACCAGCTTCCTTTTTTATTTTGATCTCTCTGCTCCCATCATAATCCCCTTTGGATCCCACCTTTGAGCTCCTGGTGACGACATCCTTCGCTATGGCCATTTGCAGCATGGACAAGGTGGAGGAAAGCCAGGTCCAGGTCTGTCAACTGTCCCTTTCGCCTCCATTATCTTCACCTCATGCTTCTCCATCAAAGCCCCATGTTACCCCCTTGATTATGCAAGAATCTAGTGGGGATCGGAGCTCCCTTCGTCGCCTTCATTGTAGCTCCCCCGACTCACTCATACTACATGCTTTTAAGATTCACTCTAGGGTCGCGCAAATCCAACTCAATCCCCTCAGCATTTTTATGTAGGTGTGCACACGTGAAGACCACCTGGAGCTCCATCCTCAGATTCGAATAGGAGGTCCATGTCTGTCGACCTCCAGGGCTCCTCCAGCGAACCCCGAACTTCAAGAAGACCCTGACCAAAATGTGTGAAGCTCCCAAGAAGCTTTGGAACTGGTTAGATAGAAAGGAGAAGGTCGGATTTAGGAGTTATCAAGGATCAAAGCTTGGCGGAGCTTTGTTCTTAAGGAGAACCGTCGGATGAAATCTTTGGCCCAGATCTAATCTGGGCTGTTAAAATAAAACAAACGTTCATTACTGATGACCGTCTAGATCGCCATGTATAAGACTGGAAGCCCTTCGATCGTGTGCGATTAAAGGGGTAAAATACTAAGTAGCCACTCTGCCTTTTGTAGTTAATTCCTAGTCCTGTAAATATTTATTTATGTTATAAAGTTTGGGTACAAATTGAACCCATGCCTCTGATCTTATTGAATATTACATATAGGTCATGTGCCACGTCAACTCACATGGTGCCCCATGTGAGTTGGGTATTTTGCAACCAAGCCCCTCTAGAATTCGATATTTAGTTTTAGTATTTAAAATTGTATATATAGTTTAAAACTTCGAAATATTTTGCATATGCCCCCTGAACTTTAATTATATTGCATAAATAGCCTTGCTAGTTCTGTTTATTTATTTATTTATGCATTTTATTTTGGATTAAATAGATCCTATGCGTGGAAAATTATGGAAAATTTGGGAAATGTAATTCATTTAGTGCTAGGTAACAAGGATATTTTTTTTAACATTTTCACTCTTTTTCCATTTATTAAAAATCAATTATGACCTATTTATTTCCAGTTTGGATATAAAATACAAAAAAATTAGAAAAACACCTTGAAAAATGAAAGTTGATCTGTCGTTGAATGCATTAAAGGCTCACTCGCATCTGATGCAGACTCTGATAGTTTCGATACTTGGGTCATCTGAATGGGCACCTTGTCGCTACTAGAATAGAAGGTTATCTACATGGTGCCATAGTCCACCACTACTTTGATTGTTTGAAGGAATGATCATCTAAGGATAATTTGGGTATGCAAAAGAGGAGCTGACGTGTCCCTATCAAGAATAATGAAGTCCACAGGGAATTGCATCCCTTGAATCGTGACGATGAAATCCTCCAAAATTCCTCGAGGCTGCTTGATGGATGTATCTACAAATTGCAGAATCATTCTTGTTGATTTGAGCGATCCTAACCTAAATTCTTTCGACGGTGAAGTAGGCATCAGATTGATGGACGATCCGTTGTTAATAAGTGTTCAATCGAACTCTTGGTCGAACATCTGGCATCTGATGGGAGGGTCTCTCCATGTCTTTCTTCTTTCTTGGGAGATTGTTGATTCATTATCGTCGCAGTCAGAATGTTCTTCACATTTCTTTGTCTGGCTCGACGTGGTTGTCTCTTTAAAGTGCATGCCTTCTTCAGCCATTTCTTAATATTTGGCATGTACTTAATGGCCTTAAGCAGAGGCATCTCTAGAACAATATTTTGAATTATTTCCACAACAATTGGATCGGACAAGTCTATTTTTAAATTTCTTTTTTTTTGTATTTTTGCATAGCTTCAAGAAATGGAATATTTACAGAATCAAAAGCATTATTCTTATTTACAACAAAATCAATATCCACATCATGTTGTACAAATGGATGGAAAAAGGAGTGTCTTTATCCATTTGAGGTGGGCATCCCAAAAATGCAGGTGGGGCTCTATCGGTTGGCTCCGGATAGGATGCAGGTACGGTCCTCTCTGTTGTTGGCTTGTTGTCGCTTCAGATGCTGCTATCGTTTTGTTCTTTTTATTTTTACATATTTTTTTGGATTTTTCTTATGGTGCTTCTCCTATGTATTCTTCTTACTCACATGACCCATCTGTTGGATCGGTTGATGTAAAATATGACAATGATTCACCATTAGAAGCTTTACTCTTTCCCTTCATAGTGGTAGAAGGCCGCAAAGTCCTACCACTCCTGAGAGTGAGAACATTAGATAAAAGAATATTATGAACATCTGACTCTGTGGACAGAACATCACAAACTACCAGCTCTCGCTTTATGAAACTACTGGAATTGGCCTTCACATATGCCAAAATAAGAGTTTTAGCACCAGCAAGGTCATCGAGCTTCTGACTAATTTCTGCAAGGCTCTTCACCAACTGAGCTAAGAAGTCCAGGGTAGAGTTCAAAGAGCATCCTCAGATGGTTCAGCGTGCTAACCATGTTAAGAATGGGAATGGTGTGGAGGATACTGGTGGGAATACTAAGAGTGAAACTATGAAGAATGCGGATACTGGTTATGTTGAGGTGGGTACCGCTGATAAGAAACAATCGAGTATTAATGGTATGATTGGTTCTAACGGTACTACGCTTGGTGATATTGATTCGGTCTCCAATTCTACCGATATGGTGGAGACTGTGGGTGGTGAGGTTGTTGGATGTTCTGGAAAAATCTCTCTCCTTGATGTTGAGGGAATGGATAATTGCCTGAAGTTTAGCCCTGTTAATATCCGCCTGGATGAATCATATGTGCATCGTTTTACCATACACCATTCACCTCCTGAATGGGAGGCGGAGGTGGAGAACATGGATCATGAATGATCTGAAGCTCTGGATAATACACCACTAACTATTGTTGCGGTTGCTAGGGTGATGTGGGCTCGGGTGCTTGCACGTAGTACACATGCTGGATCGTTGGCTATGCTGGACTCTACTGAGGAGGCTGAGGTGATGATGGCTCCTTCATCTCAGCAGGAGTCGTAGCCGATGCAGAAAATGGCTGTCAAGAGCTATTGGTGCTCACCAGCAACTCCAACTACTTGGTGATATGATCCAATTTGTCCAAATTTTAAGTCCTCTGTTTTATCACAACAAGTTTCTCAAGGTCCTATGATCGTTTCTTGATTATGTCCACCTTGGACAGGTGGCTCCAATGATGCTTAGGTTGGAGCTCTTGTCCTTATCCAAATCATGCGACATCGCCATATGAACTGGCTTTTGATGAATTTATGGTTGTCTCTTATATGCACGAGATGACTACAAGGCAGCCTCTCCTTCTGCCATTTCTTCTAAAATCTACCACATGACATTCTCGTCTTTATTGAAGTACTAAATACCATAAACAGCATCGACGAGCTTCTAGCTCTCAATAGTTAGTCTCCCAAAGAAGTGTTATACCAGGCTGGTCTGAGGAATATTGTGGCGGGGACATTTCTCATGCAAATTAATGACCTACTCCCAAGCCTCATGAATAGACTCGAGGGTGGCTTGGGAGAAGTTGTCTATCCTAGCTTTCATCTGGTTGAGCCGACCGAGAGGGTAGAATTTATGCAGGAATGCAGACTTGAGCTCCTCCCAAGTCGTGACGACCATCCCAATATGATTAATCAAGTGAAGCGCCATGTCTTGAAGGTTGGATGGAAACGTCACCATCTTGACTACACCTAATGGGATGTTAGGGTAGTGAGTTGTTCCGTAGATACGATCAAATTGTTGAAGATGAATATATGATTCCTTGTTGACATTCACATGGAAAGTGGGAAGAAGAGCCAAGAGTTGAGGCTTCAACTCAAAGTGTGCATGGACTGCGAAGATCTAGATCCACTTGGCCATCTATCTTGCCTTAGGGTTGTAAGTCTCCTTGTGAGTAGGCTTGGGCCTCTCTCCTCTTCGCTCATCTATCGGACCTCCATGTACTCCATCTTCTCTTTCTTCCTCTTCCCTCCCCCCCCTCCTGGGTTTCTCTCCTTCTCCTCAGATCATTTAACTTGTCTTAGAAGTCGACCTGGGATAATGCCTGATGAATCTCCATTTCGTCACCTTTATTCTATCATTTTGGCCTTAAAAACCCCTAGCTAATGCATGTAAATAACATTAATTTGTATATAATAGCATTCATTATTTATTGTATTATTTGTATATAAAATAAGGTTTTAATGCCAAAATTATAGAATAAAGAGAAGAAAAGAAAAGGGAATAAAATATTGAAGATATTTTATGACCCTAAACCCCGAGACCAAGCAAGAATAGATTTGGTCGACAAGGAATAAAGTAGGGGAGATAAGGGCCAAAAATAGAATAAAACCCCAATTCTTTTACTCATTATTCATGCATTTTTGACACCTATTTTATTCTCTATTATTTATTCATCAAATAAAGAAACTTTGTACATGAAAGTTGTAGATAATAATGTGAATAAAAATACAAAATTGAGTTTGTACAAAAATAATACACAGAGTTCATTTTATACACAAAATAAAAAGCCAAAACCCAACTTCCCAGACCCATATCTTTCAAATAAAAATTCAAAACATATCAAAATCACCTTTAATTCTATATAACTTTTCACAAGTTATTTAATTATGGTGGTTTTATTTTTTTTTTGGTGTTACTGTGTAGAAGTTAGTTTTTTGACCCTCATTGTATATTATATCGATTAAATACTCAATTTATTCATTATTTTTACAAATTTATATTTTTGTAATTTTGGAACTATTATTTATAATATATATGAATATTAAAACCAAAATAAAACCAAAAAGAAAAATAAAATAAAATAAAATAAGTCTATTCCAAAACATAGACAAAATACATATGTTGTACCTGTATATAAATAAAAGCGGGTCCGATTCTATTCTTTATTCATTTATATTTTTATAATATTGTAAATATTACCTATATTCTAATAAAGATATAAAAACAAAATCTAATAAAATGCATCAAAATAAAAAGATGTACCTAAAACATAGGTAAAACACCTATAAATATACCTACATAATATACATGTCTATTTATTTAAGTGTGCAATAGCATCGAAAAAATAATAAAATATATTTATATTCATAAAAATAATTTGTAAATATATAAAATGAAGGAATAAAATAATAAAATGAAATATACAAAATAAAAATAAAAATAAAAATATATAAAACATAGAGGAATATACCTATAAATACACTATTAAAAATTAACTACTAATAAATAAAGTCAAAAAATAAATAAAAATAATAATAATATAATAAACATTTTTATTTTAAGCTCGAAAAAATAAAATTATTTATTATTTTTAATTATTTGTTCTTTAGTAAATCTGTTATTTTGTCCGTATACGGGGTGACGTGGACGAATGGAGGCGCTCCCTGAGTTGACCTCCAATCAACTGTCCCATCCAAGTCTCTGACTCCTCAGACCCGTCTCCTCCCCTCTTTTCCTCCCTTTTTCACGGTTGATCCTTCGATCATCTGCCTTCACTTCCTTCAGATGATTTGATCTTTGATCATCATAGATCCACGCCATATCATTTAATACCTTGTACATAGCTTGTAACTCTGATGAATCTCAGATTCATCACTCTAAATCTCATTAATTAAGCTCAAATTCCTCAAAATCATCAGCATTTCTGCATTTATTCTGCATAATTATCATTCAGGCATGTTTTAAGAATTGCATTTTAGCACGCATCTCTGCACAAAATAAGAAGGCAAAAATCCCAGCTAAATTTGACCTTTAAATAGCCTAACTTCCCTGATTTTTAACTAATTCATGCTAACTCCAAATGACCCAAAATCACTCCACTATGTACATATCACTAACAAAAAAATTTAAAAATACAAAAAAATCACTAACTCAAATTAGTGGACCAAAAACCCAAACCCTAGTTTCAGGATTTCCGGACTAAAACCCTCATATCTTCCCCATCCAGTGTCTGTTTTGATCATACTTACTTTTGAACTAATATACATTCAAATACCTTCAAAACAAGACCAATTTAAAGTGAATCGGAGCTCATATGTAAAAGTTGGGTTTTGGGCCACTTTTGTACATTTTGTATTTTAGCTGATTTTGACCTAGTATTTTATGTACATAATTAACCTATTTTAGATTATTTCTTTTTCATCTGTCTTCTTTGATAAAAGTTTTATTAAAATGCACAAAAATCCAAATCCAAACTAAGCTTGAAATCAAAGAAACAAACCGGGTCCAAGTCTTCACTAACTGTCTGTACAAAATTGGCCTTGTTTGTCTTTTATTTTATTTCCTCTTTTTCTCAATTAATAAAAATCCAAAAAAAATATAATGTGTAAATTTTATCTTTGATTTTACCATATTTTTTCCAGATTTTTATCTGGTTTAAAAATAACAAAAAATTATGAAACCCAAAATTCAAGGTATTCTGTGTACATGGGATACCCCAAAAATATCACTTTGCACAAATGATCGATTTTGGTTGGTATCTTTATGAAAGTTGTAGATCTCATCGAGACGAGAAATTTTAGTGAAGAAACTTTTTCGATCCGAGGCCATTTGCTATTTCTTTTGATTTTACAAAGTTTTTATTCTCCGAAATTTGTGGTGCTGACACGTGGCCGCTCCTGGAGCCGCCACGTATCAGTCAATTTTTGAGTTTTTATTTATCCATTTTTAAAAAATTATTAAATCGACGCACGTGCGTAGCACGTGCCTCCCGGGCATGCGCCATGCACGTGCCCTTCCCCCTTTATCCCCCAGTTGTCATGTGGCTAACGCTGGGTCATCCGATCTCGGCCGATGGGACGGCCCCGACCTCGTCATCTTCCTCCGTTCCACTTTCCCAATCCACGCCTCCCGCTGCCCTTCGATTTCTCTGCGCTCCACTAATCTCACTGTTGCTCCGTGATTATCGCTCGTCGATCTCGTCTTCTCCATCAAGTCACATCATCCTCGTCAAAATCCTTCTCGAATCGCCTCCAATCGATCAAATGTATGTCCAATCCCTAGGATGTCGACCTTCCATCGCTGGCCACCCTCTCGACCTATTTAAGAATGACGCCGCCCCCGATCGTTCGCATTCGTCGTTCTACGCTTTCATTCAGCTGCCGGGGTGATAGACCGACGAGCATCTCTTGTTGGAGAGATCTGAGGATCATCGTCCTTGTTGCAGCGCCGCTCTAGGCGTACTACCATCGCTCCGGCCTTCGTCACCATCGAGCCCAACGACTCCACCTACTACCTCTTCCAACGTTCTTTGTCAACGACTCTGACCTTCAACACCTCGACAACGGTTCATCGTCATCACCTTCTTCGGAAAATGCTCCAGGAGCAGCAACGGCCTTCCAGCCTTCCTCCGCCACCACGACGCCCCGGACGTTCATCACCAACCGACTTTGACCTTCGACAACCACTGCAATACCTAGCATCTCCGACACGCTAGGAGCGGCAGCCTGCTCCGCTGCGACGCAACGCCTCCAAGCCTTGGCGGACCGCTTCGCCTCTCCACCGGCAACCGTCCTACGCCACCACTTCCCCCGGCGTCGCTCCACTTCTTCCGCCTCTCGTCAGCACCGCCAGTGACCGGGTGCCAATCCCGAGACCCCCTCCCCACGTGCGCAACATGTGATGGGGGGAACTTTGCATTAGAACCCCTAGAGGCTCCCCCCATTTGCAGCTCTACCCCAGGGTCACGTGCTCTGCACGTGACTGTTGGGAAAATTTCAGACAAGCCCCCAGAGTTCTTTCCTAATTGTAGAAAAGTCCATCTCTAGAGGTCACGTGATCCGCACGTGACCCTCTCGCAAAATTGCGGTTGACCCCCAGAGCATTTAGTTACCTCACAGTATCCCTTTCTTTATTCCATAATTATTTAAATATTGCAGAATCGCCCCTATATTCCCCCTTGATTTTAGACCGCTCCATTACATTATTTTATTATTAAAAAATAGGCATTTTGTTCTACATTTAATTCTCTACATTGTGGTAATTGCTTGATATTTTTGTGATCAATGGTTAATTAAGAATTAATTATTTTATGGAAAATTGCATATTTTGCCCATCTTTGTGCTCTGATTTTGTCATTAATTAATCGTTGCTCTAAAAATTACCGAAAAATCATGGATTGTAGAATTAATTGTTTTTAAAATTGTTCCTAAAAAGAATTGCATTTGCGTGCATAGTTTTCCCTGTAAAAATCATTTTGCATAATTCAATATTTGATTTTTAATAGGTATTAAATCTTGAATTTTCGAAGTTTAGGATTTTTCTGAGATCAATCACCTAGTGAAAGATCTTAGATAATTTTATCCCTTAAAATTAATTAGGTTTTATATTTATTATATATAAATATTGAAATTCATTTTTTTTGTACTTAAAAATTCATAAAAAAATTCATCTTACATCCAAAAATTCCAAAAAATTACAGTGCATTCAATTCATCATAATTTTCATCTTGGATGAGTTTTGTATTTTTCGGACATTGTTTAATCGATATTTACATTTTAGTCCCAAAAATAGGCCAAAATTACATTTTGTATCCCTTATTGCATTAAAAATTACAAAAAAGACCGCCTTGAAAACCGCGCATGAAATTTGATAGACATAATTCTATGTTGTTCCTTTGCCTTCTTGTGTTCGACCTTGAGACATGCCCAAGTAAAATAAACAATAAACCACGCGATTAAAAATTGACTAAATAATTGTGGTTATTTTTTTGACCGATTCTGATTGCCGCCTACAACAAAATGACTCATTACTTTTAGCACACAACAATACACGATACATTTTAAATAGCACAATACCGGACTCGTCAGATGGCGTCGTTGCAGGGGAAGCAAATGGCTTAATTTTTTGTCTTAAAATTTTTGTTCGGTTTTCCACATTCGGGTAGTCTGACCCCGAATTTTTCACTGTAAATTCCATTTTTTTGCATTTATTTTATTTTATTTCCAGCATTTTTTCTCATATTTTTTATTTATTTTTGAGTCACTCTCTTACATTCTCTCTCTTAATTTTCTTACGAGGTACCCGCCGTATGTGGAGCGGTTTTTCAAGAGCCGACGCATCTTCACCGACTTCTGAAAAGCAGCAATTAATTTAAGATCGAGTCGAGTCATGAGAGAGCATAGATTCTAGGATTTTATTTTCTGCAATTTTTAATTCTGTAATTAATTGCTCATTTATAGCGGTGTCCGTTTGGACTCTCGCATGTGTAAAAGACCTTGAACTTTTTCTGTAGTGTGTCGTGGCTTGTTTCACTCTTCGGTGAGGGTGGGGCCCGACTTGAGTGGCGATTAGGATAGACCTGCACATACGGCTCTTAGAGCATTTAAATTTTTGATTGTGCTCATAGGACCTAAGGACACACTTCACTTTAATTGAGATGCACATTAGATCGTTCAATTTAGCCAAATTCAACTCAATTCTTCCCCGCTAATAGAACTTTCTGCTAGGTGCGGTTTTTCATCGGCTTGCATTCATGTAGAATAATTTTTCAATTTCTATATTGCATCCCACATGGAGATTGCGAGGATTCACTGTAAGTCTTATAACTGAGCATACATCATTGTTTTCACGTGCATCGGCTTTCCTGAATTTCTCTCTCCTATTTTATCACATAATTCTAAAGGATATTGGGACTGGACGGTAGACGTGTATTTGTGCTCATTTAATTCTTGATTGATCCCCTAATTAAAATTAGGACTGCTAAATATAGCCAACTTTAAACAACTCATAAAATCGAGAATTTTTCCGGGAGAGCAACCCCGACCTTGGATTCTTTTATTTTTCTGAGTGAGCGAGAGACGACACTTAAGGCTAAAGCCCAAATCCGGATTTTCATATTGACTACTGATTCTACCAAAAACAATTAGCTACTTCTCAGTGAGGATCTAACGAGTAGCCGGTAAACGGTCCGGATTTCCTTAGCAAAGTGGGTGGTTTAGAGGACACTACGTAAGGCTCCGTCCTCAAATAACGGGTAGCCATTCTATGGTCCGTACTTACTCCCATATTGGCTGAAATTAGGTGCAACTAGTCGTAAGAATTCAGGCCAGTCATTAAGAAATTTCTGGCATCTAACAGCTCGCTAAATTCTTTCCAAGATTGTCTTATCACCAACTAAAATTGAAAAGATAATTGCCGAACTCTTACGACTTCATTGTGTGAGTTGGTGAACCTAGGGTTTGATTTGTGTTTGATTTGCGTACGTGAACCAATTTCAAAAATCAAAAGCCGCACAATTGTGCCATCTCTCTCCTTTCTTGATTTGTCAACGAATAAACCTCATTTGAAAATCACGGAACTTTTGTCCAAGAATTCTCCAGATCCAGATCATGAAAATCAATTCGTCTCGAACAGACCCAAACCATCATTCATTTCAGCTCTTTCAAAAATGACCGAACATTTATCCGAAAATCCATCAGAGCTATACTATGAAAATGAATTCGTATCGGTTAGACACAAAACTTCAAAACCTCCTCCAACTACATGCCACCCAAATTCTACAGGAGACTCTCAACCACCAACACTCTCTACAAATCCGATTTGCTTCATGAATGACACCCCTTTGTATTCAGACCAGACAAACCAACAACCAACTGAGGTCTCCACTTCTTCACATGTCAATCCACTTTATTCGATCATACAATTCATCCTTCATATTCGGTAAATTTCAATCCATCATTCATGGGAAATTATAACCACATGATCGAATTTAACATTTCTTCACATTGTCCATCTACCCTACCCTTAAACACAAATGATCAACCATCGTCTTGGATTGACTATGATAACCCTATCTTCAGACATGCCACTCATACATAGGACTAGACTGATGACATAGAAACACATAACATCTGTATGTTGACTCCACAATATCAAGGTCCGACCAATCATGATCAAAGGATTGAACTCTACTCAGATCAAATCCACATGCATGGATCACATGAGCAGCCCCCTTCCATAATTTTTAAGAAGAAACTTTCAGAAAATAATGATCAGATATTGGATATTTCAAGAGACTTTTCACCAAGCACAAATAGGAAAATGGAAAATGAAATTATTAGATCTCAAATACAAAAACACATCCCGACTGCTTCCATGATAGGTCATGAAAAGATTTTGGAGAATGATATTTCGAGGACAAATAAGAAATTTGATTTAATAGAGAATAGATTTCTAAAGTTTGCCAATCGATTAATTTCAATTACTGGTAGCTCAGACATGAAAATGAATGAGGAAAAGATTGGATCTCATGTTGATAATTTTG
Organism: Ottelia alismoides; assembly: GCA_037367405.1. NCBI lineage: Eukaryota > Viridiplantae > Streptophyta > Magnoliopsida > Alismatales > Hydrocharitaceae > Ottelia > Ottelia alismoides. Next base: position 380,843 of record JAZKJV010010689.1, read on the forward strand.
AGGATATTCAGAAACCTAGGGACGATTCAGACAGCGGCACTTCTGCATATTATTCCCCTAGAAATGATTATGCCTCTGACTCTTACTCAGAACATCAAAGCCCCTTCTCATCTACAGAAGACACCACATCACCACACCACACAGAAAATACCAAAAAAATTGAAATATTCGAAAACCATAAAAAATCGAAAATCTCGAAAAATATATAAAAATTGAAACTGAAGAAGATCTGAAGAATTTGGATCCTGCTTTATGGGAAGTACTAGAGAAGAAATTAATTTTTGAACTTCCCTTTATACATGCCATTGAACACTTCCCCGACCTTAAAGGTTTTGTAATGGACAAATTAATGATGAAAAAGTCAGGAAGGATAAGAACAAAGACTGAAAGACATATCTTGTCAATGGCCTCCTCTTGGTGTTGAGGAGAAAAACCAAGAGCCGCATAGTGAAGCGGTTTCCCAGATTTGACTGTAGAATCAAAGACACAATTTTTACCCATGCTCGAATTGATGACGATTCACCGATCAATATCCTCCCGACCTATGTATTTCATGAACTCTAACTCGGACCGATCAGAAAGATACGAGAGATTGTTTAATTGGCTGACCGATTGATAAAGCAGGCGAGAGGAATCATTTATGTCATCATGACATTCCAAGGTGCTCCGCTCAAAGTAGACTTCACGATTATTGATATTGAGCATCAAAGAGAATTCACCCAGTCTCCAATTATTCTCGGAAAGCCATTCTTGGCATTGACTAAGGCAATTATTGCGTGTGAGACTCGGGAAATCAATTTTACAGCATTGGAAGCACTTCAATTTGACCCGGTCTTTGAGGAACCACGATTTTCTTAGGCAACCCACAAAGTCCCCAACAACCGTAACCATAAAGTGGTAGAAGATCCTTACCCCATTGTTACACCTGAGATAGCAGTTGTTGATGAGACTATAGTTTAGAGAATCCCCCCCCCCTGCTCCATTCCCAGCTGCTCTCACCATGGAGAATAAAGTATATGAATCATATGATCTGGAGACTTATGCATGGTCGCACCTTGGGTCGACCTATTCTGGCTGCATGGATCACATCAACTCAACAAAGGAATGCTCCAACATCAAAATAATTGAGAATGAACATGCAGAGACTCTTCCCAGTATTTCAATTCCCGCAGATCTCAAAATAGACGAATGTTTCTTATATGATCCTGAGACATATGCATGGTCGCACCCTGGAGTAACCTACTCTGAATACCTTGACCAAATCATCCCAAATCGTGAGTGTATCAGCATTAAGAAGACTAAGAAAAAACATGCAGGCCGAGCACCGACCAAGGAGAAGAATTCTAATGGTTATTCATCTGGATACTCAAGCGGACTGACACCTTCACAAAACAAGAAAAAGAAAGTCACCTTTGACCTTCCGGAAGAGGAATCAGCTGATGATCCCTCATCAGGTCCGGAAAAGGTAATCTACATGAGTGAGGTCTGCTCTGCAGTTCTAAAACCATATCTTTGCAAGGATCCAAACTTAAATTCCCGTTGGACGACTCTCGTTCCTCACTATTATTCATACAAAGCTGATGCTCCTGCCCTCATCAAGTACACTGAAATTATTTCTTATGAGTTGATTGATACCAGTGCTTCTGAGTATTCATCCGAGGACAAACTGCTTGATCACGAGAAGGAACGAATTCTAAGAAAACAATTGAAGAAATAAAAAGACAAGAGGAGTGTGTCCACTTTCAAATACTATTCCTCCGAGGATAACTCTGATGATGGCTACCTTTCATCTGACTCATACGCTTCATCTGATATCCAAAATGATTTCTCTGAGGATAACACTGATAATAGTTGGGAACCATATGCTTCATCTCCATCTCGTATTGTGATCTCCCACCGCAGGCTCACAAAAAGATAGGCCGAAAATTGCCTTAATCATCGGCTACCCACCCTCCCTCCCAACCACATCGGTCTCCTTGTACATCTTCTTCCTCTACTTAGGATAAGGCCTAAGTATAGGGAGGACCGATGCCATCTTTATATATCATTTCCCTCATCATACTCTTTCTCACGATCACTCCATTTCCACCCTTCTTCTACACTTAGGCTGACCAGAGCCTAAGTACAGGGGGGAACCGATGCCCATCTGTATATACTCTCCTCATTCACATACCCTGACCGCCTCATTCTTTCGCTCTTCTTCCATACTTAGGTTGTTCACATTCTGAGTATAGGGGGTGGACCAGTGTATCTTGTTCTTTTTCTTTTCCTTTTTCACTCTCTTACGCTTAGCCCGAGCTATGTCTTCTTTACGCTTCTTGTGCTCTGAGGACACAACACTCGCTAAGTATAGGAGGGTCTGTATATATACTTTGTATATATTTTACGCATATCTCGTACTTTTTCTTAAGTCTATATGTATTTACAGGGTGGGTAATTAATTTGAAAAAAAAGGAAAAGAAAAGAAAAAGAAAAGAAAAGAAAAAAAGTTTTGCTACTAACACTGACTGTGTCCAAACCAGTTTTTTTGAAAAAAAAATTGGCTTATTATTCATTTTTGCATTAAATAAGAAAAACCCAAAATACTTTGCATAAAAAAATAAAAAAATCACAAAAAGAAAAAAATATGTCTGCATTTCACACACCTGCACTTCATCTAGCATCACATTCATTTGCATCTGTGAAAAGTCTTTGGGTTCTGAACTGAGTTATGAGCAGAAACCAAGAATGGTCTGGGCTTGACCTTAATCCACCTAATTTTCAGAGGAACATCACCGAGAAATAGGATTTTATAAATTTCAGGTCTTTGACTTAATTCTTTGAGTTCCACATGACAGTGTGCAGCGTTTGACTCTTAGTGTCTAACATGGTCTCTTCAATCTGGGTACAACTCTGGAATAGGGAATTAATTTGTACTCTCACACTATGCACTTAGCTCAACTCAGACGGGATGTTGGAAGACTGTGTAAGTTTCTTTTCTGGTAGCGTGGAAATCTAAAGACCGGAGTAAGGGTTGAAATAAAGCTTCGGAAAAGGGATGGACGGCTGGGCACAATTTTTCTAAGACCCCAAAAAATGTATGGAAACAAAAAGATTCTATATCCATAGGGGCACAACAAGATCCAAGCAGTTCAAATACAAAGAAGCCACTACCAAATAAATATCTGACCAAAAAGGGCCAAGCTTCAAGAAAACCTGCAGATCTTGGTGAAGACTCGGCTACACTGGCTAGCTTCACAAGGAGAGGTGGCTACACTGGCCACCCTCCAGTTCTTTTCTCCTTCTTCTAACTTCTCCCCCAATTTGATTGTGAACACAACGCGACAGACCTTAGAAGGAAATACATGACTCCCCGAGGATGAGTTACTGGAGAGGAGATTTGCATGGTAGTCCGGCATTCTGGATGGAAAGAGCTAAAACCTTTCACACACATGAGGCGATTGTTCAATTTTCATAGGGTATGCTTTGGTAAGAGGATTGAACTAAGATGACATCTGAAATGAAACTATGACAATGATGTGTAAAACTTGAAGGCTGTTGATTTTAAAATTCTAAGTCTCATAGAAGTTCTGCCAAACTAATAATCCAAAGGTCGAGTGTAGTTTCATTTTCACCTTCAGCTCATGGTCTTGGTATGGAACCCAATCTCATTTCACCTCATGGCATTTCTTTTTTATGCTCAGGGACGAGCATGGTTTAAGTATAGGGGGATGATGAATCTCAGATTCATCACTCTAAATCTCATTAATTAAGATCAAATCCCTCAAAATCATTAGCATTTCTGCATTTATTCTGCATAATTAGCATTCAGGCATGTTTTAATAAGAATTGCATTTTAGAACGCATTTTTGCATAAAATAAGAAGCCAAAAATCCCAGCTAAATTTGACCTGTAAATGCCTAACTTCCCTGATTTTTAACTAATTCACGCTAACTCCGAATGACCCAAAATCACCTCCACTGTGTACATATCACTAACAAGAATAAATGAAAAATAAAACAAATCACTAACCCAAATAAGTGGACCAAAAACCCAAACCCTAGTTTCAGGATTCCCGGACTAAAACCCTCATATCTTCCCGCCCAGTGTTCGTTTTGATTCTACTCATTTTGAACTCATATACATTCAAATACCTTCAAAACATGATCAAGTTCAAGTGAATCAGAGCTCATATGTAAAAGTTGGGTTTTGGACCTCTTTTGTACATTTTGTATTTTAGTTGATTTTGACCTAGTATTTTATGTACATAATTAACCTATTTTAGCTTATTTCTTTTTCATCTGTCTTCTTTGATAAAAGTTTTGTTAAAATGCACAAAAATCCAAATCCAAACTAAGCTTGAAATCAAAGAAACAAACCGGGTCCAAGTCTTCACTAACTATCTGTACAAAATTGGTCTTGTTCGTCTTTTATTTTATTTACACTTTTTCTTAATTAATAAAATCCAAAAGATTAGATTAATGTGTAAATATTTATCTTTGATTTTACCATATTTTTTAGGATTTTTATCTGGTTTAAAAATGACAAAAAAATTATATCCAAAATTCAAGGTATTCTATGTACATGGGATACCCCAAAAATATCACTTTGCGCAAATGATCGATTTTGGTTATGGTATCCATAAAAGTTGTAGATCTCATCGAGACGAGCAATTTTCATGAAGAAACTTTTTCGATCCGAGGTAGTTTGCTATTTGTTTTGGATTTTACAAAGTTTTTATTCTTCAAATTTTGTGGTGCTGACACGTGGCGGCTCCAGGAGCCGCCACGTGTCAGCCAATTTTCGAGTTTATTTATTTGTTTTTTTTAAAAAAAATATTAAATCGACACACATGCATAGCACGTGCCTCCCAGGCACGCGCCACGCACGTGCCCTTCCCCCTTTACCCCCCAGCTGCCATGTGGCTAACGCTAGGCCGTCTGATCTCGGCCGATCGGATGGATCCGACCTCGTCACCTTCATCCGTTCCACTTTCCCAATCCGCGCCTCCTGCCGCCCTTCAATTTCATCACCGCTCCGCTAATCTCATCATCGCTCTGCGATTATCGCTTGTTGATCTCGTCTTCTCCATCAAATCACATCATCCTCGTCAAAATCCTTCTCGAGTCGCCTCCGATCGATAAAATGTCTGTCGAATCCCTAGGATGTCGACCTTCCATCGCCAGCCACCCTCTCGACCTATTTAAGAACGACGTCACCCCCGATCGTTCGCATCTGTCATTCTACGCTTTCATTTAGCTGACGGGGTGACAGACCGGTGAGCATCACTCGTCGGTGAGATCCGAGGATCATCATCCTCGTTGCAGCGCTACTCCAGGCGTACTGCCACCGCTCCGGCCTTTGTCGCCATCGAGCCCAACGACTCCGCCTACTACCTTCGCCAACCTTCTTCTTCAACGATTCCAACCTTCAACGCCACGACAACGGTTCATCGTCATCACCTTCTTCGGCAAACGCTCCAAGAGCAGCACCGGCCTTCCGGCCTTCCTCCGCCACCATGACGCCCTGACGTTCATCACCGACTTACTTTGACCTTCGACAATGAGTGCAACACGTGGCATCTTCGACACGCCAGGAGCGGCCGCCTGCTTGGTCGCGATGCAACGCCTCCAAGCCTCGCCGGACCGCTCTGCCTCCCCACCGACAACCGGCCTGCGCCACCACTTCCCCCGGTGTTGCTCCACTTCTTCCGCCTCTCGTCAGCACCGCCAGTAGTCGGGCGCCAATATTGAGACCCCCTCCCCATGTGCGCAACACGTGACGGGGGGAACTTTGCATTAGAACCCCTGGAGGCTCCCCACTTTTACAGCTCTACCCCAGGGTCATGTGCTCCGCACGTAACCTCTAGGAAATTTCATACAATCCCCTAGAGTTCTTTCCTGATTGTAGAAAAGTCCAGCTCCAGAGGTCACGTGCTCCACACATGAACCTCTGGCGAAATTACGGTTGACACCCAGAGCTTTTGGTAACCTCACATTATTCTTTTCTTTATTCCATAATTATTTAAATATTGCAGAATCACCCATGTATTCCCCCATGATTTTAGATCGTTCTATTACATTATTTTATTATTCAAAAATAGGCATTTTGTTCTACATTTAATTCTCTACATTGTGGCAATTGCTTGATATTTTTGTGACCTATGGTTAATTAAGAACTAATTATTTTGCGGAAAATTGCAAATTTTGCCCATCTTTGTGTTCTGATTTTGTCATTAATTAACCGTTGCTCTAAAAATTGCAGAAAAATCGTGGATTGTAGAATTAATTATGGTTAACATTGTCCCTAAAAAGAATTACATTTGCATGCATAATTTGCCATGTAAAAATCATTTTGCATAATTCAATATTTGATTTTTAAGAGCTATTAAATCTCGTATTTTCGAGGTTTAGGATTTTTCTGAGATCAATCACCTAGTGATAGATCTTAGATATTTTTATCCCTTGAAATAATTAGGTTTAATATTTATTATAATTAAATATTGAAATTCATTTTGTTTGCTCTTAAAAATTCATAAAAAAAATCATCTTGCATCCAAAAATTCCAAAATATTACAGTGCATTCATTTCATCATAATTTTCATCTTGGCCAAGTTTCGTATTTTTCAAACATTGTTTAATCGATATTTTACATTTTAGTCCCTAAAATAGGCTGAAATTGCATTTTGCATCCCTTATTGCATTAAAAATTACAAAAAAAAGACCGCCTCGAAAACCGTGTATGAACTTTGATAGACATAATTCTAGATTGTTTCTTCACCTCCTTGTGTTTGACCTTGGAACTTGCCCAAGTAAAATAAACAATAAATCACATGATTAAAAATTGACTAAATAATTATGGTTATTTTCTTGACCGATTCCGATTGTCGCCTACAACGAAACGACTCATTACTTTTAGCACACAACAATACACAATACATTTTAAATAGCGCAATACCAGACTCGTCAAGCTCCACCAATCGCCTGGTCAATAAGGGTGCTCTCTTTGTTTATAAATAAGATCCTTCATTCCTCCTCTCAATTTTGGCCACTGATCCGAGTCTAGGGACGTTGTTCTCTCATCAAGGAAGTGTCCTCATGATAGGAGGCGCTTCTCGTCTTCTCCATCAAATCACAACATCCTCGTCAAAATCCTTCTCGAATCGCCTCCGATCGATCAAATGTCTGTTGAATCCCTAGGATGTCGACCTTCCATCGCTGGCCACCCTCTTGACCTATTTAAGAACGACACCGCCCCCGATCGTTCGCATCCGTCGTTCTACGCTTTCATTTAGCCAACGGGGTGACAGATCGGTGAGCATCTCTCGTCGGCGAGATCCGAGGATCATCGTCCTCGTTGCAGCACTGCTCCAGGCGTACTGCCACCGCTCCAGCCTTTGTCGCCATCGAGCCCAACGACTCCGCCTACTACCTCTGCCAACCTTCTTCTTCAACGACTCCAACCTTCAACGCCACGACAACGGTTCATCGTCATCACCTTCTTCGGCAAACGCTCCAAGAGCAGCACCGGCCTTCCGGCCTTCCTCCGCCACCATGACGCCCTGACGTTCATCACCGACTGACTTTGACCTTCGACAACGAGTGCAACACGTGGCATCTTCGACACGCCAGGAGCGGCCGCCTGCTTGGTCGCGATGCAACGCCTCCAAGCCTCGCCTGACCGCTCTGCCTCTCCATTGACAACCGGCCTGCGCCACCACTTCCCCCGGGTGTCGCTCCACTTCTTCCGCCTCTCGTCAGCACCGTCAGCAGTCTGGCGCCAATCCCGAGACCCCCTCCCCATGTGCGTAACACGTGGCGGGGGGAACTTTGCATTAGAACCCCTGGAGGCTCCCCCCATTTACAGCTCTACCCCAGGGTCATGTGCTCCGCAAGTGACCTCTAAGAAAATTTCATACAATCCCCCAGAGTTCTTTCCTGATTGTAGAAAAGTCCAGCTCCAGAGGTCACGTGCTCCGCACATGAACCTCTGGCGAAATTACGGTTGACGCCCAGAGCTTTTGGTAACATCACATTATCCTTTTCTTTATTCCATAATTATTTAAATATTGTAGAATCACCCCTGTATTCCCCCTTGATTTTAGATCATTCTATTACATTATTTTATTATTCAAAAATAGGCATTTTGTTCTACATTTAATTCTCTGCATTGTGGCAATTGCTTGATATTTTTGTGACCTATGGTTAATTAAGAACTAATTATTTTGCGGAAAATTGCAAATTTTGCCCATCTTTGTGTTCTGATTTTGTCATTAATTAACCGTTGCTCTAAAAATTGCAGAAAAATCGTGGATTGTAGAATTAATTATGGTTAACATTGTACCTAAAAAGAATTACATTTGCATGCATAATTTGCCATGTAAAAATCATTTTGCATAATTCAATATTTGATTTTTAAGAGCTATTAAATCTCGCATTTTCGAGGTTTAGGATTTTTCTGAGATCAATCACCTTGTGATAGATCTTAGATATTTTTATCCTTGAAATAATTAGGTTTAATATTTATTATAATTAAATATTGAAATTCATTTTGTTTGCTCTTAAAAATTCATAAAAAAAATCATCTTGCATCCAAAAATTCCAAAATATTACAGTGCATTCATTTCATCATAATTTTCATCTTGGCCAAGTTTCGTATTTTTCAAACATTGTTTAATCGATATTTTACATTTTAGTCCCTAAAATAGGCTGAAATTGCATTTTGCATCCCTTATTGCATTAAAAATTACAAAAAAAAGACCGCCTCGAAAACCGTGTATGAACTTTGATAGACATAATTCTAGATTGTTTCTTTGCCTCCTTGTGTTCGACCTTGGAACTTGCCCAAGTAAAATAAACAATAAATCACACAATTAAAAATTGACTAAATAATTATGGTTATTTTCTTGACCGAATCCGATTGTCGCCTACAACGAAACGACTCATTACTTTTAGCACACAATAATACACGATGCATTTTAAATAATGCAATACCGGACTCGTCAGGCTCCACCAATCGCCTGGTCAATAAGGGTGCTCTCTTTGTTTATAAATAAGATCCTTCATTCCTCCTCTCAATTTTGGCCACTGATCCAAGTCTAGGGACGTTGTTCTCTCATCAAGGAAGTGTCCTCGTGACAGGAGGCGCTTCCCGACGGTTGGAGCGAGCTTCGGGAGGATGGAGGTGCGCCCAAAACCGCCGTCACCGGCGACCTCTTCTCCCTTCCTTCACCGGCAGGTATGAGCTACGCACTTTATCATTTTTAGTTAGATTTTCATTCTTGCCTTTTAATTTTGTTACTAGTTTAATGATTAGCATAGGTTTTTAGCGTGAGATCTCTAGCCCGTAGTTCGTCGGAGCTCCGCTCCGGCAAACCATTTCCACTTGTGCCCGGCCGTCGACCGCCTTGCCTGACCACCCTACTTCCTTCCCCACTCACTTCTCCATCTATATCCACCATGTATCCAACCTGATTGAGCTTTGAACAACGAAACCTCGCTCCACCTCCGCCGCTCACCGGAGAAGGACCATTCCACCTCATCTTGTCTTGATCCACCATTAAAGAATTTCCAAGACCTTCCCTGTTTTCCCGCGAATATTTCTAACACTTTTGCAGGTCTTGAAGAGGGCATCTGAGCCCTATCTAGGATAAGAACGAGAGCTCCAGGTCCGGGGCCTCATCCGATCTTTTGGTTGGGTCCGACCATTTTGAGGAGTTCCACAGAAGCGGAGGACTGCCAGGAATGCATAGAGCCCCTCGGCTGAAGTAATGGAGGTCGGAGAAGCTCACACGACCCGATCAAAGCTCGCCCCATGCGAGTTTCTTCCCCGTTCTTCCACCCCACTTCAGAACCATCGGATCGAGGGAAGTTCTTCGTGCAATACAGGTGGCGTTGGATCAAGCTTCGTCTTCACCGTCAAATTTCCATCTGTGATCTAATCTCATCCGTCCATCGGTGAAACGTCATCGGCGCGTAAGGAAGCGAGACCTGTATTAGTGAAAGGATCACAACCGTTCACCAGCGTGCAGTTTTGGGGTAAAATGCACATCTAACCTCATTGTTTTTTTATTTTATTTTTGGTCTTATAGATAAAAGTTAACGTTGTAAATAAATTTGGATTTTTTCAAATGGAACCCTGAGCTTTTTGTAATTGTACTTTGGTCCCTCCTAGAGTCGCGTGTAGTCACCACGTGACTTGGGAAATTTTGCATGTATTCTCCTAGCGGATTTTGTATTTATTAAATAATTCAATAAAATAAAATAAAGGTTGTTTTATGTTGGAAAAATTGCACTGAGCCCCTGGACTTTATTTTTATTGCATTTATGCCCCTGCAAGGACATATATTTTTGTACTTTTTCTCTATTTATTAAAAATAGCTAATGTGCTTCTAAAAACTCATGAAAATAGGATTAAATGCTTCATGCGATGTATTTTCATGTCCTTTTTGTTTGGCATTTTTGAGCATTTAATGATTTATTAAAAATTAAAAGGAGCCTAATTATTTCCTATTTCTTTTATAAAATACCAAAAAATATAAAAACATCTCTAAAAATTACAAAATATATATATGATATATTTTATCATATTTTATTTACAGACTAAAAATCACTAAAAATTGAAAAACAAAACCCTCAAAAACTAAAAACCCTAAAATCCAATATAAAAATCTTACAAATTCTTAAAAAAATCCATAAATATATTTCTCTATGATATAATTTTATTTATATAAGTATTTATATATTAAAATTGAGTTGGATAATTTTGGAGTTTATTTACTATTTTTAAAATCCAATTCAATTTCGGGTATTTATTTAATCCCTTATTTGGGATATTATTAATTTTAAAAATACATAAAAATTATCAAAAATTCCAGAAAAATAAAAAAAATAGAAAAAATGATTAAAACCCAAAAACAATTTATTTTCTGAATTTTATTTATATTTATTACTATTTAAAAATATACGACTATATATTATATATATTAAGCCTTATGAAAGCTGTATCGAGTATATAAAAAATAATATAATATATATAGATATATAGAAAGAAAATATAAAAATAAAAAAATATAATAAAAAATAATATAAAATTAAAAACTCACAAAAACAATAAATTGGACGATAGATAAAAGACAAAAGTTTTGAGCATTGTATTTTGCCTCTTCTATCGTTTGCTCCCTGTGTTCGACCTCTAGATGTACTTACACCTATACACTTGTATTGTAGAGTTATAATAATTTTTAACTCCATGTTTATTATATTTCTTTGCTTAATTAATTATTATGGGTTATTTGTTGATTAATTGAGATATGTTGAGCGGTCAACGCATCGACTAGATCTCTCGCCTTTGTGAGATTTCTAGACCCTTGATAAATCTCATTTATCAATGCCTGATTGGTGAGATGTTGCTGGATTGCTTGTATAGAAGCAAGTAGATGAGTATTCATTGCATTTTGATCTGGTCTTTGGCCCTGTTGTGCCTATGGGTATTGCGATCCCATCTCTTTTCCAGTTGGATCTATCTCTGAATCTATATCTAAATCTGACATTATTTCTGGTTCCATATCAGACTCTTGATCTACACATGGAATAATGCCTTTATCAGTTTGAATTGAAGCACCAGATGTGGAGAATTGTTATGTTTTAAGGTCAACATAGACTTTCATTAAGGATGGAGAAGTATACGGAGTGAAATAAATTTCCATCCAAAATAGGCAAAGCTCAAGACAAGAGTGACTCGGATTATTGAAGAAGGTGGGGAGTCTAAAGAGCAGTTCACAAAGTCCGAACCGTGTCTCGAGAATTGCCCTGAGGTATTGAAAATGATGGCTGCATGGAATTGATATGGTGTCAGCGGAGTCCCGACCAAGCCATCCATGAGTCACCATATCAAAGGCAAGAAGAAGATAGAGATTGGATGAATGATATGTGATGAAGGAATAAAAGGAGTGCAAAATAGTAGAATGGCTCAAAGTGAGTGGGGGTCAAATGAGAATAAAACGAGGAAATGTAAAATGACACAAATGTGTGGGACTTGATATTTGAACTTAATCTAATCAAAACAGACATCAAACAAGTTTTGGATTCACCAACTCAACTCAAGTGAATATGTAAGAGTTTGATTATTTTTATCATGGGTAATTTCATCACTTTGCATACCACTCATGCAGTGTAGATATTTATATTTCTTCCTTGCATCATGCATGGAGAGAACTGGGAAGCAGTATGAGTCTCCTTATTTTGCATGCATCATTTGATAAGAGAGTGAGATTTCCACTATGATATCCACTTGCATTGCTTTTCCGCTATCTCCCTCTATTTTATACCACTTAGGTTCAAAAATAAAATACAAAAAAATCGTTAAGCACATTTTATTGAAAAATACTAAAAAAATTGAAAACCCATAAACTAAAACAAGGGGATTGCTAATAAAACTTTGACCTTAATTAAAATATGTAATGTACATCATTATTTTGGGTCCATAAAGCTCTCATTATTTTAGGTACCATTCAGACTGAGTGAGGCATGACCTTAAGGATTAAAGCCCAAAACCATATCTGTGACAACCTTGATTATCACCTGGGATGACGAAGTATTGGCGCCTCTATCGTACGTAGGCGAGTAGGGCCTTGTTGATGACGGTGTTCTCGCCTTATGTGGAGTATCCAACTTGGTCTAAAGTATTGAGCATTGGTCATACCCTCACGAGGTGTCTTTCTCATAACCCTACGTCCGAGTACTTCGCTTGCGAGGGAAGTAGTGGTTTTGCATATTGGCTTCCGTTCTATATTTTTTGGATGATTAGACCCCAGGCATGAGATCAAGGACCTATAAATGTGCAGATCATAGGTTACAAAGGAGGTGGAAGAAGTACATGGTACTTTCTCGGCAGTACACACACTCCTATAGGGATAGCCCTCCTAGGACTTGTTAAAGATTTTGCCAGCAAAATAAAAATAAAATTGGAATAGGAACTGTTATTAGCGTGAAGAACCAAATACTAACTACTCAAAAATGGATCCTAAGTGTCCGATCTTGGATGCTCCTCGGTGCCCGCCACAACAAGTCCTACTAACGATGTATGGAGTCTCTCTCAGTGTGTGGTTCCAGATCCAAGTAATTAGCAATTAAAATTTGACTAGATCCAAGCGTAGAAAGCTATAGGTGCATGATTCTTTTTAAGCTTTGGACTTGATTTACTGAGTCACGAATTCCTAGATCTAGAGGCTAAATCACACAAAATAAAGAAAAAGAAAGGCAGAAAACTCAAAACACATGAAATAGAATAAAAGAAAGGCGATAAAACACGAAAAACCTGACAAGGCCCCCAGGTGAAAAGACACCTGGGAAATGGACCTCTTGAAATAGAAGCATCCCAAAAGTGTTCAAATTACTACAAATTAATATACGAAAATAAAATAAAAGCATTCTCTCACAAAATAGAATAAAAAATGCTAGAAGAGTCTGCTCCTCTCCTTCTTTCTATGTATCCTTCTCCTGCTCTCTCCAATTGGCCCTAGAAGAGAAGGGTTCAATCTCCTCGTGACTCGGGTGCATCCACATCCTAAGAAGTAGCCACCATCGTGTGGTCCCTTGCAAGAAGGTCAACAAAGAAATATGGTCAGAAACAGATAATGAATTATCAAAAATAAAAGGGCTGAAAATAAAAGAGAAAATAATGTACACAATATACAAAAATACTAGACTATCTATTGCTCCCTGCCAGTGGTGCCATTTGTTGACTCGTCTATTATCGAGGAGGCAGTCGTGCGGTCTACGCAGTGCGGGACCACAGTCATTATGGTGGCCGCTCACGACAGCCGACGAATCCAACAACAGTCATCCCACAATAATTAATCAAGAAATCAAAGCAAGTGGATAAAATTTTATTATAAATCCTATAAACAAGTGTGTATAATGGACAAGTAGAGTAGGATGTCGAACTTAGGGAGCAAGGGACGTAGCACTAATATTATCTATCACTAAATAATGTAGGTGTGTGTATATATATTCACAATATCACTTAATAATTTGGTTTTTTTTAATTACTTATATTTTTAAATTTTTTATTTTATAAAATTTTAATTTCTTTGTATATTTTTTCGATTTTAATTTCTTTTTTTAATATTTAATAAGGATAGATATAGGTATATATATGCAATATAATGTAATATGTATATATAGGTAACATATATAATATTTGTATAATATATAATAAAAATCAGATAATATAAATAAGAATAGCACTTTCTATTTTTTTAAGGATTTAAAGTGTTTATAAGGTATTTATAATAATTAATAGTAATAATGAGTATATATGATAATATATGTATACAAAGGCTATATAGGGTATTTTAATTATAAATATGGCTATATATAGTCAAAATTTTCAAAATAAAATATTTTTGTAATTTACAAATATTTTTCTATTTTTCTGATTTTTGGGAGTTTATCTCAATTTTTGTATTTTCAAAATTAGAAATGGACCAAAACAAAGATTATTTAAATAGGTCAGATTGTTTTGAGATCTAAAAATAACAAATGGATCCAAAATTTCTCAAAACTAATTCTAATATATAGTAATAGATAGATATATATATATATATATATGGGACAGAAACTATTTTTTGGGGGTTTTGAAAATATTTTATTATTATTTTAGGGTTAATAAGGGTTTGCTATTTTTTGAGTTTCTTTTGATATTTTTTGTGTTTTTTGGTCCGTAGTGATAAAATAGGGTAATAAATAGTGGGGTTTTTTTGAATTTCTGAAAGAGGTTTTATAATTTTTTTGTATTTTTTAAGTCAAACAAGAATGAAATAGTACCTTTTTATTTTTAATAAATAATAAATGCAACAAAAATGCTAAATAAACTACATAGAGTGAATAAGCAACCAATCATGCATTTACACATATTTTTACAAATTTTTTAGAGCAAACGAGCTATTTTTAAAAAATAGAAATGCAAAAATAAAAATAAATCAAGTTGGTAGGGTCATATTTGCAATATAAAATAAAGGTAGGGGTTATGTGCAAAAACACCACAAACTATTTACTAACACTTGATTTTTAAATATTAAAATGTAATGACTAAACCAGGATGGGCTTAAGCGCAAAATGTCCACTCACGTGGGGGTCTATGTGAGGTGACTTAGAATAGGTCTAAAGTGCAATATCCAAAAAGTTTAGGGGCTTAGATGCAATTTTTCTACAAAGTTTTAACATAAAAAATAGTTACGATATCTTTTACAAAATTGACGAGTCGCTAGATACGTTGTTTAATTCGGTCGCGTTGTAGCACGTGTACTTAGCGATTCGGTCAGAACCGAGAGAAGATCTCCGTGAAGAGTGTCTCGGCTTAATTTATATCCCGGGCAAGTCCGGGGTCGAACTCAGGGAGGCAAAGGAACAACTTTCGGGTTAATTTGAAAATGAAGATTTTAGATATCCAAACGGTATTTTTTTAGATTTTTTTAATGCAAATAGGATGCCAATGCAAGTGAATTAAGCACCTAAGAAAACACACAACTTAGCCAAATTAATTTGAATAGAAAATGAGTCCAATTTAGCAAAGTTATATTTTTCCTAGAGTCTTAATCCAGAGATGAATGCAAGGTACTTTTTTTGGAATTTTAGGGATTAATATGCAATAAATAAAAATGCACACTGTTTATGGGTTTTTTTCGTAATTTCTCACACAAACAATAAGCAAAAATTATGAAAAATTACTGGATTTAAACCATGATGCAAGAAAGTTACAGTAATATTTTTGGTATTTTTTGACAAATTATGAATTTTTTATGGATTTTTTAGTGGAAACAGAGTGACAGAGAGTAATTAATTCCTAATTAATCCACGTTATCAAATTAATCAGAGTGTGATTTATTTCAAGTAGATATTTAGATGAGCAATCCAGGAGACTTGAAATTTCGTGAAAAGCATGTATGTGGATTTAATTAAAAATCAAATACGAAAATCACTCAACAATTTATTTAAGGCACAAGACAACTCCATTTTGGATGACATTTGGACAGTAATTACATCACATATCAAGGCATCACATATAATTTTTGTGGAATTTTTAGAGCAACCATGTATGAGATATAATTTTAAGAGCACGGAATGGGTAAAATACGTAAAGTTTCAGTTAATCATTTTTAATTAATTACCCATGTAACATAAAAATCCAAATAAATACTCAAAACGTACATAATTAGTTGCTAAACATAGTGGTATTTTTCATTGAATAAAAAAGTGCAAATCAGATGTCCAAACTTAAAGTCAAACACAGGGGTGTCTTTGCAAATTCAGAAAATGAAATTACAATGCAAGTTATACACAGGGACTATTATGCAATTACGGAAACATGAAATATTTATAATGCAATTTTTACATTAAACAAAGGAGAGAAAGACCTTCTTCTTCCTCTTGCTTGGGCGTAGGGAGAAGAACCCAAAGGGGTGGTTGGTCGGCGGCGGTCAGCGCAGCCACGCGCCACCGCGAGGAGGGTGGCGCGCACCACGCGGCGGCGGCGGAGGGCTGGAGGCGCGCGGCGGAGCGTCGGCGGCTGGCGCGGGTGGCGGAGGCACGCGCCGGCCGAGGGGCAGTGGCGCGGAGGTGCGGTGGTGGTGGCGATGTGGGGCGCCCCTACGGCGGCGGCGCCATGCGCGGCCGCGTAGAGCGGCGGAGGGGCGGCCGCCCGCTGCTGAGGGGCGGCGGCGGTGGAGGATGATGGTGGTGCGGGGGAGCGGCGGTCGTGGGCTGCTGCTTCCCTGTTCTTCGCCGGATTGGCGGAGTAGCTACGCTAAACTCCTGTTGTCGCCTCGACCCGATTGGCGAGATAAAAATCGGAGAAGCTACGCGAGCTCGACGGGGAACTCGTGACGCGAAGCGGAGCTCCGCGGATCTCACCTGAAGGAGGTCGTCGCTTGAGGACGATGCTTCGCAGCTGTCACCAACAAAACACTCCAAGCTCTCTCCTTATTCTATAAGAATGGTGGATGGGGGAAAAATGTGGATGTGGAGATGATTATAAAGAGATGAATAATGGGAGTTAGAGAGGTAGTGGTGTTGAATGAGAAGTTAGATTATTGGTGGAGTTGAATGGGAGTTAGATGAAGAATGTGGGGTGGAATGGGAGTTGAAAGAAGACTTGGAGGTTAATGGAGAAAGGGAAGTTATTGTTGAGAATGATATTAAATAAATAAAAATGAAATGAAATAAAGTAGGCTACTAAAAAGAGAAAATAAAATAAAGAGAAGAAAAAGAGTGGGGAATTTACAAAAAGAAGATATACAACATGTACATTTTTTTTGTTTGCTTTTCTTTTTATATTTTTTTTGTCTTTTTAATAGAAGCTATGTACAATAGGAAAATGCAATAAAATAGTACAATCCAAATACAAGACCACAATGATTTTTTTGGATTTTTAGTAATTAAGAAAGATAAAATAAAAAATGAAGAAAGAAAGAATATATACATAATATACAATGTACATCTAGGTCCCAAAACCCAACTTTTGCAAACGAGCTCCGATTTTAATGAAACCACTTCCGTTGGATAGATAATTTTCTAACTTGAACTTTAAAAGTGAGTTTGGTGAATTTGGAGTTCATACGGAGCGGGAATTTAGCTTGGAAGTTGGTCTTTACGGCTTTTTCCCATTGGGATCTAGGAGCATTTATTTAAGAAATAATTTATTTTGTATTTTTGTATTTTTATGTACATTATTATGAACAAGTTAGAGAAAGAATTAGTCAAAAAGGAGTTGAAATGAAATTATTAAAAATCCATAAAGTTTTGGGCTATTTACAAGTATAAAACTCCTTTGATTTTACGGCTTTTTTATTGTTAATTTATTTTGTACAATCTTATATACAGTAATTAGTGAGTTTTATTTACAAGAGTTATTTTGTTAATTTATTGATTTTATGGACATTTATTTGGGATTTTACTCATGGATTTTGCTAAGATTAAGATATTAAGATGATGAATCGTGGATTCATCACCCCCCTATACTTAAACTTTGCTAGTCCTCGAGCAAATAAAGAATGAATAAGCTGGGTTAACCCCTGACTGTGCATGTGAATACAAGACTTGATCCGTTCAAGAACTCTCGGTTTTAGAGATCCTAAAATTCTAACCTGAACCAAGCTCTAGTCAAAAGGTACCCAATTTCCCTAATCATCAGACTCTCTTTGTATACGTATATATAAGGGATATGACTTTAAGTGTTGACCGCAGTTACAAGAGTAGAGTCACAACGTCACCCAAGGTTCCAGTCCAAGAGACTCTCCTATGGACCCGATCCTCAACACTAGGGAATAAATCATTTCTTGCATCCAATCCACCGTCTCTTTAGTTGTCAGACTTGAAAGTGTAGATGGCAGGCCAGTTGATGGAGGGCATAGGATTGTGTCATTTCTTCTCTCCCTCTCATTGGAACAAGGATCCTCTCGAGTGCCTTATTACGCAACGCATTTTTTTGGTGTTGATCAGTGCGTCCGTCAAGAGAAGTTGGAGCCGTCTGCACTTGTTTTCCTGGGAGTACACCGGGGTGTGCCTTTTTTGAGTACCTATCGTACCTTCTACACCCAGACTTGTAGCATTTACGATGCAGAGCCCTTTTTTGGTGCAAGCTCGACTCCTGGTCCTAATAGCGGTGGTCCAAGTGGACACTTTGAAATGGTTGGGAGCGCTCGCCTTTGGTGGAAGCTCTTTTGATAATTGACTTTGTGGAATGAGAGCTTTTCTTTGACATTTCATTGCTTGGTAGTATTTTTGGCTAGCTCCACTGCTTTTACCAAGAGTTGGCGCACACTGATCAACATTTTTTTATTTTATCACACCCTGGCACATAGGTAAATATCAAGAGATAGTACAAGAACCATGTTCTCATACTGGCTAAAGATGCTGACACTCAGGTTTCATGAAGCCTTCATTGATTTTATCCCATCCTCGAGCATCATCAAATCAAGTCCAAACTCAAATCCCTCATCCCAGTTCCTAAAGTGAAATTTCAACTCATCTCATCATAACTGCAGTCGTGTATGTGAGGTGCTGATCATATTCTTAAGGTAGAGACTAAGCATGCAATATAGCACACACATCTTTCAAACTAGGAAAATGTGAATAATTAAGTCAAGGACCCTAATGACTAAGGCTGGTTAAATCAAAATCTCAAGACCTCATAAACCAAGTGTTCTTGAACATCACTAGTCTTGTGTGAAAGTGAATTGTGTCAGGGATTAAACCAACTTATTAGTTAGTTTTTTTTTTTAGTTTTTGGTTTTTTTAGTTTTTTTTTATGAATGTTTTTTTTGTTGTTGTTTTTTTTTTTAAGAAAAAGTTTTTTTTTCAAAAAGGGTTTTTTTTTTGTTGTTTTTTTTTTTGACAAACAAAGGCAAAGAAGTTTTTTTTTTTAGTTTTCACAAAGGTTTTTTTTTTTTTGAAAAAGATAGGTAAATAAGAAAAGATTCTTTTTTTTAAGTTTTTTTTTAAGGAAAATAAGAAAAGAGTTTTTTTTTTTGAAAAGTTTTTACTTTTGTTTTGTTTGTTTTTTTTTTACCCATCCCATAATTATTGTATAATATATATAAAAAAATATGTGAAAGTATGAGGTATGGGTAAAGTATATATGTAATATATACACGCCCCCCTATACTTAGCTTGCGCTATGTCCTCATGGCACTAGGTGACAAAAAGACATAGCTCGTACTAAGCGTAGGAAAGCTAAAATAATAGAAAGTATAGAAGTCGATCCGCCCCCCCTATACTTAGGCTCTGGACAGCCTAAGTGTAGAAGAAGAGCAAAAATGGGGCGGACGAGGTCAAGAGGAGAAATGATGAGTAAATACACATGGCGGGCATCGGTCCCCCCTATACTTAGGCTTTGGTCAGCCTAAGTATAGGAAAAGAGTAAGTGTGAGAACCGACGTGATTTCGAGAATATACAAAGAAGGGAGAATATGTACAAGAGTGATGGAATCTTCTAAGATGTTGAATCTTGATGCTGCATCTTCATGAAGAGTAATAAGATGTATCTGCTCTGTGCTCACTCTGTATGAAGTTGATGACCTCGACTTGGACTAACTGCTCTTTGGAATCAACAAAATGCTTCAACAGTTGTCCATTCACCACATGAGATTGTGCACCATCTGTGAGATCAGCTATCTCTACACTTCCATTCTCGTGCACTTTCTTAACCACAAAGGGACCCGTCCATTTAGATTTGAGCTTCCCATGGAACATCTTCAACCTGGCATTGAACAACCATACCTTTTGTCCAGGGACAAAGTCTTTGCACCTAATGTGCTGATCATGCCATCTCTTTACTTTGTCCTTATAAATCAAACTGTTGTCATATGCCCTGTTTCGGATTTCCACGAGCTCGTTCAAGTTCAAGTATCGGCAAAGCTTTCCTAGGTGACAACTCCAATTAATCTTCTTAATTGCCCATTCGGATTTATGAATCAACTCTGCGGGCAAATGACATGGCTTTCCATAGATCATTCTAAATGGTGAAGTACCCAATGGTGTCTTGTAGGCTGTCCTATAGGCCCACAGAACTTGGTCCAAGAGTTGAGACCAATTCTTCCTATCGGGATGAACCAATTTCTGCAAAATACTCTTCACCTCTCTGTTCGAAACCTCTGCCATGTCGTTGGACTGTGGGTGGTAAGGACTAGTAACTCTGTGATCAAATCCATAGTCCTTAGCTAAAGATCTCATATCTCGATTCACAAAATGGCTACCCCCATCAGATATCAAAACTTTTGGCACCCCGAACCTAGCAATAATATGGTCTTTCACAAACTTACAGACAGTCTTGCTGTCTGCGGTTCGGGTTGGGATAGCCTCCACCCACCTAGATAAATAATCAACCGCCAACAAAATGTACTCATGTCCTTGGCTGTTGGGAAAGGGACCCATAAAATCTATGCCCCATGCATCAAAAACATCACAAATAATCATCGGTTGCATGGGCATCTCATCTCTCTGTCCAACTGTCCCTCCCATCCTTTGACAGATCGGGCACGACCGTACAAAATCAATGGCATCTCTAAACAAGGTCGGCCAATACAATCCACATTGAAGTACTTTGTGAGCGGTTCTCTTTCCCGAATGGTGTCCTCCAGCCTCAAGTGAATGACAATATGTGAGGACACTATGGTATTCCTCCTGAGGAATACACCTTCTCCAAACACAATCCGGTCCTTCGAAGAAAAGGAAAGGATTGTCCCAGTGGTATCTCCTCGAATCCGACTTCAGTCGATCAATGCTGCTCCTAGTCCAACCATGGGGAACCTGCTTGGAGACAAGATAGTTCACCATGTTGGCATACCACGGGAGTGAGTCAATAGCACAAATTGACTCATCTGGGAAGGTCTCTCTAATCCGCTCATGATCAGGAGAATCTTTAATTTCAATCCGAGAAAGGTGATCAGCCACAACATTCTTCACTCCAGGTTTATCTTTAATCTCCAAATCAAATTCCTGGAGGAGTAAAATCCACCTAAGAAGACGCGCCTTCGCATCCTTCTTTTCCATTAAGTATCGAATGGCTGTGTGATCAGTATAAATTGTCACCTTAGAGCCCAAAATATATGATCTGAACTTCTCGAGGGCCCATACTACCGCGAGCATTTCCTTTTCAGTCACTGTATAATTTTTCTGTGTAGGATCTAAAACTTTGCTCGCATAGTGAATCGCAAACGGAATCCCCTCTCGCCGTTGTCCTAACACAGCTCCTATAGCGAAATCTGAAGCGTCAGTCATGATCTCAAAGGGGAGAGACCAGTCAGGATCTTGTAGGATAGGCGAGGCACAAATCTTCCTTTTCAAGAGCTCAAAGGCCTCCAGACACCTGTGATCTACAACGAACTCTGTGTCTTTCCCTAAGAGCTCAGTCAGTGGGCGGGCGATCTTTGAAAAATCTTGAATGAATCTCCTATAGAATCCAACATGCCCTAAGAATGACCGCACTGACTTCACGTTGGTAGGTGGATCGAGTTTCTTGATCACCTCCACCTTAACAGGGTCAACCTCCATTCCCCTTTTGGAGATGACATGCCCCAACACGATACCCTCTGTCACCATAAAGTGACTCTTCTCCCAGGAGAGTACCAGATTCACCTCTCTACACCTCGTGAGGACTCGGTCCAAGTGCGCTAAACATGTATCAAAAGAATCACCATGGACCGAGAAGTCATCCATGAACACTTCCAGGAAATCTCCCACCATCTCGGCAAATATGGCTATCATGCACCGCTGAAATGTGCCCGGGGCATTGCAGAGCCCGAATGGCATGCGCCTGAAAGCATAAGTGCCGAATGGACATGTGAATGTGGTCTTTTCCTGGTCCTCAGGGGCTATGTCCACCTGGTTGTAGCCTGAGTACCCGTCAAGAAAACAGAAGAACTCTTTCCCTGCAAGTCTCTCCAAGATCTGATCAATAAAAGGTAAGGGAAAGTGATCTTTCTTGGTCGCAGCATTCAGGCGCCTGTAGTCGACACAGACGCGCCACGACGTAGGTACTCGTGTCGCGATCTCTACCCCCTCCTCGTTGGTGACCATCTGAATTCCCGACTTCTTCGGGACAACATGAAGTGGGGCCACCCACTTGGAGTCAGAAATAGGGTATATGAACCCTGCCTTGCACCATTTCTCAATTTCATTCTTCACTACTTCCCGTAGATTGGGGTTAAGTCTCCTCTGAAACTCATGGGAAGGTCTCACGTTATCCTCAGTAAAAATGTGGTGCGAGCAGAGAGCGGGGTTGATGCCCACGAGATCTGACACTGTCCAGCCTATTGCTTTGCGGTTCCTCTCTAAGACTTCTAACAACCTAGACTCCTGCTCTAAAGACAAGTCTGAGCTAATGATGATGGGATATCTCTCTTTGGGTCCCGCAAGAAAGGCGTACTTGAGTGTAGGAGGTAGTGATTTCAGTTCTGGCAATGTGGTATCATCAAGCAGATCTGGCTGAACTGAATATGAATCTGGTTCCGTGCTGTATGAAGGTGGGCTAAGCTGAGTAGTACTCGCCACCAAATCAGAAGTATCGGGAGTCGGATCGTCAAAAGTATCCAAACAATCGGCAAAAGCCACGTCCGACTCGTCATCTATGTCCCATGATTGTTCCGAAGAGGATGGAACTGACAGATCCGGATGGATCTCTAAGTCATCATGAGAATAGGTTGATGCATCTCTAACAAGATCAGACAACACCTGGAAAACTGCATCATGCACTATATCCTCTCCAGATGAAAGGGTCTCGCTCTGTCCTGAAGGAATCTGTCCCCAAATCCCAACTGTGCTAATCAAACTGCAGTCTGCCTCTGAAGATGAGTACTCTGTGCTACTCTCTGAATCGGGTCGCTGACACTTGGTTTGCTTCATCTCAAGGTTCACTTCTCCGCCTGGAGAACGGAACTTCATCATTCCCGTACCATAATCGAAAGCTGCGCCTGCGGTCCTAAGGAAGGGTCGCCCGAGAATGATCTGAGATTCTCTCCAATGATTAGGGGTCTCCATGTCCAAGACTGTGAAGTCCACCTGATAGTTCTGCCCCTCAATCGAGATAACGACGTTCTTCACTTCTCCCTTAGGTCTCTTCATTGAACGATCTGCGAATTGGAGTAAAGCTCTAGATTTGCGAAGTGGTCCCAACTCCAATTTCTGATATAAGGCTAAGGGAAGTAAGTTGATCGAAGAACCGTTATCTAAGAGTGTGCGTGCAAACGCAATGTCGTCAATACGACTCTCCACATAGTGAGCACCCATTTCTCTCTTTTTCTTTGGCAAAGTCTGATTCTTGAGACAATAGGTTGTGGCTACCGATAAGACATGTGTCTTTATATTTCGGTTATCTTTCTTCCTGCTAACCCTTGTAGGTGTGCATCTCACCTTAAGGTATTTTTGGAAGGCAGGATGGTTAGCCACATATTTATCAAATGGCACCTTAACTGTGATGTTTTCTTTACAAAACCGTGCCATATCGGGGTCATCTTTCTGAATCTTCTTGATGCGCTTTCCTACCGTAAGAGCACGGGGGAAAGGGATTGAAGCTAAGGAAACAGAGGATGAAGAATCTGAATCATGAACTGAAAGATCATTCTTTGCATTAACGGAAACAGAGTTCTTCATATATGAATCTTTGTGATGCAACATGGACTCAAAATCTAAACTATCTACTACAGGTTGTGGAATAGAAGCTGGAGTGGTATCCGCCACAACCGGAGATGCAAGGTCCTCCGTAGACTCAGAAGAATATCCATGCTGACGATGCTGCATACGTACTCTCCTCCTCCTCTCGGCTCCCTGAGTAGAAATCCTCGAATGATGCTGATGGGGCTCTGAAATATGATGCCTATCCTCCTCGTCCTCTGAAGACTCCTCAGGTAGAGCTCCAGAGATGCCCCTCCTCGTATCCCTCGCCCGGTCAGGTACGACCACGGTCCTTCCGCTCCTGAGTGACATGTGGTTAGCCTCGTCACACGAAAGAATCTCATGTTCAGATTTAGGAAATGTGAATAGTATACCTGACCAAAGTGCTGCTGAGAACTAGAAAGGTTCAGGCTATTGGGGTTAGCCTGAACTTGGGCTGGGATCGAGGTAGAGGGTGCAGTCTGCTCGTCTCGCCATCTTGACAGGCGGTTGACATCCACCCGTAAGTCCTGAACCTCGTTCCTGTAGGAACGTAGCTCGTCGAGTATCTGCTGCTGAATATCCATGGGACTAGACGATGAAGGAAGTGGATAAGACTGGGAAGAAGAACGGGAAGACTGGCCCTGCTGGTCAGTGTACTGCCTCTGCTGCTGCTGCTGGGGTTGCGGGCCCTGCTGGCCCGTCTGGTAATGGCCCTGTCGGCCATACTGCTGGTACTGCTGCCTCTGCTGCTGGGGTGGATGGAATCCAGGGCTCTGCTGTGAAGGAGGTGGTGCGGAGGTGAATGCGGTGTTGTGAAAGGTCGGGGGACGCTGATAGGTCTGTCGGTCTCCCGTACTTCCCTGCCAGGCAGGGTCCTGAGTATACCATATCCCATTCACCTCCCAAACTGGTGGAGGCTCCTCCTGGACTGTCTCTGCTGCTGGGGGTGGCTGCTGGAAAGAGTGGGTGTAGGATTGGTCCTGCTCCCACGGCTGGGGTTGCCCTGACACCAACTGCTCCTGAACATGGTGAACTCGGTATACGGGAGCAGAGGGTGCAGTCACAGCGGGTATCCTTATCTTAGATACCTTCTCAGTCAACTCCTCCATCTGTTTTGGAAGTTTGGAGACGCTCCGGTCTAACTCATCAATCCTCCTGTCGATCTTCTCAACTACAGTAAGCTTGTCAGCAAGAAGTCCCATGCTAGGGATCACGTCCTGAGAGAGATCGACTACAGCTGATTTTCCCCCTCCATATGAAAGTGAACTGGGGGATGGTGTATAGGCCATGCTGGCCATCTGTGAGCGGCTTGTTTCAGCCATCTGCTCGAATACCCTCCAGACGGTATCCGCTCCTCGTGATGTATAGCTGCCTCCACAGGCAGCGCTCACTAAACCCTGCATCT
The DNA here is from genome assembly GCA_037367405.1 of Ottelia alismoides. Taxonomy (NCBI): domain Eukaryota; kingdom Viridiplantae; phylum Streptophyta; class Magnoliopsida; order Alismatales; family Hydrocharitaceae; genus Ottelia; species Ottelia alismoides. Next base: position 406,379 of record JAZKJV010010689.1, read on the forward strand.
CAGGGTTGAGACCAGTGAAGAAGGATTGGACCAAGATGTTTTCATCTAATCTATGACAAGGGCACTTTTGCAGGATGTCCTTGAATCTTTCCCAAGCATCACAGAAGGCTTCATTGGGTAATTGGGAAAAACTCGTAATACGCATCCTCATCATGTTAGTTCTACTCAACGGGTAGAACTTCTTTAGGAATAGGTCCTTGAACTGGGCATAAGTGGTGACGATGATTCCAAGATTCTTCACCCAGTAATCGGCTTTTCCAACCAAGGCAAATGGAAGGGCTTTGAGCCTAATATAATCCTGGCTAACATTGTTATGTTTGAGGTTAGCACAGATGAGCTCAAAGTCCCTTAGGAATGCATATGGCTCCTCAGAAGCATTCCCATCGAAGTGTGGCAACAGGTTCAGAAAATGCGGCTTTAATTCAAAATCAACCTCGGGTTCGGCCGGACTCAAATAGTTATGAATTTGATATTGTCCGAGGTTGTATGCCGCATCCATTGGTAGTTGGACCCCAACATTTAACTGTCCCAACTGAGCTCTCAATAATGCTTGTTGCTGCTCAGATGCAGCCAATCGGGCTAGTATACTTCTCATCGGATCTTCATGGTTCTCTTCTTCCTCTTCTTTCTTCTTTGGAGGCATTTTACTCGTGTCTTCTATATGGCCTGAATCAGCAATGTGTTCTTGATTAGAAGAGGATTTATGAATCACGATATTCTCACCAAGGCGATGGTCTTCCTCGGTGAGGTGGGAAGAGAGAAATGGAATGGTTTGAGGGTAACCATCCCGAGAGTGAGTGATCCTGGGCTCAAGAGGGTCATGAGTCCAGGTTGGTCCAAGTTGCGCTTGGACCTTTGAAGACGTACTATTTGGAGGGTTCAACGAGAGATTCGTAAAGTCCGAATAAATATCCCCCCAATCAGTCATCTTCGATGTCAAAAGAACCGATTAGATCACGATGATCAATGAGGCGCTAGTTCTACGGTGCACGTAAATGTGCGGAGTGAACTCACACAATTCAAACGCAATTCAAACCCCCAATTTCACCAACTCAACACGTGATGGCCGTAAGAGTTCGGCCGATTTATCTGGTCAATTTTAGTTGGTGAGAATACAATCTTTGGAAAGATTAACGAGCTGTTAGGTGCCCGTATTTTCCTACAGACTGGCCCGGTTCTTACGACTAGTTTGACCTACTTTCAGCCAGTATAGGAGTAAGTACGGACCGTATAAGTACGGCTACCCGTTCCTTGAGGACTAATGCGTCCTCTAAACCTCCCACTCTGCTAAGGAAGTCCGGACCGTTTACCGGCTACCCGTAAATCCTCACTGAAAAGTAGCTAATCGCCTAAAAAAGAAAGAACCAGTAGTAAGTAAGAAATCCAGACTTGGCTCTATCCTAGGGTCGTCTCTCTCTCACTTGCAATTAAAAACAAACAATGAGGGCTTTATGCACCCGAGAACAAGGGTTCTTTTTATTCCAATTAATTAGATCGACCTGCTCAATTCAGTCCCAATTTTAGAGTTAGGTTATCACTTGAATTTTATGTGAACACACAAGCACGTCTACCGTTCAGTCCCAATTTCCTTTTGACCTTAAGTTGTAAAACAAGATGGGAATCGGAAATCAGAATGCAAACGAGAAACTATGATGCATGCTCAGAAGAAGGTATACTTACAGTGAATCCCAGCACTCTTCATGCGTTTATGCAGAACAGAATTTATAAATATTACACTAAATGCATGCAGATCGAGAAAACCGCACCTAAACAATATACTATTAGCGGGGAAGAATTGATTGAATTTGAGCTAAGTAGTACGTGTCTATGTGCGTCTCATTATGAATCTTATAAGATATGTGAATCTTCTAAGATAAGTGTGGCCTAAATTACGATGGGCACAAACAAATTTGATTCTAAACTACCGTGTGCCTAATCCTTAATTTCGCCACTCAAGTCAAGCCCCACCCTCGCCGGAGAGTGAAACAGGCTCGACACACCACAAACAAAGTCCAAGTCTTTTTACATGCGCGAGCTCTCAAACAAGAGCCGCTAGAAATGAGCAACTACCTAAATAATTACAATAATTTACAAAATTCTCTCAAAAATAAATTGCTTTATCCTCGCACTTCAGCAGTCGGCGCGCATCGCGTCCGTCGACCTCCGATGCACTCCAAGTCCACCGGGCCTCGCAAGGAAACAAAGATTTATGTTAGAGAGATAAACAACAAGATATATACAAAAATATAAAGAGAAATAATTGCAAAAAAAAATGGAATAAATACAAGTGGCTCGGGGGTCAGACTACACGAGTAAATGGAAAACTAAATCCAAATTTTTAAATTAGTCCCTAAGCCGTTTGCCTCCCCGGCAACGGCGCCATCTGACGAGTCGCTAGATACGTTGTTTAATTCGGTCGCGTTGTAGCACGTGTACTTAGCGATTCGGTCAGAACCGAGAGAAGATCTCCGTGAAGAGTGTCTCGGCTTAATTTATATCCCGGGCAAGTCTGGGGTCGAACTCAGGGAGGCAAAGGAACAACTTTCGGGTTAATTTGAAAATGAAGATTTTAGATATCCAAACGGTATTTTCTTAGATTTTTTTAATGCAAATAGGATGCCAATGCAAGTGAATTAAGCACCTAAGAAAACACACAACTTAGCCAAATTAATTTGAATAGAAAATGAGTCCAATTTAGCAAAATTATATTTTTCCTAGAGTCTTAATCCAGAGATGAATGCAAGGTACTTTTTTTGGAATTTTAGGGATTAATATGCAATAAATAAAAATGCACACTTTTTATGGGTTTTTTCGTAATTTCTCACACAAACAATAAGCAAAAATTATGAAAAAATTACTGGATTTAAACCATGATGCAAGAAAGTTAAATAATATTTTTGGAATTTTTTGACAAATTATGAATTTTTATGGATTTTTTAGTGGAAACAGAGTGACAGTGAGTAATTAATTCCTAATTAATCCACGTTATCAAATTAATCAGAGTGTGATTTATTTCAAGTAGATATTTAGATGAGCAATCCAGGAGACTTGAAATTTCGTGAAAAGCATGTATGTGGATTTAATTAAAAATCAAATACGAAAATCACTCAACAATTTATTTAAGGCACAAGACAACTCCATTTTGGATGAAATTTGGACAGTAATTACATCACATATCAAGGCATCACATATAATTTTTGTGGAATTTTTAGAGCAACCATGTATGAGATATAATTATAAGAGCACGGAATGGGTAAAATACGTAAAGTTTCAGTTAATCATTTTTAATTAATTACCCATGTAACATAAAAATCCAAATAAATACTCAAAACGTACATAATTAGTTGCTAAACATAGTGGTATTTTTCATTGAATAAAAAAGTGCAAATCAGATGTCCAAACTTAAAGTCAAACACAGGGGTGTCTTTGCAAATTCAGAAAATGAAATTACAATGCAAGTTATACACAGGGACTATTATGCAATTACGGAAACATGAAATATTTATAATGCAATTTTTACATTAAACAAAGGAGAGAAAGACCTTCTTCTTCCTCTTGCTTGGGCGTAGGGAGAGAACCCAAAGGGGTGGTTGGTCGGCGGCGGTCGGCGCAGCCACGCGCCACCGCGAGGAGGGTGGCGCGCACCACGCGGCGGCGGCGGAGGGCTGGAGGCGCGCGGCGGAGCGTCGGCGGCTGGTGCGGGTGGCGGAGGCACGCACCGGCCGAGGGGCAGTGGCGCGGAGGCGCGGTGGTGGTGGCGATGTGGGGCGCCCCTACGGCGGCGGCGCCATGCGCGGCCGCGTAGAGCGGCGGAGGGGCGGCCGCCCGCTGCTGAGGGGCGGCGGCGGTGGAGGATGATGGTGGTGCGGGGGAGCGGCGGCCGTGGGCTGCTGCTTCCCTGTTCTTCGCCGGATTGGCGGAGTAGCTACGCTAAACTCCTGTTGTCGCCTCAACCCGATTGGCGAGATAAAAATCGGAGAAGCTACGCGAGCTCGACGGGGAACTCGTGACGCGAAGCGGAGCTCCGCGGATCTCACCTAAAGGAGGTCGTCGCTTGAGGACGATGCTTCGCAGCTGTCACCAACAAAACACTCCAAGCTCTCTCCTTATTCTATAAGAATGGTGGATGGGGGAAAAATGTGGATGTGGAGATGATTATAAAGAGATGAATAATGGGAGTTAGAGAGGTAGTGGTGTTGAATGAGAAGTTAGATTATTGGTGGAGTTGAATGGGAGTTAGATGAAGAATGTGGGGTGGAATGGGAGTTGAAAGAAGACTTGGAGGTTAATGGAGAAAGGGAAGTTATTGTTGAGAATGTTATTAAATAAATAAAAATGAAATGAAATAAAGTAGGCTACTAAAAAGAGAAAATAAAATAAAGAGAAGAAAAAGAGTGGGGAATTTACAAAAAGAAGATATACAACATGTACATTTTTTTGTTTGCTTTTCTTTTTATATTTTTTTTTGTCTTTTTAATAGAAGCTATGTACAATAGGAAAATGCAATAAAATAGTACAATCCAAATACAAGACCACAATGATTTTTTTGGATTTTTAGTAATTAAGAAAGATAAAATAAAAAATGAAGAAAGAAAGAATGTATACATAATATACAATGTACATCTAGGTCCCAAAACCCAACTTTTGCAAACGAGCTCCGATTTTAATGAAACCACTTCCGTTGGATAGATAATTTTCTAACTTGAACTTTAAAAGTGAGTTTGGTGAATTTGGAGTTCATACGGAGCGGGAATTTAGCTTGGAAGTTGGTCTTTACGGCTTTTTCCCATTGGGATCTAGGAGCATTTATTTAAGAAATAATTTATTTTGTATTTTTGTATTTTTATGTACATTATTATGAACAAGTTAGAGAAAGAATTAGCCAAAAAGGAGTTGAAATGAAATTATTAAAAATCCATAAAGTTTTGGGCTATTTACAAGTATAAAACTCCTTTGATTTTACGGCTTTTTTATTGTTAATTTATTTTGTACAATCTTATATACAGTAATTAGTGAGTTTTATTTACAAGAGTTATTTTGTTAATTTATTGATTTTATGGACATTTATTTGGGATTTTACTCATGGATTTTGCTAAGATTAAGATATTAAGATGATGAATCGTGGATTCATCAAAAATACAAAAATGTGCGGAGAGGGGACTTGTAATTTCCCCCACTTAACCCGAGGACATCTTTTGCTCGCAAGGTGGAGGATATGAAGGTCATTGGCACGCACCGCTTAGAAGAAGACCAAAGGTTGCAACTAGATCTGGCACACTCACTATATCCAATGGTAAGTGGGATGTCAGCAAGATCACTCAAGAACTCGGTGGTGATGAACTTCGATTTGGATTTTCTCCGTGTTGTGATGATGTTTCTTTACTCCGACAGGTCCAGCAGCTTGCTAGAGGTGCTCCGCACATGCAGGTGGTCTCTGATGAGGCTAAGGAGGCACTGGGAGCTCTGACATCTCCAGATGACCTGGAGCGGCTCTAGGTTTTCAACTTGATTCTAGGTGGCTCCTCAAGGTGTCTAACCTACACCAAACAGATCCGAGGCTCGAGGGTTATCTCCTCGACCATGGGTTTGAAGCTGAAAGAGAAGGGTGAATGGAATGGCAAAGTTCTGGTGGAGGCGACAGAGGCGAACTTCAATTCGTTGAATCCCAAACGGAATCAGGTTGATCACAAATGAGAAAAGATGTAGAATACGCAGGGGTATGATTTTAGATGGAAAAGACTCGGTTAGAAACGGTAGAATTTGTCCTGGAGCTCAAGCTCCATGTCAAAGGGGATTTTGAAATTACACATAAACCTGCTGATTAAAATCAAAATTAAATTGCAAATATGAAAGGCTAAGCTAAGTTTTACCTAAGAACAGATGAAAGATGCCTCGATTCGGCTGGAGTCGAAGAGGTGGAACCAGCTGGAAGAAGCCCTCTGACGATGGATTGGATCGCCTCGACAATCACTCCTCCTCGTTGCAAATCCTCCCAATCGGATGTTGTCACCAAGAGAAAGAGAATGGAGTGGATCTGAGGGGCTAAGACCGACCGAAGAGGGATCAAAATAGGATAGGATGCAGAGGAGAATTATTGAAAGACTACTGGAGACGGTGGCTCCGATCGAGGATTTTGATTGATTCGATGAAGATGGCAGACATCCCTAGCTTGGGCGTTAATTAAGGAGACATAATCTCCACAATTGACTCAACATGCCAAGGTAGAGCATCATTAGCTCGAGCGGGAAAAAGGGATGAAATCGCGGGTCTGACAGGTCCACGACTCGAGGAAGAGAGAGGGGCCAGTTGACCGAGAATCCAAGCTAGAATGTTTTGTTAATTCGATAAAAATAACAAATTATTTTATTATTTTTTATTAAATCATAAAAAATGTTTTTAATTATATATTGTATCTAATGCCTATTTTTATTATTTTTTAGGCTATTTATTATAAGTAATATTTACATATATATAAATATATGTATATATACATGTATTTTAGTAATTTTATTTTAATTGTATTTGTATTTTATTATTGTTTACATGTATTTTATATATTTTTATTTTATTTAAATACACATGCAGGTATTTTTGTTGTATTTTCCTGAATTTATATGTACATTTAAATAAATATGTATGTTTATTATATAGGTATGTGCATATATAATTCACCTATGTATGATAATAGACTTACTTATTTTATTGTATTTTAATGGTTTAATTTTATTTAAATTATGTAAATATAATTTAAATCATATTTAGAATTTTATAAAAATAAAATAAAGTGAAAAATATAAAGAATAAATATATTGAATATAATATACAGTTTAGTGCACGATGAGGACCCAAAACCAACTTTTGCATCTTAACTCCAAGTTGAATAAAACCACCCTCATTAAATAGCTTATTAAATTTTATATACTATAAAAGGTGAGTTTGGTCAGTTTTGATATAGTATGAAGAAGATACATGTATGCAAAGTTTTTATTTTGGCTTTTTATTTTGTGTATCTCATGCACACTGTGCATTATTTTTCAGTGAAATCAATTTTGTATTTTTCTTTATATTTTTATCTACAACATTCATGTTGAGGGTTTTGTTATTTGATGTGTAAAAATAATAAAATAATATAGGTCCCAAAATATAATTATTGATAAATTAAAAATTAGGGTTTTAGTGTATCTTCTATATAATTTAAGGATTTTTACACCCATAACCCTGAGTAATTTCATAATAACATTCATAACCTCGCGTAATCGTGAATTACACGAGGAACCCTAGATAGTTCCTCCGTATCACACCTATAACCCTCCGTTAAAGAGAACAGTTAACTCAACCATATCGTGAGTTAATCTAACCTAGCGTCTATCCAAGGGCTATTAAAAATTCTGCCCCTGCAAGACCATATCTATGGATGCTCGAAGCTCTTCCATAGCACTATAGTGGGAGATCGATTGCTCTCTCGTACGATAACTGGATTGCCAGAGTACAGTAGCTTCATGGTAGTAGCAGCCTGATCCGATGTGTCCGTGGAGCAGATTACAGAGCCGTTGCCAGAGTAGAGGTAGTCGTTGGGGACTTTCACGTAAGGGGAGAGGATTGGGGTTTTGCAGGGCGGTCGTGGGTGGTTGCTTTCACAGGGGCCGGTTGGGGAGTCGGGGGAAAGGGAGGGGGGATTTCACACGGGGTGGGGGGGTCGCGGGGGCGGTCATCGGTGGGGGCTTTCACAGTCGAGGGGGGGGCATCAGGCTCGTGGCATGGGGCGAAGGGAGGTAGGGGGAGGTAGAGGGTCGGGGATCTCTACGTGAGGCGGCGGTGTTGGAGGGTCAGGGGTGGGGGCCTTTGAGTGAGGTGGTGGGCTATAGGGTCGGGGGTGGGGTGGGAGGCTGTTCAGGCTCGACGGGGGAGGGAGGGAACTGGACAGGGGGGCTTCGCGTCAGACGGATCGAGGGGGTTATGTGAGGCGGTGGGCTGGAGGGTCGGGGGCTCTGCGTGAGGGAGGTGGGGGCTTCGCTGCTGGCGGGGGGACCTGAGGCCACTAGCGGGGGGCAGAATCGACGAGAAGGGGGGGTTGCGTGAGGCGGTAGGCAGAGGGTCGGGGGCTCTGCGTGGTGGTGGGCTGGAGGGTTGAGGGTGGGGAGCTCTGCGTGGGTTGGAGGGTTGGGGGCGGGGGGCGCTTCAGCCAGGGGAGCTGAGATTGCTGGCAGGGGCAGGTTGGGGGGAGGTGCTGGAGGTCGCTGGCAGGGGGAGGGGTGCTGAGGTCACTGACGGGACCGTGCTCGACGAGGGGGTGTTCAATGGGAGGGTTGGCGTGGGCTTGAAGGGAGAGAGGTCTCGACGTGGAGGGGGATTCGACGGGTTAAGGTCCGGTCTAACTTTGAGGAAGTGAGCGGGGGAGGCCTGGAAAGGGAGTCGGTGGGGAGGAGGAGGTGGTCGATGGGGAGGGGGAGGAGGAGGATTTCATAATTTGTAAATAAGAATGAATATTAGGGGCAATTTAATCTTTTTCTGATGGAAATCGTTAAATATAACGGTCATTTTAAACGGAACATAACACAGGGTTATGTCATGTAAGAGTTAAGCATTACTCGAGGTTCCTCATGTAATTCGTGATTATCTAGGGTTATGAATGTTATTGAGAAATTACTCAGGGTTATGAGTGTAAAAATCCCTATAATTTATCTACCTTGTCTCCCCCTGATTTATTCCTTGTCGACCAAGTCATCATGATGACTGGGTCTCAAGATCTAGGGTCATTCAATACCTTTGGTATTCATTTCTTTTTCTTTTCTTCCTTTATTATTTTATTTTGGAATTAAGTACATTATTTATACAACATTTTATGCAATATTTTATACAATTTATAGAGTATTTATCTTGACAAATTAATGATATATACATGCATTTAGCTAGGGATTTAAGGTCAAAATGAAAGAATAAAGGTGATAAAATGAAGATTCATCGGTTATTGAGTGTCATGAGAGCGACCGACACAACGATTGCTAAATCCGACTTACCGGACACTGCATGCCCTCCAAGACCAGATGTTAGGTATCCCCATCTAGATCTCACTCATCATTGGTACATGATTTAGGTGGGATCCATCGAAGATTGTTTTAGGGGGCATATAAAACCCACCTTTTGAGATGATATTTCTCCTTCTGAGACCCTAATAGCTCACCTCTCATCTTCCACCTCCTACCTTGCCGAAGCTCCACGGAGCATCATCGGAGTTGGTCATTAGCCACAATTTTTGCATAAAAGATTCCATGGGGCATCCTTTACACATATCTCATGTTACAAAAGGTAATATCCTCTCCCTCTCGCCATCTATTTAGTGCTTTTGTTAATGAGTTAGACCTAAGCAAAGGTTTTGTGATTGAGAGTTTATTGTGGTCGTGATAGCTTGTGGGAGACTAATGAATACCCATTCATTCACCTTTATTCCTTTATTTTGTCTTTAAATCCCTAGATAAATACAAGCAAATATATCTAACGGGTACAAATAAACACACTAATTGTTGTTTGTAAATAGTACATAATTACTTGTATTTAAATACAAAATAAACGAATAAAGAAAGAAAAATAAAGGAAGTATTGTAAATGTTGACTAACCCTAAACCCCGAGACTAAGTGAATATTGACTTGATCGATAAGGAATAAACTAGGGAGATAACGGCTAAGTAATACAAACAAAATAACGCAGACACCTAGAAACCCTAGGTGCTCAATACTCTACATATAACCAAACTTACACTAATTTATAAACACTCATACATACCTCAAATAAAGACATTTTAACATAAGACTTGTACACATTAATGTATAGAAAAATACAAAAATAATTGCAGATAAAAATAATGCATTGGGCAGCTGGGACACCGATGAAAAATCTGCTAAACAAACTTCACATATCAATATCTTCTCCATATAAAGTCAAAATTGACTAAACTCACCTCCATTCTATTCTAAATTAAATTATCTATCTAATGAAGGTGGTTTCACTAAAAGTGGAGTTAAGATACAAATGTTAGCTTTCTGGGGTCTCATTGTATTATGTATATATATTCATATATTATACTCCTTTTATTTTTACTCTTCTTATAATTTTTAGTTACTTGTATATATTATTATAAATATAATAAAAATATAATTACTGAAGAAAGGAATAAAATACGTTTAAATAAATAAAGTATTATAATACATAGGTATATTGTACATATACATATATACAAGTATATATATATATACACTATCAGAAAAATACGATAAAATTGGCAAATTTGTATTTAATTATACTATAAATAAATAAAATATAAAAATAGGATAATAATTAAAAAAAATATAAAATAAAAATAAAATACCAAAAACATGGGTATATTTACTAATAATTATACTTGTAAAAATTAACATATAATAAATAAACCTATATAAATAAATAAATAATCACCTAAAATAGTACATAAACAAAGAAACAACTTTAACATTTTGAGTTTTATTTAATAAAATCGTTTTCTACTTTATTTTCCTTTTATTCTATTCTCAGCTCTATTTTGTCCTAACTTGGTCCATGTGGACTAATCAGGAGCCGCCCTGAGTTGACCTAGGTCAACTCCCCAGTCACCCTTTGTCCATGGTGTGCGTTCTTCTCATTTTTCACCATGTTTTTAGCCTGGCCACAAATCTCATTTGCCCTCGATTTCTTCAACAAAGTCCTTCTTCTCGGTTGCAACTTTCATCGGATCAATAGGCATCGATGGTCAACCATCGATTGACTCAAAATCCCTAGATTCGTGTATGGATTGAATCTATTTTTCCATTTTTTGAATTTTAATATATTTTCGCCCACCATAACACCTAGATTCGTGTCTGGAGTGAAACCCTAGTGACAGGAGGAACTTCCCAGTGAATCAAGGTGAGGAGAAGGAGGAGAGATCATGATTCAACCATCGTTGGAGATCCTCTGCGCGGTTCTACTCCCGTCCACTTTAGCAGGTGAGATGCTTTTTCTTTGTTCTTTTTCTATTCCTAGGATCGTCAGTAGCATAGTTCAACCTTTAATTCCATTTAATTTCATTCAATATAGCTTAAAATCCAAAAAAATGTCGCTGAATCTCTAGGCTACGATCATTGTTTCACATTTTCTTTAACTGTTACCCGACTCACTGATCGCTTCCACACCTATGCCTTGACATCTTCTGCCATCCTGACCCATCGATAAACCCAAATCTTTCACAGATTTGGGAATCATGTGCTTCATTTCTCTCTTCACTGAAGCGCACTCACCCCACTATTTTCCTCTTTGTTTTTGTGGAACTCATGGTTGAGGAGAACCCTCCTCAAGCCCTGAGTCTAACCGAATAGGCCTCGAACCCGAAAGACCCCATCTGGGCTACACTCGAACTAGGATTCCATGTTGTAGGTCAACCGTGCTCCAGACCTCGATCGGTGAGGTCTGGACCATTTTGAAGAGCCCAGCCGCTACGGAAGCCTTCCAACTCTATTTTGCGACCTTCGGGAGTAAATAAGCATGTCAGAGTCAAGCTAGAGCACGGATCGAAACTCAACATTCAGTTGTTCTTGAGTTGTTCTTCCAGATCCCTTCATAGCCATTGGATGAAAAACTAATCCCAGGTATAGCAATTGTCATTGGATCAGGCATGTCACAATCATCTGATCAAGCACCCGGATCTAATAAAGTCCATCCATCTACGAAGCGGTATCCACCTTTGCACGCACGCTACATGGATAAGTGAAGAGATCCCAACCAATTGTCAGCGTGCATACTGGGGTATTTGCACCATTCACTTCACGTATTTTTGTTTTTAATATTCAGTATTTAAACCTCCATCTATAGTTGTAATATTTGCATAGTGGACCCCAAGCTTTTATTTATTTTCACTTTAGTCAAGTGTCATGTCACCTCACATGCATGTGCGCTTGAGGCACCTGGTATTTTGCATGGACCCCCTTCAGGTTGTGTCATTTTGATTTGGTCCTCAACCTTTGAATATCAGTACAAATCTTTTTGGATAAATTGCATGCTTGAGCATTAACGAGATGAAATTTCACCCTTCTAATTATGCGGAGTTAACAATTCATTGCAGTCAGGTAAAATCGGGTTAGTCAAAGACCGCTTCATTATAATTATCAAATTAAAGGCAAAAGCGGACGAATTTATATTTTTATTTGGGAAAGCCCAAGGTTGAACTCAGGGACACGAGCCTCTTAAGCATATATTTAGACTCTTATGATTTAAACTAAGTGTCAGATTAAAAGTTCATAGGTCAAGAAATGCATAAGACACGACACGATGCATAAATAAACATGAAGATTTTTAATATGCAAGGAAATGCAAAATGAGAATAATGCAAATATACCCGGATTATACAGAAGCAAGGAGTAATAAATAGTAATCGATTTCAGAAAGGGGTCATGAAGCCATTTTCATTTACAAGCTACCCAATGGCACGAAAATCATTTAATAAATGACACTAGATAATTAGATTTAATCAATAAAATCAAAAGTGCCAAAATAGAACGTAGTTATGCCATTAGAAAGAAAATTAAAATATCTTCGAAACGAGACTAAAATCAACTCAAATGGAGCTCGGATGCTCAAGTTATTCACATAAGAAACCAGGGGCATAAATGCAAGAAAACAAGAAAATAAAATAGTAAATAGGTCCCTGGAAGGACTAAAATGCAAATCACAATAGTTGTGAGGCCTTCCCTGATATTTACCCACATATATATGCAATTATTAAAAAACAGAGGGGGTCATGTTCAAAATACCGCAGTTGCGTGTGGGTCTCACGTAGTATCTAGACCTGTCTGCAAATTGAAGAAGTATGAGGAGCCTCCCTGTAATTAACACTGAACGCACGTGACTAAGCATGTGGGGGTGAGGTTGGCTTCCAATGCAGTCTCGGGGGAGGCTCAAAGGTCGATGTTGGCTTAGCGGAGGTTCGGAGATGGCTCGAAGCTCCAAGCCCCGAGGTCTGGTGCGGCCACCTAGCTCTGACACGTGGCTGGATGAGGGTCGTCTAATCATTGAGATCGAACGGTGGCTACATGAAGGCTAGCAGACGACATGGCTCACTGATGGTCGTCCGATCTTGGAGATCGGACGACAACTGCTTCGCAGGTTCCTCCTTGCCGTCTCCTCCTGCGACGGGCTTGGCTGGGCTCTGGCGATGTTTTCCTAGCTCTGCCACTGCCTTCCGCTTATTTCATTGCGTTGTGGAGGTCGCTAGAGGTGCACCAACCATCGTTGAAGCTCGGAAAAGATGCCAGATCTCCTGAAGAAGGCTATCGACTCTCGTACACCGGAGACAAGGTCGCTTGAAGATGCTCTGGCATCAACTCCAGCCATTGAGGAAGAAGACCTGCAATGTTAGTGGACCAATAGTCTAAGCGTGTGTGTGAAGCAAGTGGGTGAGGTGAGGCGAAATGAGAGCCTAAGTGGATGGAGACGGTGAAAGCCCAGTGCTCCTCTGCCAGGAAGGGCGGAGAAGATGAGTCGGAGTGAATTGAGGTTGCGGAGGAGAGAAGGAGGGAGCGAAGGGGCACGTGTGAATGAGGGAGGAGTGATGAAGCTCAATCGATGGTTAATGGAAGGTGAACGCATGCGTATAATCCTAGTAAATTAAGAGAAAATAGAAAGAAGAATAAAACGGAGATCGGAGGCTTAGCTGGTCGGAGTTTGGTGAAGGCGGCAGTCTATGCTGAGCTCCGAGGGGAGCTCAGGTCATCGCTGGACTCCAACGACCCCTCAGAGCAGCTTGGCGGTGATTGAGAACCGCATGTCTGGCCGACATCAGCCATGGGTCAACGTCGAGGACATCCGTCGTCTTCGTGCTCCATAGCACTTCCTCGCTGTTACCGAGGAGCGGAGGCTTGCTGGGCGGAGCCCCACGTAAAGGCAGACGAAGGTGGAATGGGGCGGAGGCGCGGTATTTGAAGGTGGAGTTTGGAGGTCCCGGTGGTTGAGACGTGGGTTGGACGAGGAATATGGAGCGAAAGGGGGGATGCTATGGTGAACGTGGGCTCACACGAGGATGGTGGAGGAGCGGGCTCCATTTTGGACCAGTTGGAGAGTGGAGAATATGGCAGATGTGGTCGGGAAAATAGAAAGGGTGCGGATGGTTGTGATGATGGGCAACGAGGGCGAGGGAGATCCGGAGGTGGAAGAAAATGTCTTGGTCGTTGGATCTCACGATCCAACGGCTGAGAAAGGGGCGATCACAAGCAGCTGGGATTAGAGAGGGGATGGCGAGATCAAGTGCTAGGATAGCGCCACGTGGCGCAAGGAGGAAGCGGCGCTGGTGGACGGATGAGATGGAGTCTGGGGCTCGATCGAAGGGCTGATGTTTGAAGTAGAGATGAGCAGCTGGGATGGAAGTATCTTGGAGACGATCTAACGATGAGAAGTGGAGGCATGTGGCATGCGAAGAGACGGGCCGCGTGGCGCAACCAGAAGGTGTCACGTGGCCCAATCAGTTTATTGAGATGAAGAATGTGAAATATGAAGGAGAAGGAGGCCGAATTTGGAAAAACTCAAAACATGAAAGTTGTATATCTCGATGAGATATACAAGTTTTATGTTGAGCAAAAATAGAAAAGAGGTAAAAAAGAAGAAATATTTTTTGAGTGTTTTTAAAGGATTAAAAACACTACGATTTTTATTTTTGTTATTTTTTTGTATTTTTAATTTATTCCAAGGGTTAGACAAATACAAGGATTAATTTGGTTTTTATTGATACTTAGTCTAAGCTAGGGGGTTAATAATCGTGAATTAATGACATGAAACTGGGTTTCATCAACCCCTTATACTTAAACTATGCTCATCCTCGAGCATCTCAAAAATGAATGAGCTGGATTAACCCCCTTGTACATGTGCATACATGATCTGATCCGTTCAAAAACTCCCAATTTTGGAGATCAAAATCTTAGAGCTCAACCCAGCCTTAATCAAGTGGCATCCAATTCCTCTAGTTTTCCAGACTCTCTCTTATATACATATAAACTAAGGATATGAACTTAAGTGTTGATTGCGTTCATGAGAGTAGAATCGCAACGTCACCCAAGGTCCCGATCCAAGAAATTCTCCTAAGGACCCAATCCTCAATACTAGGGAATAAATCATGTATTGCATCCAATCCACCGTCTCTTTAGTTGTCAGACTTAGAAGTGTTGGTGGCAGGCCAGTTGATGGAGGGTTTTAGGCTTGTGTCACATCTTCTCTCCCTCTCATTGGAACAAGGATTCTCTTTTGTGCCTTATTACGCAACGCATATTTTTGATGTTGATCAGTGTGTCCGTCAAAAGAAGTTGGAGTCGTATGCACTTGTTTTCCTGGTAATACACCAAGGTGTGCCTTTTTTGAGTACCTATCGTACCTTCTACACCTAGACTTGTAGCATTTACGATGTAGAGCCCTTTTTTGGTGCAAGTCTGACTCTTGTTCCTAATAGCAGTTGTCCAAGTGGACACTTTGAAAATGGTTGGGAGTGCTCGCCTTTGGTGGAACTCTTTGATGATATTTGACTTTGTGGAATGAGAGTTTTTCTTTCAATAATGATATTTCTTTGCTTTGTATTATTTTGGCTAGCTCCACTGCTTTTTACCAAGAGTTGACGCATACTGATCAATGTTTTTATTTTATTCACACCATGGCAATTAGGTCAATATCAAGAGATTAGCATAAGAACCAAGTTCTCATACTGGCTAAAATATTGACATTCAGGTCTCATGAAGCCTTCAATGATTTTATCCCATCCTCGAGCATCATTAGATCAAGTCTAGACTTGAATCCTCATCCCAGTCCCTCAAGTGAAATTTCAACTCATCTCATCGAGACCGCAGTCGTGCATGTGATGTGCTGATCATATTCTTAATGTAGGGGACTAAGTATGCAATATAGCATGCAAATCTAGCAAACTAGGGAGATGTGGATGATTAAGTCTAAGACCCTGATGGTTAAGGATGGTTAACTAATTAACACGGATGAATCGGGGTCTAAATGCGTCTCACACAGGGCGGAGACATAGTCGTTGTGGCGACCCTCGATAAACCCGTATTAAGTCAACAATTAACCCACAATAGAAATCAAACAATGAAAAGCAGTGCGGAGTTAAAATTTATTATAACTCTACAACAAAAGTGTGTATAGGTGCAAGTATGTGTTTAGTGTCGAACACGAGGAACAAGCGGGATAGATCGGACAATCAATGCACAAGAATGAATGTGATCAAATGTCTATAAATGTGCTATTTTTTTGTTTTTAATTTTATATTTTTTATTTAATTTTTGATTTATATTTTTATAATTGATTTTCAATTTTCTGATTTTTATTTTTTTTATATTTTCTATTTGTTTATATATTCTTTTAAATAATAGAGTAGATACACAATAAAGAAAAGAGGGCTATAATATATAAAGAAAAATAGGTAAAAGTAAGGAAAATCAGAAAATGAGATATTTTGTGCTTTTTATGTTTTTCTAATGTTTTTGTGATTTTTTTATATTTTTCCTAATTTTTTTGTTATTTTTAAGGTCAAAAATATTGAAAACATTGAATAAAATAAAAGGCTGAAACCAAAATGAAGATGAAAAATATCAAACAGAATCCAAAAATCCTCAAATTAATTTAAAATAAAGATAATAAAACATAGAAAATTCATAGATAAAATTATATTTTTAGGATTTTTTTGGAGTTTTTAAGATTTTTATGAAGTTTTAAGGGGTTTGCTATTTTTAGAGGGTTTCTTTTGAATTTTTTAGTGATTTTTGAATTAAAATTAAAACACACAGAAACAAACAAAATGTGATTTTTTTAAGAATTTTTTTGAAAGGTTTTTATATTTTTTAGATATTTTCTAATGCAAACAGAGCTGAAAATGCATGTTTTTGAATGTTGATAAATATTAAAATGCGATGAAAATGCAAAACAAAAATATGGCATGAAAGAGCAACAAAAACAGGAAGCTATGGTATTTTTTGGGAATTTTTTGGATTTTATAGATGCATGAAATAAATGCAAACAACAAAAAGAAAAATCACGATGGTAGGGGTATATATGTAAATATCCAAAATATCCAGGGCCAACGTGCAATTTTTCCAAAAATTTATAACTAAATTCCAGGACTAATCACCAATAGCCAAAAACCCAGGGGATATAGTGCAAAATTCCAACCTACGCACGTGGTACTCACGCGCCTAGCAGGGACTTAAACACAAATAACAAAAACCTGAGGGGCTACTTTGCAATTTCACCAAAAATATTACACTGGATAAAATAATTCCTGGATTAAACGGAAATAATAGAGATAACAGGGGCTCCCATGCAAAATTCCCACACCCCACGTGTGTGAGTCACATGAGGTGACGTGGACAGGGACCATAATGCAAATATAAAAACTTCAGGGGTCTGAGTGCAATTATTACAAAACTTTAAAACTGTAAATGAAAGTTTTAGGGCTAAATATTAAATACAAAAATTGTGAGGGTATTAGGCAAAATTACCCCTGTTAAGGCGTGATCCAATGGTGGGTGTCGCTTCACTTGACACGTGGCAGCATGGCGACGGCTGATGACGATTCACCGGGGACGGTTGAGATTAGATCTTCCAAGAAGATCTGACGGTTGAAGTGCTGTGTGATCCAACGGCAGGCGTGTGATCTGGAGCAGACCCGAGATCCAACGGTTAGGAGGGGGCGACGAAAAACGGGGAAGAAGGCCTCGGTCGACAAACTTCCCCGTCTCCGCTCCTCCTCCTCTTTCACGATGACGGCTGCAAAATGGGTCTAGCATCTTCCTGCAGGTGTTCCCTATCAATTGGTGGCTTCAGGAGGTGGCGACGACCACCAGAGAACGCTGGCGATGGTGGAGGAGCGAGGCATCTCCAGGTGCCTCCGGTGAGCTCTCAAAATACCCCCCAGGTGCCCGTTTGCTTCCAGGACCTGCAAGAAATGGTGACACCATCGAGGGCAAAATGCCTCGACGGTTGGCGTGTCGAATGGGTATGGGAGACGGCGATGTGTAGGGCGGCCGGAGGTAGCTCCGGCGAGGGTGTCGATTGGGTGATTCGCTAGGTGAAACGCGGGGATAAAGGTGGGAGATGAATCCTACGACTACTGCGAATGAAAAGAGCAAAGAAGAATAAAAAAAGGCCCTTGAAGGTGTGGGTACCTGAGGGAGAACCTCAACGGCGAGGGTGTTTGCCGGATGTGGTTGAGCCTCCTTAGGCCTTCCTCAATCCTCCTGACGGCTTGGATGGGGAGCTGTCACCTCCCTTCATTGATGGCGCATGAAAGGTGGAGAGGTTTTGGGCAAAAAGGGGTTCAAAAATTCAAATGAAGGTTGGGTCTCTATATATGACATTTGACGAAATAGGTCAGGCGATTGGAAGGTCGAGGGGGATCGACTAAATCGTCGGTCCTCGACCCAAGAAGCCTGGGCGTGCAAGAGCGATGAACGAGGCATAAAAGTCAAGAAGGAGGTATCACGATTTAGTGCAAGGGCTAGCCTCAAAACTATTGAGAAAAGGAGTCACAACCTTGTTCTGACATGCAGCAGAGGGCATGGTCAAACAGTTGACCGGAGGTCAGCTGTCCAAGCCTCCTGGTTGGTCCACGTGGACCAAGGAAAAACCTCTAGAAAAAGATTTGTAAATTCTTTTAAAAATATTAAACGATTTTATTAATTTTTGGTTATTAAATAATAAACGTTTATTATTTTATAAATTATTTTATTATGCTTTTTATTTATTTTTTTGAGATTTAAAATTACAATTGCCTTTAAGGGTTATATAGGTATACATATCTATATATTTTAATATTTTATTTTTATTTTGTATATTTAATTTATTTATTTTGGTTTATTATTTTATATATTTCTAAAATATTTTTATACACTCAATTATATTTTTATTGTATTTTTCTGAAGTGTTTTGTACACTTAATAAAATAGAAGTATTAATTATATAGGTATCTTTACAGGTATTATACCTATGTATTATATACAGGTATTTAATTTTTGTGTTTTCTTTAGTGTTTTATTCTGATTTTAATGTACAAACATATTATAAATAATATCTACATAATTATAAAATTATAAAATTATAAAAATAATGAAGAATAAATAAAATGAATTTTTTATCCAAAACCTAACTTTCAAACCGTAGCTCCGCAAAATAAGAAACCGCCTTCATTAAATAGCTTATTGAAAATTATATACAATTAAAGGTGATTTTGATGTGTTTCGACTTTTTATTTGAGAGATACAGGTCAGGGAAGTTGGAATTCTGGAATCTTATTCAGATCATACCTCTTTGTCTATACCATATTTTTGTGTGAAATCAATTTTTTTCTATATTTAATTATCTACAACTTTCATGAACAAAGTTTCTTTATTTGAAGTGTAAAAAGTGGAACTAAAAACAGGTCCCAAAATGAATAAAGAGTGAATTAAAATAAAAGGGATTTTTATTGGTATTTGGCCCTTATCTCCCCCTACCTTATTCCTTATCGACCTATTCATCTAGATGCCTAGGTCTCGAGGTTTCGGGTCATAAAATATTTACAATATTTTATTATTTTTCTTTTCTTTTCTTTATTCTATTCTTTTATCTTTAAAAACTATATTTTATACACTATTTACACACACATGCATGAATACTAAAATGCAGGAATTAAGGGTATTTACAAGCATTTACTAGGGTTTTTGAGGCCAAAATGATAGAATAAAGATGATGAAATGTGGATTCATCATCCCCCTATACTTGCCTTTGCTAGTCCCTAGCAAACACTTATGCAATAAGTGCATAAAGAAAAACAAAGAAAAGAAAAAGAAGAAAGATGGATTAAGCTTAATTATCAAACTTGTCTTCACAAAATCAAAGTTTGGAGCTTAAGTCAGACCTTTGGAATTTTAGTGCGGGCGGAACCTTAATGGGAATCGGATTTGAAATCCAACAACCTTCGAGAATCCCAAAACTCTACTCAAGTCTCCTCAATAGCCAGGTCAGAACTATTCCAACTCATACGCAAACCCTTACGACTATGAATCTGACTCGTACAGTGTAAGTGATAGTGGCTGTCCCCAACTAGAATGACAAAGAGACTGACTTCTCCAGGATGACAACCAAATGATTCCCCAATCCAATAACTCCTTCCTCGAGGAGCGGGGTATTCCCTTCTAAGTTTGTGGCAACCAGCACAAGAGGAGGGGGTGAAGAGAAGAATGGACGGTAGCCAGTAGCTACCTATCCTAGGATGCAAGACCAGTGTAGTCAAGTCATCCGGCTGCAGGCTCACATGATATGACTTTGAAGCTCAAGCTTGCTTAATTTCTATACAACATATGTACATACTTTGGCAGGATTTTATTTTTTGTACAGGCATGTCTATTTTTTTTTGAAATACTATATACATCAGCATTTACATAGGGAGTTTTTCCTCTTGAGCCAGTAGACTATCCCTCTTTTGAAGCTTTATCGCAACCCACACTCTCCTGTCTTTAGAATTCCTCATCACTGGATGGGTTGGGGTGCACTTCCCTCCCTAGAGGAGGACAAGTGTTTCCACTTGTGTGAATCTCATACCGGCAAATCCAATCCCCTCACCACTCCAACTGAGTTGAGTCATGTGAAAGGTGCATGTGTCCAAGTTAGGTCATTATCAACAAGAGTCATGCGTGTGTTCCGAAATACTCTACTTAGGCAGTCAAGAATCCATTGAACTAAGTCTCGTGATCCTCAAAGAATTAAGTCAACTAGACCTGAAGTACCTCAATTCCAGATCTTATAAGGTTCCTGTTATTAGGTAGAATTTAAGGTCCAGCCAAGCTCCAATCTCCGGATTTTATTTAGACTTGTTCAACTATCAAACTCAATCCGAAAAATGCTCACGCTATGCAAATGCTATGCAGAATACATAAAATATTTTTGTGATGCAATTTTCAAAGATTTTGAACTTTTTATGGAATTTTGAAAAGATGATGCATATGCTTATTTTTTGGGTTTTTCAAAAAGATTTTTCAAATATGTTTGGTATTTTAATTTTGCAAATGTTTTGGGCTTTCTGAAAAGAAAAGATTTTGGATAAAAACTAGGTACAAATATTTACACGGGCAAGCATCTTATATTTACAAGAAGTGGATTTTAAGAATTTACAAGGGTAAGTGGTCAATTTTATAGATATACATATAAAGAATTTTAGGTGTGATGTATGTATTCCTCAAACTTATTTGAAAAAGGTTTTTCAAACTATTTTGAAAACTATAGTCCAAAATAATTTTTACAAACAATTTTACAAACATGTACATACATTTGAAAATCATTTTGCAAAGGTTTTCAAACAGTGTAGATAGATTTTTCAAAATATTTTTGCAATCATTTTTCAAACCATTTGCAAATCATTTTTCAAACATTTTATTTCACACAAAGAGAATAAAATTTTCATAACAAACATCTTTACAAAGGTTGAAAACATGTAACAAAACATTTTCCAAATAGTTTTCAAAAAAATTTCACAAGATTTTCAAACTATTTTTCAAACATTTTTCAAAAAAAATTCACCTGATTTATTAATCAATAAATACAAAAAGAATTTGAAGAATAATCAACATCTTTTTATTAAGGTTTTTAATGGATTTTTAGAGAATTATTACCCATAATTATTAGGAAAATACGAAAGTATGAGTTATGGCTAAAGTATATATGTAGTATATATGACCCCCTATACTTAGCTTGAGCTATGTCCTCATAGATCGGAGAGAAAAGAGAAGATATAACTCGTACTGAGTATAGACAAGTCTAATAAACGAATAAGAGATGAATGGACGAATGAGAAGTCGACCGTCCCCCCTATACTTAGGATCAAATAATCCTAAGTATAGCAGACTGTACACAAAGTAGGGAGGGTCAAGGGTGGGAATGAACATATCGTACTCAGATTGTCTCCCCCTATACTTAGGGTAAGATATCCCTAAGTATAGACAAGAAGAGGAGACAATGGAGAGGATCGAAGAATAGAAGAACTCGGGGTTCACACCCCCCTATACGTAGGAAAAAGTACGTCCTAAGTATAGAAGACTGTCTACAAGGGGTGACACCTTCTTGATAGATAAAGAAGATAGAAAAGAAAAGAAGAAAATAAGAAAAGAGAATAAACAGATCACAGCTCAGTGTATGCATCCCCCTATACTTAGGACAAAGTACGTCCTAAGTATAGCAAAATCATATGTGAAGATGGGTTGGCATACATACGGGAGAATGAATGATATGGACATATGGATCTATATAGTGGAAGATGGAAGTGATAATCATGCATGAGGTGCAAATGATATGAGTCAAAGAGCACACCTCATACCAGATGAATAGAGGCAACGTCAACGGTCGGCGGATCATGATCTCGATATAGTTTCAGGCGCTGACCGTTAACTCGAAAGGTAGAGGAAGATGATAACTCGGATATATCAATACTACCATTGTCATGTACCTTTCTGACCACATAAGGACCTTTCCATTTACTCTGTAATTTCCCTGGAAATAATTTCAGCCTAGAATCAAACAAGCATACACGCTGATCAGGCTCAAGCTGTTTATGGCTGACATGAGAATCGTGTCATATCTTCACTTTTTCCTTATACTGTAGGTTGCTAGAAAAGGCTATATCTCTCAGTTCCTCGAGGGCTGCCAACTCTGCTTTCCTCTATTCTCCTATACTCTTGGGATCCAATAATAACTCTGTAACTGCCCATAGTGACTTGTGCTTGATTTCCACTAGCAAGTGGCACAGCTTGCCATAGACGAGACGAAAGGGAGATGTCCCTAATGGTGTCTTGAAGGAAGTTTGATAGGCCCACAAGACCGAGTCCAAAAGCTGTGACCAATCCTTTCGGTCTGAGAGGACTACCTTCTGTAAAATAGTCTTGGTCTCCATGTTCGATACTTCAGCAAGACCATTGGTCTGAGGGTGATATGGAGTGGCAACCCGATGGTCAATGTTGAACTCATATGCAAGGTCCCTTACCTTGTCGTTGATAAAGTGAGACCCCCCATCTGAAATCAGAACTCTAGGTACCCCGAACCGTGAAATGATATTTTTCCTCAAAAATTGACACACAGTCTTAGCATCTATGGTTCGGGCGGGGATGGCCTCGACCCAATGACTCGCATAATCCACAACAAGCAGAATAAACTCAAGCCCCTGGCTCTTAGGAAATGGGCCCATGAAAGCAATACCCCATGCGTCAAAAACCTCACAAAAGTGAATGGAGTGCATGGGCATCATATCTCTCTGTCCGCAAGTACCCGTCTTCTGATAGTCAGTACATCTCTTCACAAATTCGTTGGAATCCTTGAAGAGAGTAGGCCACCAAAGGCCGGATTGGAGCACCTTCTGTGATGTCTGTATCCCATAATGATGTCCTCCTGCCTCAAGCTTGTGTTAGTAGGTGAGGATGCTATGCTGCTCTTCTTGAGGAATATACCTCCTCCAAATACTATCCCCTCCTTCATGATAAAGGACGGGATCCTCCCAATGGTACGACTTGGCCTTCGCAAGGAAGGTCTCAAGTCGCTGCGTGAGCCAACCTTGTGGAACCGTCTTGGTGACAAGATAGTTCACAATGTCGGTGTACCATGGAAGCGAGGTGATAGCGAGTATCGCCTCATCTATAAATGTCTCTATGATAGGTGCACTGGGCTCAGATTCCTCAAGGTTCTCTAGTCGGGAGAGGTGATCCGCCACCACATTCTTAACTTCACGCTTATCCTTAATCTCAATATCAAACTCCTGGAGCAGAAGGATCCATCTAGTAAGGTGTGCTTTGACATCCTTCTTTGCCATGAGGTACCGGATGGCAGTGTGATATGTAAAGATAGTTACTCTAGATCCCAGAATATATGATCTATACTTATCCAAAGCAAAGACTACAGCTAGACTCTCCTTCTCAGTCACGGTGTAATTCCGCTGAGCGGCATCCAAAGTCCGGCTAGCGTAGTGAATGGCATACGGCAAACCATCCCTCCTCTGTCCAAGCACAGCCCCTACGGCAAAATCAGAAGCATCCGTCATGATCTCAAATAGGAGAGACCAATCGGGTGGCTGAAGGACAGGAGCCTCGACAACTAGATTCTTGAGAGTCTCGAATGATGCAAGACACTTATCATCTACAATGAACTCGGTGTCTTTTGTCAGAAATCAGTAAGCGGTCGGGCAATACGACTAAAGTCTTGAATGAACCGTCGGTAGAAACTGACATGCCCTAGAAAAGACCGCAATTTACGCATATTGGACAGTGGATTGAGTTTCGTAATGATATCTACCTTGGCCGGATCAACCTTCATGCCCCTGTTGGAGATGATATGACCAAGGACCGTCCCTTGAGTCACCATGAAGTGACTCTTCTCCCAAGACAAGACAAGATTGACCTCTATGTAGTGTTGAAGCACACGGTCTAGGTAGTCAAGACAAGCATCAAACCCATCGCCGTAGACCAAGAAGTCATCCATGAAAACCTCTAAACAGTCACCCACCATGTCCGAAAGGATAGACAACATGCACCTTTGGAATGTCGTCAGGGCGTTACACAAACCAAAAGGCATCCGTCTGTAAGCATAAGTCCCAAATGGACAGGTGAATGTCGTTTTGTCCTGGTCTTCGGCGCAATGGCCACTTGGTTATAGCTAGAGTACCCATCAAGAAAACAATAGTGACTCTTCCCAGCTAGCCTCTCAATAATCTGATCAATGAATGGCACTGGGAAATGATCCTTTTTGGTGGCCTCATTCAATCGTCTGTAGTCCACACAGACCTTCCAAGAAGTGGGTACTCGGGTAGCTATCTCCTCTCCAGACTCACTTACAACTGTAGCGATACCCGTCTTCTTGGGTACCACATGTAATGGACTAACCCACTTGGAGTCATAGATGGGGTAGATAAAATCAGCGCTCCACCATTTTGATATTTCCTTCATGACCACATCTCGAAGATTCGGGTTCAGCCATCGCTGGAACTCATGCAAAGGCTTAGCATCCTCTTCGAGGTAGATATGGTGGGAGCACAGAGCCAGACTAATCCCCTGGAGATCAGTTATACTCCATCCTATTGCCTTGCGGTTTCTTTCAAGAACCTCCATCAAACGAGATTCTTTCTCTCCAGTCAAATCCGCTGAGATAATGACCGGGTGCATATCTGGCTCACCCGCAAGGAATCTATACTTCAGCGACTGCGGCAAGGGATTCAATTCTTGACAACTAGGAGCTGGAAAATCTGGCTTTTGATATGTCTATGTGAAGGCTACCATGTCTGCATGAGAGAACTCTCGCTGTACATGAAAATCTGACGAAGGGAACCCTATTGGTATCTCTGTGGACTGTACTGGCTCGCTCTCCGTCCTATCTGTCAGCTCAGAAGTAATCAGACATGGCAAGTAGTCATCAAATTCATCCCAATCAATGTCTGAATCCGAGGGATCTGAACTAGAAGAACATGAATGAAATTCTGCTTCACCACTCATCCCACAACAGTCGGCCTCTAATGTGTCCTCTGCCAGGGGTGTGCTCTCTAAACTCTCGACTACCATAAGCTGTAAGTACATTGAATCTGTGGGCAAGGAGAGGGCTCATGCTACTGGATCTGTCCAAATGGCTTCATCATCGATCATCACAAAGTCACACTCCTGGTGGACGTCTCTCTCAGCCTCTGTCATCTGCTCGGTGTCACTGAAATGCTCTGAGCAGGTCGAATCTTGCGCTCGGGTCTCGTCGATCATCTCTATTTGTATATGTTCGCCCTCTATGCGGAAGTATACAATCTCACTATCATGGTCGGTCACTGCCTTGGTAGTGGCCAAGAATGGGCGTCCAAGTATGATGGGGGTATATGTTACCGACTCAGGGATCTCCATGTCTAGTACACCAAAGTCCACGGGGAATTTCAGGCCCTGAATGGTAACGACCACGTCTCTAAACAACCCCTTCGGCCTCTTAATCGATCTATCAGCAAACTAAAAGACTGTCCTGCTCCGATGAAGAGGGCCAAACTCGAATCGGTCGAGTAAGGTTGTCGGAAGAAGGTTGATAAAAGAGACATTGTCTAATAGAGTACGATCGAACTGCTGCTCATGAATCTCGCATCTGACATAGGGAGCTCCTACATCAGGTCTCTTGGCTGGCAGTCTGTTCTGAATGGCAAAGAATGTGGAACGGGCGAGCACATGGATCTCGTCTCTACGGTTCCTCCTCTTCCTACGGATTGTGGTCTTCTCTCTCAAGCTCTTTTGGAAGAGGGGGATGTGCTCAAGTACCTCCTGTAGAGTCAGCTAAATATGAAATCTATCAATCATCTGGTTGCTGAACTCTAACTGATGTGTCTTTTTTAGATTTTCTTTTTTATTCCCCTTCTCCAAGCGGAGTGCTTGAGGGAAGGGGATGGTAGGGGCCTCCTCGAGCTAGGTTCTCGAAGGCAGGTGCCTAAGAACCGGAAGTGTTCCCCTGCTGGAAATGAGGTTGTTGCTGCTGCTGTGAATAGTGAGGGAGAGGCTGGGAGTATATCTGGTGAGGTTGCTGACGTTGCCTCCACTGTTGTCCTTGATAAGAGGGATGAGGACCATGTTGGTACTGCTTATGGGAGTAATGGGGTTGCTGTTGCTGCTGGCTGTTCTGGGTGTCCTGAGCGAGAGGCTGCTGCTAAGATGAGGTGCCTCCGGTGGTCCAACGGAATCCGGGGTGATCGCGACGAATCCCGGCCTGTTGTGGGTACCGGTCATACCATATCCCATTGACTTCCATCAATGGTTCCTGCTCGAAGGGTGGTGGAGGAAGAACTGCCAGTGGTTGATCCGGCTGGTAGACCACCATCTGAGTGTCTTGAGATGGTGGCGACGCTGGGTAGTGTTATAGCTGTTGGACCGGCTCTGCCTAGATGTGGTAAACCTGGTGGTATGTGGCAGAAGGCTGGGTGGAGTTGCTACTGCTGGGATCAGCACGTGACCTGGGAGGCTGCTGAGTGGACGTGTGTGCCTCCTGAATGCATAGGATCTGAGTCTTCAGGTCACTCATGGTCTTCGTCAACTGGTCCATCTGTGCAAGACCTTGACTCTGCTTCTTCTCAAGGATCTCGATGTGATCCAACTTCTCACTAATAATTCCCATGTCAGTTGCGGCGGATTCAGCCTGAGCTGTTGCTGTTGATGGTGTGTGGGTACCAGCATCGATGCATGCAATCCTCTAATATGCAACTTCCTGTGGTGGGATCTTCAGTTGTGTGTAGACTCGGGCTTGAGCCATGACTGTTGAGTTCTCTGCCATTCCTTCATAGATCTCCCAAACTTCGTCTTCACCCTTGGAAAAATAGGATCCACCACAAGAGGCATTCACAAGCCCCTGCAGATCCGGTGTCAGCCTACAAAAGAAACAATGAACAAGGTTGGGCTTTGATATGTCGTGATATACACCGGTCAATGAGCTCTCTAAATCGATCCCAAGCCTCATGGAACTACTCATTCGAGATCATAGTGAAGTTGCTGATTATAGCTCGCGCTGCGTTGGTCCGGCTGAGTGGATAGTACTTGTTCAAGTACTCGATCTCGAGCTGTCCCCAAGAAGTGGCGTACCTCCCAAGATGCTTCAACTAATAGGCTGCTCTGTCAGCTAAGGCGAACGGGAAGGCAATCATCTTTATTATGTCCTCATCCACAAGTCTGTCGTGGACAATGCTACAAATCATCTCAAACTCCTGCAGATGGAGATGAGGCTCCTCGGTGGCTAGCCCATGGAACTTGGGCAATAACTGGATGGTTTGCGGGCGAAACTCGAAGTTCCCGACAATGGGAGGGAGCTGGATCCATCGGTGGGTGAGGGTTGCGGCTGGATTGTGCAACTGCCTCATGGTCATCAGTGGTGGCCTCACCTGGTTAGGTTCTCCTCCTCCGCCTCCTGCTTCTGGTATATCTCCACCGCCCTCGGGTCTTTCTGCTTTGTCCTCTCGCATCCGCACCAGCTCTCTCATGATGTCACCCATGAAGGCTCCCTGATCTCTAATTTGTCTCTGCATGGTCTCCAGGGAAGCTAACAGTGAATTGTTGATGGCAGTCTGATCATGTATAAATGGAGTTGGTTCCTACTCATTTGGGTGTTCCTCGCTGCCGGGCATATCTTGGGTCTCTGCAAAGGCAAAAGTACCCATCTCAGGTGCCGTCAAATGTTCAGAACTCTGTGCTGCACTAAACTCTGAAACCATGGTACTGACTGAAGAAGAAGGATGGTTGAGGGGGAACAGGGTGGACGTGAACTCAGGCTCGGAGAATGGGTCTACACTCCTCGAAGCCGACCTAGATGAATAGGAATGAGTGCTCGATAGCGGTGCCACAACACGGGGCCTAAAGGATCTCCTTCCCATCATCGTGATCTGAAAAAGGGACGGATGATATCTGGAATGCAAACAAGATGTGAAAACAAACCCCCGATTCACCTACACAACACTGGAGCTGATGACCATAAAGGCTCGGTCAATTATCTTTTCAATTTTATTTAGGTGATCAATCAATCTATCAGAGCGATTAAGCGAGCTGGTAGGAACCCGATGCTCCTAGGAGACTGTACCAAACTAAGGCTAGATCTTTTCCAGCCAGTATGAATTGCGGACCGTTTACCAGCTACCCGATCAATCCACTCTGCAAAGGACGTTACGGTCTGCTTTACCGGTTACCGGAGAGATCCTCACTGGAGAACGACTAACCCTAGAATAGTAGTCTGAGAGGAGTTCAGGTATGGCTCTATCCTAGTGTGCGGGTCACTCTCTCGCTGCAGATAAATCAACCAAGGAGGGGTTTACTCTCCCCAAGACAAAATTTTTGGTGGGTGAGTTTTAAGTTCAAGTTTGCATTAACAGTCCCAATTTTATGGTTATCACTTTTTTTAGTCTTTTTCTGAATAAAAAACAATGCCAAACAAATTTTCCTATTTCCTGGGGTATTTTAAGTCCAATAAAATGGGGGAGGAAGTCGGAAAAGCCGATGCGCGATCAAACATGATGATGCATGCAGAGATAGAAATGCATACCTTGCTCCAGCACTCTACATGCAGGGAGATCCACGCATAAATAAAAAGACAAGAACTAAACTACCTATATGATGCACGAGGAAAACCGTCCCTAGATGAGCAAGTTCTATTAATCGTGAAGCACAAGTAGCTATCAACTAAGAAGAGAAACCGGAGTCCGGTCTAGGAAGCCGATCAGTGTCAGCCACAGTGGATCCTGTCAGCGCTATATACGACTTCTCTCGACGTGGTGGTCTCTAATCCAAGTCAAATAGCTTTTTAAGTGAATTTTAGCTAAGTCCAATTATGGTCTATAGGCACAGGTAAAATATTAAGTGTGGGGCCTTAGCTAAGTACGTCACAATCAATAAAAACTCCTAAATCTAGGGGCAAAATCCACGTGAATCAAAATAAAATAAAAGTCGAATAAAACAAAACCGGCGATAAAACCAAAAAAGCCGACAAGGCCCCCAAGGGAACAATCCCTCAGGCATTGGACCTCGTGAAGTGTAGAAGTGTCCAAGTAGTCCAAGTTATTACAATTCAAGAGTCACTCTCTCTCACTTAAATTACACAAATATATGCAGAAAATAAACTAGAGCTAAGTCTTCAAAATTTCTCTAAGTACTCTTGGTGCAGGGGTAACAGGCCGAAGCCGGCTTCACATGGGTGCCCAAGCGCCTAGGGTAGAGCGCCTCCCTCGATCCGCGGTACCTCACACAAAGTCAACAAGAGAGGAGGTCAGACAGCTCAAGAATATATATATCAATAAATTAAGGAAATAAATGAAATAAAAATGAAAATAAATAATCACAATCAATCACACAAAAAATCCGATCTATACGACGTTGCTCCCCGGCAACGGTGCCATTTGATTAACACGAATGTATCGGGGTCTAAATGCATCTCAAACAGGGTGGAGACACAGTCCCTGTGGCGACCCTCGATAACCCGTATTAAGTCAACAATTAACCCACAACATAAATCAAACAATGAAAAGCGATACGGAGTTAAAATTTATTTTAACTCTACAACAAAAGTGTGTATAGGTGCAAGTATGTGTAGAGTGTCGAACATAGGGAACAAGCAGGATAGATCGGGCAATCAATACACAAGAATGAATGTGATCAAATGTCTGTAAATGTGCTATTTTTTGGGGTTTTAATTTTATATTTTTTATTTAGTTTTTGATTTTATATTTTTTATTCGATTTTTCATTTTCTGATTTTTATTTTCTTTTTCTATTTTTTTATATTTTCTTTTAAATAATAAAGTAGATACACAATAAAGAAAAGAGGGTTATAATATATAGAGAAAAATAGGTAAAAGTAAGCAAAAATCAGGAAATGAGATATTTTGTGTTTTTTATGTTTTTCTAATGTTTTGTGATTTTTTTATATTTTGCCTAATTTTTTGGTTTTTTTAAAGTCAAAAATACTGAAAATAATGAATAAAAAAAAGGGTGAAACCAAAATGAGGATGAAAAATATCAAACAGATCCAAAATTCCTCAAATTAATTTTAAAATAAAGATAATAAAATAAAGAAAATTCAAAGACAAAAATTATATTTTTTGGATTTTGCATTCCCATCTACATTGAGAAAAACCAAATATTCTTCCTTTGAAAATTGAATCTCTAAGTGAACTGATTTGATCGTGAGCCAATTACTTTGCTTCATTTGGTTGACTCTAGGGCTTGCCTAGGTTAAAAATACATAAAAACATACTTAGATTTGATTGCTTGATCTGCTTGTATGGATTGTCCTGATTGAGCCATGATTGCCCAACTACAACATTGACATATTAATTAAGGGTGATTTGTAATTATTATTCCTAAATCATAATAAGAAAAAGGAAATCCAAAGAGTTGACTGTACTTCTGTGACTTCCACACTTATGACGTCCAAATAGTTTGATGATTTGCTAATACCGCAACAAGCCAGTATAATATAAGTACAACTATCCGAACTACCTGTAATACATAGAGAAGGACTCATATAGTATATCATCATATCCTACATATACAATTCATCATTGAAACTGACTTACTTATTGGACGAGGTGAAAATTGGACAGTTGCATGTGGTTCTTCTTCTTACACTTGCAATCGTTTTCATATGTTTTAAAAAATTAGTGAAACTTGATCTAAATGTTGATAGTGGTCCATATGGGATTTGATGATCGCCATTAGATAGGTAAAGTATTACATTACAGTAGGAGAACTTTTGGTCTTAGTGATTGTATCTATGACCTAGACGTTAGAGAGGATTCCCTGTCTATTTCTAAACTTGTTAGTCATAAACAAGCATTCTAAGATAGACCCATCATACAGATTTATGATGGAAATATTTTAAAAGGTAGTCTAACATCTAGAGGAATATATTATAATAGTAATGAATGGTTCATTAACATTTCTAATACTTGAATTAAACTTTTAAAGATCAAAAGGAGGATGAAGATTATTTGACAATGATCAGACATCAAGATTTGGGCATGTGAAGATCAATAGAATGGTAAGGGATTTTTTAAAATAAAAAAAAGATTAATATCTAATATATAGTTATATATGACTAGAACATATACAAAAAGATGTAAAAGAGATGTTTTTCAATTTTTTCAAATATATTAAGAAAACTCATGATTTTCAAAAGATATTTTTGGGGGTTTTGTGATTTTTTCTCCTTTTTGGTTGATTTTTGGATAATTCTTAAATTTTATGTATTTTCAAAACAAGAAAATACATAAAATAAATAAAACACTAAATCAGGGAACTTGAAATAGGCTTAATAAATACCTATCAACTCTAATTCAGGCCAAATTCAATTTTCCTGAATACTAGATAATAGAAGGAACATTCATAATCTTAAAGCATATTTTTGTGATTTTTTAAAAGTTTTATATGGTTTTTTGTGGTTTTTAATTTCCAAGGAATTTAAAAAATATTTTACAAAATTATTCGTATAGAAATTAAAATATACCTAATTATATAAAACATTTTGTAACTTTAGGGATTTTTAAATGCTAAACATAAGAAAATGTAATGTTTTTTATTTTTTATAAATATGAAAATAATTTTAATCATCTCAAGGAAAATATATGTGATGTAAAAGAGGTCAAGGAACTTAAGATAATTTTCCTATAATTTTTAGATGCAAAATGATAATTTTAATAATTAAAATACAAGAAAAAATTAATACTGCAATATACGGACCTAGTTTATTTTCAAAAAAGTTTCATACCTTTTAATAACCCTTAGAAATCCAAGGGCATAGGTGAAATTTTTATGTAATTAAACATGATATACGTACTGGTAGGGGTATAAATGTAAATATTGTCTACAATAGGACTAAGCATGCAAGTTTACCAAAAATATTTCAACTAGTGTATGAAGTTTGAGGACCAAATAATAACAAACCTATAGGGGACCCATGCAAAATCCCCCCCATGCGCGCTAGCACGTGAGGTGATGTGGAATGGACTAAAATGCAAATAGGTGAAAGCTTGGGGTCCTTACTGTAAATATTATAGAAATATTACAATGGTAGAGGAATGTTTCTAGACTTAATAATAAACATAAAAAACAAAGAGGAAATGTTGCAAAATACCCCTCTATATGCGCTAGAAGAGGGAAAATATCAAATCACTTATCCACGTGGCGGTCTGACAACAACAGATTATGTTTCGTTGGGCAGCGGCTAAGATCATATTTCAACATTTGATCTGATGGTCTGGAATCAATCAATCTGATGGCAACTGCACACATGGGCTTTTGTTCTTTATCCAATGGATGGGAACAAGTATGTAAGAACAGGGAGGAAGGCTCGACTGGCAAGCTTCAATCTGACAAAACTTCTGATCACAGGGGTCTTCATGGGTGTTGGTTGGCTCAAAACAATCCCCGATTGATTCCGCTATGTCCTGAGGTCTCAGATGGTTCCAGACTTCAGTGGTGGAGGTTTGGAGGCTCGATGAAGCTGAAGGACATGGAGCTTATGTTCAGGAATCAATCACCCTTGAAAAGGGGTTCTCTTTGGTCCCTGCTTGCACAGGAAGACTCATGGATCGAGAGCGAACCTCCTCGACCCCTTAGCTGCTCAAAAGGAAGGGGGAATGGGTCCGATGGAGGTGCTCTGGTGAGAGGCGGAGAAGAAGTACTGATCTCCAGGATACATGTATGATTAGGGTGGATGATGGGTCTAGGCGATGGAGGGTGACAAGTCGAAGGTGTGGAAGTGATCAGATGGGTGGTCAATGGTTGGATACAAGGTGAACATAGGCCAGAGCTAACGACTCCGGTGAACTGCAATTTTTGGTTTTTAAGTTATAATAGATGAAATAAAATGAAATAAAGAGTGAGATTACACTATTGTTATGCCTAGAAATTGAAAAGACAAGGAAAAGAACAACTCACCTACCTAATGTGGCTGGGAGCAGGGAACTGCCAGAGAAGCTCTAGTGATGGTGAATCACGTCTCCTCCGACTTCTCCTTTCCTTAAATCACTAGGGAAATTCCTCCTGTCACAAGGGTCTCACTCCAGAGAGAGATTGCAGGGGCTACGACTGGGAGAAATGGATTAAAATTCAAAACTTATAGAGGAGAAGAATATATACCAACTGCTTGAGAGATGATCTTCGCCTAGGGTTTTTGGTGGAATCAAGGGTTGATTAGCATCAACTATTGATCTGAGTGAAAGATCAGAGATAGGTGAAGAATACAAAAGAATGAATCGAGGGTAGAGGAGGTATGTAACGATCAGGAAAATGTGGTGAAAATGGTGGAAAAACATGGAACATACCGATGCAAGCGGGGAGCAAGGAGTTGACCTAGGTTAACCAGGGCCGCTCCCAAACTGGTCCACCTCAGACATTACAAGACAAAATCGAAATAAAAAATAGAAAGAAAATGAAAATAAAATAGCAAATGATTTTATTGTTTTTTCTTAAAATATGAAAGTTGTTTCTTATTTTATGTATTGTTTTAGGTGATTTTTATTTATTTATATTGGCCTATTGATTGTATATTACTTTTTACAAATGTATTTATAGATATAAATAGCTATATATCATGTATTTGATTTTTATTTTGTATTTTAGATTTTATTCTTTTATGTACATAACTTATATAATTGTAGTATATTTAATTGTGTATTTACAAAATTTTATTATATTTCTCTGATTTTATCTGCATACTTAAATAAATATGGGTATTTATAACATAGGTATAATATACCTATATAAGTTATTACATACATCATTTTAATGAATTTGTAATGGTTTCTTTTTATGTTTATGTTTTTAATATATTTCAAATAATATTTACAACTATTTAAAATATAAAAAGAGAAAAATATAAAAAATGAATTAAATGAATAAAAATATATATGTATATAATACAGTATAACTCAAAAAGCCAACTTCTGTATCTTAACTCCAATTTTAAATAAACCACTTTCATTAGGTAGATAATTTAATTTAGAGTATGTTAAAGGTGAGTTTGTTAATTTTGATTTCATATGGAGAAGATATGGAATTGTGAAGTTCTGTTTGTGGCTTTTTCATCTGTGTCTCAATCACACTATACCTTATTTTCATGTTCAAATATTTTTGTATTTTCTACACATTTGTAGGTACATATTTTGTATTGAAAATGTCTTTATTTGAAGTGTGTAAGAATGTGTAAAATTATTGTAAGTTTCAGTTATATGTGCAGTGTATTGGGTGATGAATCTGTGATTCATCACTTCAAAAGTCAAAAATAGAGCCTTGTTTCCGAGAAAATAGAGGCATATTTCCCTTTATATTGCATAAATAGCATTCATGCATATATTCCTAACTCATACATTTTAGTAGCTCATTTGCATTTAAATAAGAAGCCAAAAATCCCCTGTAAAATACCCATGCACTAAAATAACCTCTTCTCTATAATATGTACTCCTTAGTTAATAATATAGGGAAAAAAGGCCAAAAATCCCCTTTGTAAAATAGCCAATAAAGCCTGAGAACCCCTGTACATTAGAATGCAAATAAAGCCCTCATGCAAACTCCGAATTAGGTCTACTTACTCTTAGAATACTACACATTAAAAGACCTTTAAAATGAGACTAATTTCATTGAATTTGGAGCTTGTATGAGAAAGATGGGTTTTTGGGCCACTTTGTATACTATCTATGTATATCTATGTATCCTTGTATTTATGTATCATATTTGACCTCATCTCCGTCTTTGGTCAACATGAAACTTGTAGATCTCATCGAGATCTACAACTTTCATGTTTTGAGTTTTTCCAAATTCGGTCCCCTCTTCTCTCTACACATGCATCTTATTCCAGCCACTCACAGCAGGCCACATGGCGCCCTCTGGTTGCGCCACGCGGCCCGCTTCCCCTCGCCTCATCCGCCAGCGTCCTCAGCCATTGGATCTCGCTTCAGATCCAACGGCCCAGCCTTTTCCACGCACGCCCCTTGCCTGGACCATCCGATCATCTCCTGCCTTGATCTACGCCGCACGTTCGCGCCTTCACCAGAGCCCTCCACGTGGCAGCATCTACGCCGCTTGATCAGACCCTTGATCTCTCAATCGCAGCCGCCCTTCTTCCAGCGAATCGCGGCCCTCTGATCAACTCCATCTCCTCATCCAGGTCGTTCGCTCGCGCTTCGCTAGCAGCTCGCCACGTGGCGCCACCATAGCCCATCATCTCCGAGCCCCCGATCTCATCCTACCCGCCCACCACACCTTGATCTCCACCGTTGGATCACAAGATCCAACGGTGGAGACATCGTCTCCTACCTCTGGGCGCCCCTCTCTCCCACGTCCCTTGCCTTGCGGGAGGAGCGCCCCCTTTCTATTTCTGGCTGCACGTCAGCCACCCTCTCCCACCGCTGACACCCCCACGACGTAACCCACTCATCCCTCTCCCTCGCCAGCTCCCTCACGCTCCACCACCTCCACCATAGAAGCTCCACGTCGCCCTCGAAACTCGCCTCGTCATCAACACCGCCACCAACTTCACCTTATAAATACGCCACCACCGGCAACGTTCACCCCCATCCGTCACTCCAGAGAGCTTCCCTGAGCTCTGACCTACCAGTTGGTGACAGCAATTAGTTGAATCGTTGAGCGAAGAAGGGGATTCGACTCCGGCGAGATCCACGGCCGCCACCGCCGTGCTGCAGCCTCCATCCGCGAGCTGCGTGAGCTCAGGCCACCTACCGACCTTCGAGCGACGACCTGGAGCTCAAAACTGAGCTCCATTTCCCAGGTAGATCCCTCCATTTCTCCTCCGATCGTCCTTTGTTTTTATCTTCGATTTCTCCGATTTTATTCGCCGCCACCGGTCACTCTCTCGCTTCCCTTTCATCTCACTGAGCTTCGCGTCGAAGCTCTCATCCTCGCGACACCATTCACGACGATCGACGATGCACTCCACCAACCATCGACCTCCAGCTCCGCCACTTGGCCGGAGCACCATCGCCGACCATCTCCTTCACGCCCTAGGCCTCACCGATCACCTCCATCTCTCCACAAACACCAGCACGAACTCCGGCTCTCTATTTCACACTTGCAGGTACCCATCTTCTCACTGAACGGAAGGTCGCCGGAGCCATCTTCGAGCTTCATCGCCGTCGTCATCAGGCCGCCCTCCGAAGCTCCTGAGACCACCATCTTCTCCGCCTCCTCGCAACGCATCTTCCGGGCTATCTCCGACAATCCGGAGAGCGTCAGCACCTCGAGGAAGGACGGGCGGAGCTACAGCATCCTCGCCGGAGCCCCGCCTTCTCCTCCGCAGGCGGCGGAGGACCGTCGAGGAAGAAGAGCAGCTGTTGTTCGATCGCATCGATCGAACGGCTCTAACACTGCCACCGGACTCGCCTTCGACCGTAGGATCATCACTGATCCCACGCCTGGGAGAACGCCACGTCGCTCGCCACCGGACTCGCCTTCGACCGTAGGATCATCACTGATCCCACGCCTGGGAGAATGCCACGCGTCTTCACCACCACCCTTTGGATCAATCTTGATCCAAAGGCCCGCAGCCCGCCACGTCGACGAAGACCGAGCCTCGGCCCCAAGCCTAGGCTCGGTCGACCCGAGGCTACACCGAGCCTCGCTCCGGACCTCCAGAACGTTCGAACATCGCTCCGAGCCGCCTCAGCCTTCCGAGCCTAGGCCGCCCACGTGAGGAGCACGTGCGGCCTGGGTAAATTGCACCGAGGCCCCTGGAGCTTTCCAAAATTGCAAAGAGGTCCCTGTGAAGCAGACCCCACGTGAGGAGCATGTGCCCTGTGAAGAATTTGCACAAGAGTCCCCCACATTATAGGTAATTGCATTTTAGTCCCTGTCTGCATATTTGTTTATTGTAGTTTTAATTTCCTGTATTGCATTTACACCCCTGTGTTTGCACGCATCCCTAGATTACATTTTACATCATTTTGAAATTCTAAAAATTGCATTTTGTTGGAAATTTTGTCCTCTGTCTATTGGTCCACGTGTCATATTTTTGTAAGTTTATTTGAATTATTAATGAATTAATTGGTGAATTGTTGACATATTTTGCCCAGTGACGCCTTTTGATTTATAGTTAATTCTTTTGCTTCCAAAATTCATCAAAAATTCACAGTAGCTTAAGGACATCATTTTTTAACATACATAAAAATTTCATAGCATTTTCACGCATATCGAGGCCTAAATAAATTGTTAAGTGATTTTCTTAGATTAATTTTAATTAATTCATGTCACAGTGAAATTAAGTTCTGTTAATTTTCCTAGGTCCCTTATCATTAGAGCCACCTAGGATAATTTTAGTTCTTGAAAAAATTGTGGTTTGATATTTATTAAAAAATTAAATACTGAAAATCACCCTGTCTATTTATTTAATTCCCAATAAATTCATTTAGTGTCGAAAAATTCCAAAAAAATTAGTGTAGGTCATTTTCATCATCATTAACCATCTGGCCAATTTTCATAATTTTTGGACTTCATTTGATACCCTAACTAAATTGAACATTAAATTGGCCGGCATTGTCTACATAAGTCTGCATAAAAAAATTAAAAAGAAAAAAATTACTCCTCGAAAATCACACACTTGGATCCTTGCTTAAATTCATCTAAGGAGACAGATGCCTCCCTGAGATCGACCTTGGACTTCCACCAAGTAAAAAAAAATTGCCGCTTGACATTATTAAAATGGTTTTTGATTAACCCCTCGTATCAGACTGCAACGAATCACATCAATTAATTTGGACATTAATTTGACTGAATTAACTAAGGGTGCGGGAACGTTATCAAAAATGGCGCCGTTGCCGGGGAGGCACGGCTTAGGTTAATTTTTAGCAAATTTTTGAGTGTTTGATTTTCCTTCCCCGGGTAGTCTGACCCCCGGTTTTCTTGTAATTATTTTCTCTCATTTATTTTTGCATTATTTTATTTTTGTAACTCTCTGACCTCCAATTATTTTTTGTGCGAGGACCGCGAGGAGTCGGCGACGCTTCGAGGACTTAGCATTTAAATTTTTGAGTGAAAGAGAGGCATTGTATTTTTTTTATTCATTTTATTTCTTTTGCATCATTTCCAGCGGTTCCCGTTTGGGATCTCGCGCGTGTAAAGATAGTGCAACTGTGTCCCGTGTGCTGTGTGGGTGATTGTAACTTAGCTTGCACTAGCGGCTCCTCGAGCCACTCTAGGAATTGTTTGTGCTCGTAATCAATAGGACCACACATCACACATAAAAGACGCACCTAGACCGCAGGACTTAGTCAAAATTAAACTGTTCTTCATGCTAATAGAACTGCCTGTCTAGGAGCGGCTTTTCATCGATTGCATTTGCATGTAGAGTAAAGTTTTCAATTCTGTTTTGCATCCTGCATAAAAAAGCGAAGGGATCACTGTAAGTATTCTCTACTCAGCATCCGCATCATCGATTTTTCGTGCATCGGCTTTTCTCGATTTCCCCCTCCTATTTTCTCACTTAAATTAAACAGGAAATTGGGACTGTCCGATAGGCGTGCTTTGTGGTAAACTAATTAAAGTGATAACTTAACTTTAAAATCGGGACTGCTAACAGTATTGACCCAAAAAAAAGAATAAAATTTGAAAATTGTTTGCGGGAGATTAATCCCCGACCTTGTTTTCAGGCTGAGTGAGGGTACCTGAGTGTGTGTGAACACCCTAAGGTAGAGCCCAAATCCCCATCTTCCATATCACGTTCTAACTGATCCTAGCAAATATCACAAGCCGAATAATTTCAGATTCTTTGACTAGTACCAAGTAGCCTCCGCCTGTCTCAGGTAGATAGGGGCGAAATTGCGGTACTTTGCGACAAGCTGCCAGTAACCCCCCGGGGTGAAGTTCCGGCCTTGTCAGCCTCCGCCTGCTTGCAGGTAGATAGGGGTGTGGTCACTGAATCCATCGGCTTGGGATAGGAGCGAAGAAAGGAAGGAGCGGCGGTATCTTAGACGACAGGATAAACAGGGAAGACGCATCCGGCTCTGAGCCGACTTCCCTCTAGGCCGCGTAATCCTTGCTATTTTTGCTTGAATATCACACTTAAAAAGTACAAGATAAATTGGACTCAACTTTGAGACCTTCACTGTGTTGAGTGTGAACCCAGGGTCTTGGATTGTTCTTGTTGCTTGCTTCATGTAGGAGTAAAATCCTATCTTCTTCCCGCGTCATCAAGATGAGTGACTGGGGAGATCTCGACGCGCTATTCACTGATCTCTCTATGAGTCCCCCAAGTAACTCGTCTTTCTCGGTCCGAGCGCACCTTGGACCACCCAGGACTCTTGACCCTCTTGAGTCCTGGTTCCCCCATGCTCAAGGTGGTTACTCTCAAACCAACCCTTTTATCTCCTCCGAGATTACCGAGGAAGACCATCGCCTCGGTAATCCCTTCCTTGATTCGCTCTCTAACACCGGTCTTATTTTCCAATCCCCAGAACTAGAGGGTGAAATGCCGCCAAGGATGCCGCCAGATGAGGACCAGATGCGACAAATTCTTAGACGCCTCGCCGAAGCCGAACAGAAAAATGCAGATCTTACGGCGCGGATGGGACAGATCATAGTAGCTGAAGGGATCGACCGACCAATGGTCGATACCTACAACCCGGCGGAGAACGAGATCCAAAATTGGCTAGCACCTGCAGTTCCCGACCAGGCATTCGAGCTGAAGCCCCACTTCCCCAGTCTGCTCCCGAAGTTCAACGGAAACCTCAGTGAAGAACCATACACCTTCCTCCGTGACTTCGAATTAGTGTGCAACAATCTTAGCCATCCCAATGTTGGCCAAGATTATATCCGGCTGAAGGCCACCCCGTTTGCCTTAGGAGATAAGGATGCTCATTGGTTGAAAAATTTAGGGGTGGTATGTACTACCTGGATGCAGTTCAAGGACCTTTTCTTGAAAAAGTTCTACCCTCTTAGTAGAACCAACCAGATGAGAACGAAGATCGCCAGCTTCGCCCAAGGACCCAGCGAACCTTTCCATGAGGCTTGGGACAGGTTCAATGATTTAGTACAGAAATGCCCATGCCACGGCATTTCGAAGGCGATCTTGGTCCAGACCTTGTTCTGTGGTCTAACCCCAGAGAGGCAGGGGTTAGTCAGCGCCGCCTGTGGAGGAAGCTATCTGAAAAGAACGAGCACGCCGTATGGAAGATCCTAGAACAGATGGCAGAAACCGGCAGGTCACAGGCCACAAAGGCCTATCAGTTGTCTCCCTCAATCTTATCCAATGAGACAACTAGAAGGACTGTTGCAGATTTGACTGAGGACCTCATTCCCAGCATGGGGATGATAGCCGACAAGCTTACCATGGTCGAGCAGATCCACAAGAGAGTCGCGGAGATGGAGTCTCTTTCGAGCCTTCCCAAGAAAGTGGAGGAACTCTCTGAAAAGGTAGCTAAGATCAAGCTACCCGCCCCTTCTGCACCACCTGTACCTGTACATCGAGTTCATCTTGTACAGGAACAGGCACCGGGGCCTCAGAGCAGCTGGGATCAGACTTATACCCAGTCGAACCATCATGCACCCCCACTAGTGGAAACGGAATACGAGGAGCCTCCGCCTGTATACGAGATCAACGGGCTTTGGTATAGCCGTGACCCGCTAGTCCGGCAAATCGAGATGGGGAAGGATCAGGCACACCGCCCAACCCTAGTCTACCAAGAGACCAGGCCCGTCACAGTCCCGCGATACCAGTCCAGGCCAGAACAGGGGTACCAGCCGCAGCAGCGCACCTACCAGCAGGGGCCAGCACCGTCCCATCAGCAGCAGTATCGGCACGGCCAGCAGGGCCAGTACAGGACCGCATCCACTCAACAGCCAGCCCACCGAATTGGAGTCCCTCACCTTGGCGATCCAGACCCTGTCTGATAGGGTCCAACAAATGCAGAATGACTACCTGGACATGAGAACCGACATCAATCGGGTCTCTCGTGCCCAGGACCAACAAATGGCGCCAAGGACCCCAATTCCCGCACAAGTTCAGGCCAACCCGAACAGCGTACACCAGGGCCAGAACCGACCTCGAGATCAGGTATATTATTCAGATAATTATCTATCTGAACATGAGATCCTTTTGTACGATAATGTTAATCATATGTCCCTCAGGAGCGGAAGGACCGTGATCATACCTGATCGGACACGGGCACAAAAGGAAGGAGCCTCCGAGAATCTACCTGAGGAGAATTTGGAGGAAGAAGAGGAGGAGCAGCACCATCACCACCGGCGGAAGAAGAGGACATCTGAGTCCTCGAAGCATCAGTCCCGCAGTCGCATAGAGTCAGACGGCACCGATGAAGAGCCCGCACCTCCATCTGAGGAGGATCGTCCAGAAGAAGCGGAAGAAGCATCACCGGTTTCGTCTCAGCATTTTCCTTTTAGTCAGAGTCAGAGTCCGGGTCTGTATCAGAGTCAGAGTCATGTCAAAAACTCAGTTCCAGAAATTAATGAGAAGATTTCAGTTTCAGAACCTGAGTTGGAGTCAATAATCCCTTTCCCCCGAGCTCTCAAGGGTGGAAAGAAGAAAATCAAAAAAATCCAAAAAGATGACCCTGAGATGGCTGAATTTTGCAATAAACACATCAAGGTCACAATCCCTTTTGACAAGTTCGTGGAAATGACCCCTGCATTCCAAAAATACCTTAAGGTGATATGCACACCTATTAGGGTTAGCAGGAAGACCAAAAGCCGTGTTGAGAAACACGTTTTATCAGTAGCCACGACTTGTGCAATAAAGAACTCGTTTCCTCGGAAATGAAGAGACATGGGTGCACATTATGTAGTAAGTCATGTTGATGACATCGCGTTTGCACGCACTCTCCTGGACAATGGTTCCTCGATCAACTTAATGCCCACAGCCCTCTATGAGCGGCTTAATCTCGGACCTCTTAGGAAATCTAGAGCTATTCTGCAGTTTGCTGACAAATCTACTAAGAGGTCCCAAGGAGAGTTAATGAACATTGTGATCAAAGTCGAGGGACAAGAATACATGGTGGACTTCACTGTCCTAGATATGGAAACCCCTCGTAATTGGAGAGATTCCCAGATCATTTTAGGTAGGCCCTTCCTCAGAACAGCGGGGGCCTTATTTGATTATAAGAATGGGAAAATTCAGTTCCAAACTCCAGGCGGAGATGAGGAACTTGAGATGAAGCAGACGAGATGGCAGAGACCGGACTCCGAATCCAGCACCGAGTACTCTTCTACCGGAACAGACTGTGAGCATGTAGATGTAGTTGGGCCATGGAGACAGAACCCAGCCAGCATCGATGTGTCCATCTCCTTTGAAGATGATCCAGTGCATGAGTCAGTCTGCGAGATCCTCAGGAACGAGTACAGCTCTGAACCTGCATCGCCCTACATCTTCGATGACGTAGAGGCACAGTTGGGCCTGTCAGTCCTTACATCCTTAGGACAATCGGAAGATGAGGATGACGAGTCGGACGAGGCGTTTGCCGATTGTATGGAAACTTTTGACGATCCGACTCCAGAGCCGCGCTTAGTGGCAGCTATTACAGAACATGATCCAGCCACTTCCAACACCGAACCAGATCAGATTGAGCCAGACTTCTTAGACGATCACACTATTCCTGAGCTCAAATCTCTACCCACAACCCTGAAATATGCCTTCCTTGCGGGCCAAGACAAGAAATTTCCGGTCATTATCAGTTCGCAATTGACCGAGGAGCAGGAATCTCGCTTGCTAGAGATCCTGGAGAAGAACCGCAAGGCAATAGGCTGGAGCATTTCCGATCTCCACGGAATAAATCCCGCTCTGTGTTCGCACCATATTTACTTGGAGAAAGAAGCCAAACCCTCTCGTGAATTCCAACGCCGGTTGAATCCAAATTTACGAGAGGTTGTGAAAAAAGAGATAGAAAAATGGTGCGACGCAGGTTTCATTTACCCAATCTCCGACTCGAAGTGGGTGGCCCCAATCCATGTTGTCCCAAAAAAGTCGGGAATTCAGACGACCACCAACGAGGACGGAGAGGAGATCGTGACTAGAGTACCCACGTCGTGGCGCGTCTGTGTGGATTACAGACGCCTGAATCCCGCGACGAAGAAGGATCATTTCCCCCTACCGTTCATTGATCAGATCCTAGAAAGATTAGCGGGGAAAGAATTCTTCTGCTTCCTTGATGGGTTCTCGGGCTACAATCAAGTAGCCATAGCTCCGGAGGACCAAGAAAAGACCACGTTTACATGCCCCTTTGGTACCTATGCTTTCAGGCGCATGCCTTTTGGGCTATGCAATGCTCCATGTACTTTTCAAAGGTGCATGATTGATGTATTCGCCGAAATGGCCGGCGAATTCCTGGATAGTCTTCATGGATGACTTCTCGGTCCACGGCGATTCTTTTGATTCCTTTCTTAGGAATCTGGACCGAGTCCTCAAAAGATGTTGTGAGGTCAATCTGGTGCTCTCCTGGGAGAAAAGTCACTTCATGGTGACGGAGGGCATAGTATTGGGGCATGTCATCTCCAAGAGAGGAATGGAGGTTGACCCTGCCAAGGTGGACGTGATCAGACGACTCCAGCCACCAACCAACGTAAGGCAGTTGCGGTCGTTCCTCGGGCATGTCGGATTTTATCGAAGATTTATCAAGGATTTTTCTAAGATTGCCCGACCGCTAACTGAGCTTTTAGGCAAAGACACGGAGTTTATTGTAGATCACAAATGTCTTGAGGCCTTTAAGCTGTTACAAGGAATGATCATGGACGCACCCATCTTACAAGCCCCAGATTGGTCTCTACCTTTTGAGATCATGACGGACGCCTCAGATTATGTTGTTGGGGCTGTATTGGGACAAAGAAGAGACGGCGTCCCGTTCGCAATTCACTACGCAAGCAAAGTGCTTGATTCTGCTCAGCGTAACTATACAGTTACAGAAAAGGAAATGCTTGCGGTAGTGTTTGCCTTGGACAAATTCAGATCTCACTTAATCGGATCCAAGGTAACTGTGTTCACAAACCACACGGCACTACGATATTTGATGGAGAAGAAGGACGCGAAGGCGCGTCTTCTTCGTTGGATTTTACTTATCCAGGAGTTTGATTTGGACATCCGTGATAAACCTGGAAAGAAGAACGTAGTGGCCAATCATCTTTCTCGTCTCGAAGATCTTAATACTTCCGAGGTTTCCCCGATTCGAGACTCCTTCCCTGACGAGTCGATTTTTGTTATTGACTCACTCCCATGGTACGCCAATATCGTGAACTATCTTGTCTCCAAGAAAGTTCCCGAGGATTGGCCCAAGAGCCAAATCGACCGACTAAAGTCGGATGCTAGACACTACCATTGGGAGGATCCGATCCTTTTCTTTGAAGGACCGGATTGTATCTGGAGACGTTGTATTCCTCAGGAGGAATA
Source organism: Ottelia alismoides (assembly GCA_037367405.1). Taxonomy (NCBI): domain Eukaryota; kingdom Viridiplantae; phylum Streptophyta; class Magnoliopsida; order Alismatales; family Hydrocharitaceae; genus Ottelia; species Ottelia alismoides. Next base: position 451,301 of record JAZKJV010010689.1, read on the forward strand.
CCAGAGTGTCCTTTCTTTATGCCATAGCTTAGAGACAGGAGGACACCACTCCGGGAAGAGGACCGCATGGAAGGTACTTCAGTGTGGCTTCTACTGGCCGACTCTGTTTCGCGATGCCACCGCCTTCGCGAAGTCGTGCCCAGTTTGCCAGAGAATGGGAGGAACCGTTGGTTCCAAGGATGAGATGCCAATGCAGCCGGTCATCATTTGTGATGTCTTTGACGCCTGGGGCATCGATTTCATGGGCCTGTTCCCTGTCAGCCACGGGTTCGAATATATCCTCCTTGCGGTAGATTATCTGTCCAGATGGGTGGAGGCTATCCCGACCCGAGCCGCAGACAGCAGGACTGTCTGTAAATTCATCAGAGAAAACATAATCTCTAGGTTCGGGATCCCCAAGATGATGATATCAGACGGGGGTAGCCACTTTGTGAATCGGGAGGTGAAGAAACTCCTGAAGGACTACGGCATCGAACACCGTGTCGCGAGTCCTTACCACCCACAAACCAATGGTATGGCTGAGGTGTCGAATAGGGAGGTGAAAACCATATTGCAAAAGCTTGTCCGCTCGGACAGGAAGGACTGGTCTCAGATCTTAGATCAAGTCCTCTGGGCGTATAGGATGGCTTACAAGACACCGTTAGGCACCTCCCCATTCCGAATGGTATTCGGAAAGCCGTGCCATTTGCCCGCAGAGTTAGTGCACAAATCAGAATGGGCAATAAAGAAGGTCAACTGGAACACACACCTGGGTAAGAAACAGAGAGACATGGATCTGAATGAGCTTGTGGAAGTCAGAAACCGAGCATACGACAACAGTTTGGTGTACAAGGACAAGGTGAAGCGTTGGCATGATAGATATATCAGACGAAAGACCTTTGTTCCTGGACAGAAGGTATGGTTGTTCAATGCTAGGCTGAAGATTTTCCAAGGCAAATTAAAGTCTAAGTGGACGGGACCATTTGTCGTCCGTACAGTGCATGATAGTGGATGTGTCGAGATCTCATATCTCGCAGATGACGCACCGACATTCCTAGTGAATGGGCAGTTGTTGAAGCACTACGTTAAATCCAATGAACAGTTAGTCCATGTGGAGGAGATTGTATTCATGCGCGAGACAGATACAGCAGATACATCTCAAGCCGCGTATGAGACCTTGCAGCAATGAACCCCAGCCATCCGCAGCATCTCAAAAGATTCAGACCGACTCATCTGTATATATCATTCTTCCTGTATATCCTATCCTTTACCCCCACGATTCTAGTAACCCATCCCCACATCATCGAACCATTATCTTGGACTATACTTAGGATGACCAGATCCTAAGTATAGGGGGAAGGGGTCACCCGAGTCGATTCACTGTACATTCTCCAGATCACATTGGTCCTCATACTCATTTCCTACCGATACTTAGGCTGACCTGAGCCTAAGTATAGGGGGGACCGATGCCCGCATTGTATACTTATCCATTTCTCATCTTTCCCTCGTCCGCCCCATTTCTGATCTTCTTCTACACTTAGGCTGCCAAAGCCCAAGTATAGGGGGCGAGACGACTTCTATACTTTTTGTTCCTTTTGGCTCTCCTACGCTTAGCACGAGCTATGTCTTTTTCCTCGCTCTTCGTGCTCTGAGGACATAGCACACGCTAAGTATAGGGGGGGCGTGTATATATTACATATATACTTTACCCATAGCTCGTACTTTCGCGTATTTTTGTATATATTTTACAATAATTACGGGTGGGTAAAAATCGAAAAAAAAATAAAAGAGAAAAAGAAAAAAATAGGCTTCTTATTTAATCTTGCATATCATCTCTGCATAAAAAAATAGAGTCTTGCATTTTCATAGCATGTCATGCACATCATCTGCATATCTTGCATATGCAAACTGAAAAGCTAGTGGGTTCTGAACCAAGTTATGAGTAGATATTGAGGATGGACTTGATTTGACCTTAATCCACCTAATTTCAGAGGAACCTTATAGGAACTGGAGTTAAGATTTCTCAGGTCAAGTGACTTAATTCTTTGAGTCCGCAAGTCTATGTTCACATGTCATCTTGATTAGTCTAAGTAGAATATCTCGTGCACACGCATGATTCTTATAGACAGTGACCTAACTTGGACAAGCACAATGCACGTAGCTCTTCATTGATGAGGTGGTTAGGAGGTAGAATCCTTTAGCTTGGAGTAGCACACGGGTGGAAACATCCGTCCTCCTCTAGGGAGGGTAGTGCATCTCAACCTAGTCTGGTGGTGTTGACATCTAAGGACAGGATGTTGTGGGTTGCAATAATGCTTCAAAAGAGGGATAGTCTACTAACTCAAGAGGAAAAACTCCTGATGTACATGCTGCTTTTCGACAAAAAAATGCAAAAACTCCAAAAAAATCAGACAGGTTCAAGAAAAAAATAAAAGACCTGTCGGAGTATGTATACTAGTAAAGAAATGCAGCTGGATGACTTGGCTACACTGGTCAGGCATCCCGGGATAGGTAGCTACACTGGCTACCGTCCATTCTCTTCTCTACCCCCTCCTCTTGAATTGTCGCACTTGAACTTAGAAGGGAATACCCCGCTCCTTGAGGAAAGAGTTACTGGACCGGGTTATTGAGTTACCTTGTTAGAGGAGGCTGGTTCCGAGCCGTTTCTGATGTGGAGAGTTACAAATCACTTACACAGTACAAGTAAGAATCATAGTCATCAGAAATTTGCGTTTGAGGATTTGTTCTGACCTGACTATTGAGGCGTCTTGAATAGAAGACTTGTGGAACTTGAAGTCTGTTAGGTCTTAAGTGCAGGTCCAAATAAGGTTCCGCCACACAATTAATCCAAAGGTCGAGTCAGGCTCTATTTTACAACTTTTGTTCATGACCTTGGTTTGGAACCCAAAATCATTTCACTCTTGCATTTCATTTAGTTGCTCGGGGACGAGCAAGGTTTAAGTATAGGGGGTTGATGAATCTGTGATTCATCACTTCAAAAGTCAAAAATAGAGCCTTGTTTCCGAGAAAATAGAGGCATATTTCCCTTTATATTGCATAAATAGCATTCATGCATATATTCCTAACTCATACATTTTAGTAGCTCATTTGCATTTAAATAAGAAGCCAAAATCCCCTGTAAAATACCCATGCACTAAAATAACCTCTTCTCTATAATATGTACTCCTTAGTTAACAATATAGGGAAAAAAAGGCCAAAAATCCCCTTTGTAAAATAGCCAATAAAGCCTGAGAACCCCTGTACATTAGAATGCAAATAAAGCCCTCATGCAAACTCCGAATTAGGTCTACATACTCTTAGAATACTACACATTAAAAGACACTTAAAATGAGACTAATTTCATTGAATTTGGAGCTTGTATGAGAAAGATGGGTTTTTTGGGCCACTTTGTATACTATCTATGTATATCTATGTATCCTTGTATTTATGTATCATATTTGACCTCATCTCCGTCTTTGGTCAACATGAAACTTGTAGATCTCATCGAGATCTACAACTTTCATGTTTTGAGTTTTTCCAAATTCGGTCCCCTCTTCTCTCTACACATGCATCTTATTCCAGCCACTCACAGCAGGCCACGTGGCGCCCTCTGGTTGCGCCACACGGCCCGCTTCCCCTCGCCTCATCCGCCTGCGTCCTCAGCCGTTGGATCTCGCTTCAGATCCAACGGCCCAGCCTTTTCCACGCACGCCCCTTGCCTGGACCATCCAATCATCTCATGCCTAGATCTACGCCGCACGTTCGCGCCTTCACCGGAGCCCTCCACGTGGCAGCATCTACGCCGCTTGATCAGACCCTTGATCTCTCAATCGCAGCCGCCCTTCTTCCAGCGAATCACGGCCCTCTGATCAACTCCATCTCCTCATCCAGGTCGTCCGCTCGCGCTTCGCTAGCAGCTCGCCACGTGGCGCCACCATAGCCCATCATCTCCGAGCCCCCGATCTCATCCTACCCGCCCACCACACCTTGATCTCCACCGTTGGATCACAAGATCCAACGGTGGAGACCTCGTCTCCTACCTCTGGGCGCCCCTCTCTCCCACATCCCTTGCCTTGCGGGAGGAGCGCCCCCTTTCTATTTCTGGTTGCACGTCAGCCACCCTCTCCCACCGCTGACACCCCCACGACGTAACCCACTCATCCCTCTCCCTCGCCAGCTCCCTCACGCTCCACCACCTCCACCATAGAAGCTCCACGTCGCCCTCGAAACTCGCCTCGTCATCAACACCGCCACCAACTTCACCTTATAAATACGCCACCACCGGCAACGTTCACCCCCATCCGCCACTCCAGAGAGCTTCCCTGAGCTCCGACCTACCAGTTGGTGACAGCAATTAGTTGAATCGTTGAGCGAAGAAGGGGATTCGACTCCGGCGAGATCCACGGCCGCCACCGCCGTGCTGCAGCCTCCATCCGCAAGCTGCGTGAGCTCAGGCCACCTACCGACCTTCGAGCGACGACCTAGAGCTCAAAACTAAGCTCCATTTCCCAGGTAGATCCCTCCATTTCTCCTCCGATCGTCCTTTGTTTTTATCTTCGATTTCTCCGATTTTATTCGCCGCCACCAGTCACTCTCTCGCTTCCCTTTCATCTCACTGAGCTTCGCGTCGAAGCTCTCATCCTCGTGACACCATTCACGACGATCGACGACGCACTCCACCAACCATCGACCTCCAGCTCCGCCACTTGGCCGGAGCACCATCGCCGACCATCTCCTTCACGCCCTAGGCCTCACCGATCACCTCCATCTCTCCACAAACACCAGCACGAGCTCCGGCTCTCTATTTCACACTTGCAGGTACCCATCTTCTCACTGAACGGAAGGTCGCCGGAGCCATCTTCGAGCTTCATCGTCGTCGTCATCAGGCCGCCCTCCGAAGCTCCTGAGACCACCATCTTCTCCGCCTCCTCGCAACGCATCTTCTGGGCTATCTCCGACAATCCGGAGAGCGTCAGCACCTCGAGGAAGGACGGGCGGAGCTACAGCATCCTCGCCGGAGCCCCGCCTTCTCCTCCGCAGGCGGCGGAGGACCGTCGAGGAAGAAGAGCAGCTGTCGTTCGATCGCATCGATCGAACGGCTCTAACACCGCCACCGGACTCGCCTTCGACCGTAGGATCATCACTGATCCCACGCCTGGGAGAACGCCACGTCGCTCGCCACCGGACTCGCCTTCGACCGTAGGATCATCACTGATCCCACGCCTGGGAGAACGCCACGCGTCTTCACCGCCACCCTTTGGATCAATCTTGATCCAAAGGCCCGCAGCCCGCCACGTCGACGAAGACCGAGCCTCGGCCCCAAGCCTAGGCTCGGTCGACCCGAGGCTACACCGAGCCTCGCTCCGGACCTCCAGAACGTTCGAACCTCGCTCCGAGCCGCCTCAGCCTTCCGAGCCTAGGCCGCCCACGTGAGGAGCACGTGCGGCCTAGGTAAATTGCATCGAGGCCCCTGGAGCTTTCCAAAATTACAAAGAGGTCCCTGTGAAGCAGACCCCACGTGAGGAGCACGTGCCCTGTGGAGAATTTACACAAGAGTCCCCCACATTATAGGTAATTGCATTTTAGTCCATGTCTGCATATTTGTTTATTATAATTTTAATTTCCTGTATTGCATTTGCACCCCTGTGTTTGCACGCATCCCTAGATTGCATTTTACATCATTTTGAAATTCTAAAAATTGCATTTTGTTGGAAATTTTGTCCTCTGTCTATTGGTCCACGTGTCATATTTTTGTAAGTTCATTTGAATTATTAATGAATTAATTGGTGAATTGTTGACATATTTTGCCCAGTGACGCCTTTTGATTTATAGTTAATTCTTTGTGCTTCCAAAATTCATCAAAAATTCACAGTAGCTTAAGGACATCATTTTTTAACATACCATAAAAATTTCATAGCATTTTCACGCATATCGAGGCCTAAATAAATTGTTAAGTGATTTTCTTAGATTAATTTTAATTAATTCATGTCACAGTGAAATTAAGTTCTGTTAATTTTCCTAGGTCCCTTATCATTAGAGCCACCTAGGATAATTTTAGTTCTTGAAAAAATTGTGGTTTGATATTTATTAAAAATTAAATATTGAAAATCACCCTGTCTGTTTATTTAATTCCCAGTAAATTCATTTAGTGTCGAAAAATTCCAAAAAAAATAATGTAGGTCATTTTCATCATCATTAACCTTCTGGTCAATTTTCATAATTTTTGGACTTCATTTGATACCCTAATTAAATTGAACATTAAATTGGCCGGCATTGTCTACATAAGTCTGCATAAAAAAATTAAAAAGAAAAAAATTACTCCTCGAAAATCACACACTTGGATCCTTGCTTAAATTCACCTAAGGAGACAGATGCCTCCCTGAGATCGACCTTGGACTTCCACCAAGTAAAAAAAAATTGCCGCTTGACATTAAATTAAAGTGGTTTTTGATTAACCCCTCGTATCCGACTGCAACGAATCACATCAATTAATTTGGACATTAATTTGACCGAATTAACTAAGGGTGCGGGAACGTTATCATTGGGCACCTAGGGTTTCTAGTGAAATTGTTATTTTGTATGTATTTCTCTGCTCTTATCTCCCCCTACTTTATTCCTTCTCGACCAAGTCAATATTAACTTAGTATCGAGGTTTAGGGTCAGGCAGTATTTACAATACTTCCTTTATTTTTCTTTATTCATTTATTTTATGTTTAAATACAAGTATTTAAGCATTATTTATAGACAACCATTAGTGAGTTAAATTTTTCAAGTTATAAATATTGCATGTATTTGTCTAGGATTTTAAAGATAAAATAAAGGAATAAAGGTGCATGAATGGGTATTTACCAGTATGCCTTTCTAACATGTTATAAATCTTTGAAATGTTCAAAATTTCACAATTTCAGTTGAGAACCAAAGTTAGAGGGGAGATGAATAGAGTTCAATATGACCAAGGTAGTAAGTGCATGTTAGATGAATTCAAGGAGTACCTTATAGAGAAAGTAATATTTTGAAAGTAATATCTTTATTATCTCACTCATCTAGTACACTCTAGCTAAATGAAGTTGTAGAGAGGTACAACATGATCATGTTGAACATGGATGGATCAGTGATGAATCATAACACAATTATCTCTTAGTTTTTGGGGATATGCAGTAGAGACTACAATATATATCCTAAGTAGATTCCATGTAAATATGGTTGGATCTTGCACTAGAGAGTGCTATGATATTGGATTCCAAATTTATGACCCTAAGATTCTTAACCTCTTTGAATTAAACTAATGGAGGTAAGACCACCTACAAGGTATGGATTCCATGTGTCGGAAGAATTTGGCAATAATCCGGCTTCATATTTTGAAGCATCTGAGGATCATGACATGGAGAGATGGATGTTAGAAATAAAGTATAAAGTAGACACCATGCACAAGTGTCGTGTATGGACTCTCAAGGATCCTCCTAAAGGGGTCAAACCCATTAGGTGTAAACAAATATTCAAGAGAAAAAAGGAAAACCTAATGAGAAGATAGAGACCTTCGAAGCACGAGATGTGGCCTAGGGTTATATGCAAATAGAAGACATCACTTGCATTGAGACTTGATCTTCCATAATCATGCTCATGTCCATAAGGATATTGCTAACTAAAGCTACAGAAAATGACTACGACATCTAGAAACTAGAAGTCAAGATGGTGTTCCTCAATGCATTCCTTAATGAGGATATTTATATGGAGTAGCCCCATGGCTTAATGGTTGAAGAAGGTAGAGCATGAAAGATAAAGTACCCCATCAATGGGTCAAACAAGCATCTGATAGTTGGGATATCAGATTCGATGAAATCAGAATTGTTATGGTTTCAGACATATTCTTGATGAACCATATGGACCATAGTTGGAGTGCCATTGTGTTCATCATGCAAAATGTGGATGAAATCCAAATTATTTGGAACGATATATAGATAATGATAAGTGTTTATAATATGGTTGTCCCATACCTCTAATATGAAATATCTGTTAGTTCTTTGTTTCTTTGATGATTTTAAAGATGAACCACAATGTACTCGCAAAAGGAGCACCCAAGTGTAATCCTAGAAAAATAAGTGTTGAAACTCCAAAAATCTTGATGGACATGTTGATTCCAAAAAAATAAAATGGATTTATATATGTAGCAGTCTATTTATGTCACTCGACTACTCCTTTGTCCATTGTGTGGAGAGAAATTAAGACACAATCCTAATCATTCCATATTTCACCTTTCATGCTCACACCCTTTAAGAGTGACAACTAAAGAGATGGTGGATTCATATGAGACGAGTTCTGGAAATAGATATGAGAATTGGGTGGTCTTTAACAAGTCTTGTATACTTGGATATTGGGTGAAACACCTCCTGTACGCAAAGGACTATGATTAACACTTAAATGTCATACATGTTACCTATATATTACATAGAGAGTTTGAGAACGATCGATTCAATGAAGATGGCAGACATCTCTGGCCTGGGCGTGAATTAAGGAGATCTAATCTCCAAAATTTACTCAACATGTCAAGGTAGAGCATCATTAGCTCGAGCAGGAAAAAGGGTTTCAACACGGGTCTGACACATCCACGACTCAAAGGAGAGAAAGGGGCCAGTTGATCGAGAACCCATGCTGGAATATTTTATTAATTCGATAAAAATAACAAACAATTTTATTATCTCTTTATTAAAACATAAAAAATGTTTGTAGTTTTATATAGTACCTATTGTCTATTTTTATTATTTTTTGAGGCTATTTATTATAAGTTAATATTTACATGCATAAATATATGTATATATACATGTATTTTAGTATTTTTATTTTTAATTTGTACTTTGTTTATTATTACTTATATTTATTTTATATATTTGCAATTTATTTAAATATACATGTAGGTATTTTTGTTGTATTTTTCTGAATTTATATGCACACTTAAATAAATATGTATTTTTATTATATAGGTATGTATTTATAATTCATCTATGTATGATAATAGACTTACTTATTTTATTGTATTTTAATGGTTTAATTTTATTTTAATTATGTAAATATGTTTTAAATAATATTTACAATTTCATAAAAATAACATAAAGTGAAAATATAAATAATAAATATATTGAATATAATATACATGTTTAGTGCACAATGAGGGCCAAAAACCCAACTTTTGCATCTTAACTCCAAGTTGAATGAAACCACCTTAAATAACATACTAAATTTTATATAAAATTAAATGTGAGCTCGGTTCAATTTTGATATAGTATGGAGAAGATACATGTCCATAAAGTTTTTATTTTGCTTTTTATTTTGTATGTTTCGGGCACACTGTGCATTATTTTTCAGCGAAATCAATTTTGTATTTTTCTTTATTTTTTTATCTACAAAATTCATGTTGAGGGTTTTATTATTTGATGTGTAAAAATAATAAAATAATATAGGTCTCAAAATATAATTATTGATGAATTAAAAATTAAGGATTTTAGTGTATTTTCTGCACAATTTATCTGCCATGTCTCCCCTATATTATTCCTTGTCGACTAAGTCATCATGATGAATGAGTCTCGAGATCTAGGGTCATTCAATACCTTTGGTGTTACTTTATTTTTCTTTTCTTCCTTTATTCTTTTATTTTAGAATTAAATACATTATTTATACAACATTTTATATAATATTTTGTACAATTCGTAGAGTATTTATTTTGACAAATTAATGATATATACATGCATTTAGCTAGGGATTTAAGGCCAAAATGAAAGAATAAAGGTGATAAAATGAGGATTCATCGGTTATCGAGTGTCATGAGAGCGACTGACACAACGATTGTTGGATCTGACTTGTCGGACACCGCATTCCCTACAAGACCAGATGTTAGATATCCCTGTCTAGATCTCACTCATCATTGGTACGAGATTTAGGTGGGATCCGCCCAAGCTTGTTTTAGGGGGCATATAAAACCCACCTTTTGAGATGATATTTCTCCATTTGCAACCCTAATAACTCACCTCTCATATTCCACCTCCTACCTTGTTGAAGCTCTACGGAGCATCATCGGAGTTGGTCATTTGCCATAATTTTTACATAAAAGATTCCCATTGGAATCCTTTACACATATCTCATGTTACAAAAGGTAAGATCCTCTCCCTCCCGCCATCTATTTAGTGGTTTTTTTAATGGGTTAGACCTAAGCAAAGGTTTTGTGATTGAGAGTTTATCGTGGTCGTGATAGCTTGTGGAAGACTGATGAATACCCATTCATTCACCTTTATTCATATATTTTGTCTTTAAATCCCTTGATAAATACAAGTAAATATATCTAACTGGTACAAATTAACATAATAATTGTTGTTTATAAATAGTACATAAATACTTGTATTTAAATCTAAAATAAATGAATAAAGAAAGAAAAATAAAGGAAGTATTGTAAATAATGACTAACCCTAAACCCCGAAACTAAGTCAATATTGACTTGGTCGACACGGAATAAACTAGGGGGAGGAAAGGGCAAAGTAATACAGACAAAATAACACAGACACCTAGAAACCCTAGGTGCTCAATACTCTACATATAGCCAAAATTATATTAATTTATAAATATTCATACATACCTCAAATAAAGACATTTTCAACATAAGAATTGTACACATTAATTTAAAGAAAAATATAAAAATAAATGCAGATAAAAATGATGCATTGGCAACTGGGATGCAGATGAAAAATCCGTAAAACAAACTTCACATATCATTACCTTATCCATATAAACTCAAAATTGACCAAACTCACCTCCATTCTATTCTAAATTAAATTATCTATCTAATGAAGATGGTTTCATTGAAAGTGGAGTTAAGATACAAAAGTCAGCTTTTTGGGGTCTCATTATATTATGTATCTATATATTTATCCATATATTTTACTCCTTTTATTTTTACTCTTCTTTTTTTACTTATATATATTATTATAAATATAATAAAAATATAATTACTGAAGAAAGGATTAAAATAAATTCAAATAAATAAAGTATTATAATACATAGGTATATTATACATATACAAATACAATTATTTATGTATATAAATAATATCATAAATAAAATAAAAATCATTAAATTTGTATTTAATTATACTTTAAATAAATAAAATTAAAAAATAGGATAATAACTAATAAAATATAAAATAAAAATAAAATACAAAGAACATAGGTATATTTACCAATAATTACATTTGTAAGAATTAACATATAATAAATAAACCTATATAAATAAATAAAAATCACCTAAAATAATACATAAACAAAGAAACAACTTTCATGTTTTGAGTTTTATTTAATAAAATCATTTTCTATTTTATTTTCCTTTTATTCTATTCCCATCTTTTTTTTTCCCTGACTTGGTCCATGTGGACCAATCAGGAGTCGCCCCGAGTTGACCTAGGAAACTCCCTAGTCTCCCTTTGGACTGGTCCATGGCGTTCGTTATCCTCATTTTCGCTAGTTTTTTAGCCTAGCCACAGATCTCCTCTGACCTCGATTTCTTTAACAAAGTTCTTCGTCTTGGTTACAGCTTTCATGCATATCAATAGGCATCGATGGTCAACCATCGATTGACTCAAAAACCTTAGGCGATAAGGTCTCTGGAGGTAGCATGTATATATAAGCTCCTTCTCCCAATTTTTTGAATTTTAATCTATTTTCGCCCACTGTAACACCTAGATTCGTGTCTGGAGTGAAATTCAAGTGACAGGAGGAGTTTCCCAGTGAATCGATGCGAGGAGAAGGAGGAGAGATCGTGATTCAACCATCGTTGGAGATCCTCCGCGCGGTTCTACTCCTGGCCACTTCAGTAGATGAGATGCTCTTTCTTTATTCTTTTCCATTTCTAGGATCGTCAGTAGCATAGTTCAACCTTTAATTCCATTTGATTTCATTTAATATAGCTTAAAATCCAAAAAAACTAGATGGATCTCCAAGCTTTGATCATTGTTTCACATTGTCTCCGACTGTTACCCGACTCATTGATCGCCTCCACACCTGTGCCTTGACATCTTCTGCCGTCATGGCCCATCGATCAACCCAGATCTTGCACGGATCTGGGAATCATGTGCTTCATCTTCGCCCTTCGTCGAAGCACACTCGCCCCTCTATTTTCCCCTTTAATTTTGTGTAACTAGTGGTTGAGGAGAACCCTCCTCAAGCCCTGAGTCTAACTGTATAGGTCCCGAACCCTAAAGACCCCATCTGGGTTGCACTCAAACCAGTATTCCATGCTCCAGGTCAACCGAGCTCCAGACCTCGATCGGTGAGGTCTGGACCATTTTGAGGAACCAGCAGCTGTGGAAGCCTTCCAGCTTTGTTTTGCGACCTTCAGGAGCACATAAGCATGCCAGAATCAAGCTGGAGCACAGATCGAAACTCAACATTCAGTTGTTCTTGAGTTGTTCTTCCATATCCCTTCATAGCCATTGGATGAAGAACTAATCCCAAGTGTAGCAGTTGTCATTGGATCGAGCATGTCACAACCATCCAATCAAGCGCCCTGATCGAATATAGGCCATCCATCTGCGAAGCGGTATCCACCATTCCCCGCACGCTACATGGATAAGTAAAGAGATCCCAACTGTTTATCAGTGTGCGTACCTGGGGTATTTTGCACCATTCACTTCGTGTATTTTTTTAATATTCAGTATTTAAGCCTTCATCTATAGTTGTAATATTTGCATAGTGAACCCCAAGCTTTTATTTATTTGCACTTTAGTCCAGTGTTAGGTCACCTCATATGCATGTGCGCATGAGGCACCTGGCCATTTTGCTTAGACCCCCTTCGAGTTGTGTTATTTCGATTTGGTCCTCAAACTTTGAATATTCAGTACAAATCTTTTTAGATAAATTACATGCTTGGGCATGTTGTTTATTTTATTTACATCTATACCCCTACAAAGCGAATACTATATTTAATTGCATGAATATTATATGTATTCCCTTGGATTTTAAGAATGTATTATAAAATGCTCCAAAACTTCTTAGAAATTACAAATAGGTCCCTACATTGCTGATTTATTTGTGTGCATGTATTTTAATTATTAAAAACACATTTTTGCATCTAAAAATTACAAGAAAATTATCTTAAGTACATGGAACTCTATTTTATCACATAAATTTTTATAAGACAATTAAAATTATTTTTCTATTCTTAAAATTCAAAAACATTGTATTTTCTCCTATTTAGCATTTAAAATACCATAAAAATACAAAATATTTTGAAAAAAATCCAAAAACAATTATGTAGGTTTATTTTGTTATATTTCATATTCTATACATTTATTTCTGAGAAAAATGGAGGAAAAGTCCTCAAAATTACAAAACACAAATAATCTCATAAAAAATCAATAAAATCTTAGAAAAATCACAAAAATATGTTTAAGTTCCTAAATTTTCTTTGTCTTATCTAATATCTAAGAAAATTGATTTTGGCTCAATCTAAATTGATAGATATTTATTAATCCCTTTTCAAGTTCTTGAATTTTTTGTTTGTTTATTTTATTATTTACTTGTTTAAATAGACATCAAAATCCTCAAAAGTTACCCAAAAATCACCAAAAATAGATAAAATTTTATTAAACCAAAAATATTTTATTTTGACAATTTTGATTTTATGTATCATATTTTAACAATAAAAAACAAATCTTTTCTATATACTATTTATATACTTAAATATATATCTAATTATTAACTATAAAACTATATATTATTTCATGAACATCAAAAGGTAAAAAAATTCAAAATTAAAAACATATATATATATATATATATTAAAACCCACGAAAACATTTCACATCAAAAATCCAAAAAAAACCTAGGTAGCGTATTCATCACTTCTCTACTATGCATGCTCTTTGTGATTCAACATTTAATGCTTGCCATTGTACATATTTTGTAGATTTTATAATAAAGTTTACCTCATTTATTTACATAGCTTTATTATCATTATGAATAATTTAAATTAATTAGAAAAATTAAAAATAAATTAGTAAATGACTTTAAACAAAAATATTATTAAATAATAAATGTTAATAAATTAAAAAACTATTTTTTGTGATTTTTAATAAATTAAATGAATTAATTATTAAGTCATTATTTAAATATGGGTATTTATAGGTATAAATTACCTATATACATTGTATGCTTAATTTTATTTATTTATTTATATAATTATGCATGTTATTTAATATTTTATTTGTTTAAAATTAATTTAAGGGTTTTAAAAATATTTTTTATTTTATTTGTAAGAAATAGATTTAATGGAATAAATATATGTACAATATAGATACATTATACTTATATAAGAAATACAATTATTTATTTTTGGTTATTTTGAACTTTTGTTATTTTTTATTGTATTTTATATAAATAATATAAAATATGTTGAAAACTTTAAAAATACAATATGCTTAAAAGTATAATTAATTATTTAATTAATAAGATAAAATACATGTGTATATGTACAATAACACTCCAAAAAGTCAACTTTTATATCTTAATTCCAAATTTCATGAAACAACTTTCATTTTAAATGTTATTTTATTTTAAATACAATGAAAGTGAGTTTGATTTATTTTGAGTTCATATGGAGTAGATATTGATCTTTCAATTATGGTTTAACGGATTTTTCAAAGTATTGTCCCTTTTATTTTGTACAATATTTATTTTTACAAATATTTTTATTATTTAGAATGTATTTTTATGTACAAGTTTCAAGAAGAAAGCATTTTCATTTGAAGTTGAATTAATGATAAATAAAATACAACATGATATGCGCAAAATGAATAGGAATACGTACATTGTGAAATTGGTTTTTCTAGATATTTATAAATTAAGGATCATATCTCCCCCTACTTTGTTTCTTATCGATTAGGTTAAGATTTGACTTACCCTCGGGGTTAGGATCGATATGTACTTATTTCATATGTACAACCTTCTTTGCTTTCTATTTTCTTTCTTCTTTATTTATTTATTTTGAGTTAAAATAACGATAGTAATACACTATTAGTAGATGATGTTATATTGCTAAGAAATGAGAATTAATGATATTTATGTGTGTTTTGTAAGGGATTTTAAGCCAAAATAGATGAATAAAGATGATGAATTGCCGATTCATCAATGGTAGTATATTTATTCTTAGGGACATTGATTATGAAATGGAATATATATTGTTCTTCCTTCTTTACTACTCTCATGCATAAATTCTTGTGTTTGGTATTTTGAATGTAAAATCGTATGTTGTGGATGTGTATTGCTGAGTATTTGGACCATGGGGGCACAATACTATTCAAGTCATTATACATGATATATATAGTTGACCAGTCTTTATCTCCAAGTTTCCATGAAGAAGGCACACTATTCTTGAAAGAATTAAAAATTGTTCCATTAGAAACACTATCTGAATGCCACATGTTCGATCTGCGCTTACCACATCTTATTTATTCAGAAATGAAAATGCTAAGGTGGATGTATGGACATACACGTAAAGATCAGATTTCGAATGATGCAATCAGAAGGAAAGATGATGTAGCTCCGATCAAGGATAAGACGCGAGAAAACATGGTTAAGGTGGCTTGACCATTTTCAAAGGAGGTCGGATGATGCACCCATTAGGATATGAAAGTTTTGGGATATTAAGACGGATAAGAGAGGGAGGAAGGTCCAGTAAGTGTTGAATGAGACTATCTGAGAGATCTTAGGTTTTTTTAGATCTAAGCTCGAGAATGACCCAAGATAGATCTGAATGGAGGTAAAGAATACATAGAGCCGACCCTACTTTAATGTTTTTTTATCTATTTTGTATTTTTCTTTATTTTTTTATCTACAAAATTCATGTTGAGGGTTTTATTATTTGATGTGTAAAAATAATAAAATAATATAGGTCTCAAAATATAATTATTGATGAATTAAAAATTAAGGATTTTAGTGTATTTTCTGCACAATTTATCTGCCATGTCTCCCCTATATTATTCCTTGTCGACTAAGTCATCATGATGAATGAGTCTTGAGATCTAGGGTCATTCAATACCTTTGGTGTTCATTTATTTTTCTTTTCTTCCTTTATTCTTTTATTTTAGAATTAAATACATTATTTATACAACATTTTATATAATATTTTGTACAATTCGTAGAGTATTTATTTTGACAAATTAATGATATATACATGCATTTAGCTAGGGATTTAAGGCCAAAATGAAAGAATAAAGGTGATAAAATGAGGATTCATCGGTTATCGAGTGTCATGAGAGCGACTGACACCACGATTGTTGGATCTGACTTGTCGGACACCGCATTCCCTACAAGACCAGATGTTAGATATCCCTGTCTAGATCTCACTCATCATTGGTACGAGATTTAGGTGGGATCGCCCAAGCTTGTTTTAGGGGGCATATAAAACCCACCTTTTGAGATGATATTTCTCCATTTGCAACCCTAATAACTCACCTCTCATATTCCACCTCCTACCTTGTTGAAGCTCTACGGAGCATCATCGGAGTTGGTCATTTGCCATAATTTTTACATAAAAGATTCCCATTGGAATCCTTTACACATATCTCATGTTACAAAAGGTAAGATCCTCCTCCCTCCCGCCATCTATTTAGTGGTTTTTTTAATGGTTAGACCTAAGCAAAGGTTTTGTGATTGAGAGTTTATCGTGGTCGTGATAGCTTGTGGAAGACTGATGAATACCCATTCATTCACCTTTATTCATTTATTTTGTCTTTAAATCCCTTGATAAATACAAGTAAATATATCTAACTGGTACAAATTAACATAATAATTGTTGTTTATAAATAGTACATAAATACTTGTATTTAAATCTAAAATAAATGAATAAAGAAAGAAAAATAAAGGAAGTATTGTAAATAATGACTAACCCTAAACCCGAAACTAAGTCAATATTGACTTGGTCGACACGGAATAAACTAGGGGGAGGAAAGGGCAAAGTAATACAGACAAAATAACACAGACACCTAGAAACCCTAGGTGCTCAATACTCTACATATAGCCAAAATTATATTAATTTATAAACATTCATACATACCTCAAATAAAGACATTTTCAACATAAGAATTGTACATATTAATTTAAAGAAAAATATAAAAATAAATGCAGATAAAAATGATGCATTGGCAACTGGGATGCAGATGAAAAATCCGTAAAACAAACTTCACATATCATTACCTTATCCATATAAACTCAAAATTGACCAAACTCACCTCCATTCTATTCTAAATTAAATTATCTATCTAATGAAGATGGTTTCATTGAAAGTGGAGTTAAGATACAAAAGTCAGCTTTTTGGGGTCTCATTATATTATGTATCTATATATTTATCCATATATTTTACTCCTTTTATTTTTACTCTTCTTTTTTTACTTATATATATTATTATAAATATAATAAAATATAATTACTGAAGAAAGGATTAAAATAAATTCAAATAAATAAAGTATTATAATTACATAGGTATATTATACATATACAAATACAATTATTTATGTATATAAATAATATCATAAATAAAATAAAAATCATTAAATTTGTATTTAATTATACTTTAAATAAATAAAATTAAAAAATAGGATAATAACTAATAAAATATAAAATAAAAATAAAATACAAAGAACATAGGTATATTTACCAATAATTACATTTGTAAGAATTAACATATAATAAATAAACCTATATAAATAAATAAAAATCACCTAAAATAATACATAAACAAAGAAACAACTTTCACGTTTTGAGTTTTATTTAATAAAATCATTTTCTATTTTATTTTCCTTTTATTCTATTCCCAGCTTTTTTTTCCTGACTTGGTCCATGTGGACCAATCAGGAGTCGCCCCGAGTTGACCTAGGAAACTCCCTAGTCTCCCTTTGGGACTGGTCCATGGCGTTCGTTATCCTCATTTTCGCTAGTTTTTTAGCTAGCCACATATCTCCTCTGACCTCGATTTCTTTAGCAAAGTTCTTCGTCTTGGTTACAGCTTCCATGCATATCAATAGGCATCGATGGTCAACCATCGATTGACTCAAAAACCTTAGGCGATAAGGTCTCTGGAGGTAGCATGTATATATAAGCTCCTTCTCCCAATTTTTGAATTTTAATCTATTTTCGCCCACTGTAACACCTAGATTCGTGTCTGGGAGTGAAATTCAAGTGACAGGAGGAGTTTCCCAGTGAATCGATGCGAGGAGAAGGAGGAGAGATCGTGATTCAACCATCGTTGGAGATCCTCCGCGTGGTTCTACTCCTAGCCACTTCAGTAGATGAGATGCTCTTTCTTTATTCTTTCCATTTCTAGGATCATCAGTAGCATAGTTCAACCTGTAATTCCATTTGATTTCATTTAATATAGCTTAAAATCCAAAAAACTAGATGGATCTCCAAGCTTCGATCATTGTTTCACATTGTCTCCGACTGTTACCCGACTCATTGATCGCCTCCACACCTGTGCCTTGACATCTTCTGCCGTCATGGCCCATCGATCAACCCAGATCTTGCACGGATCTGGGAATCATGTGCTTCATCTTCGCCCTTCGTCGAAGCACACTCGCCCCTCTATTTTCCCCTTTAATTTTGTGTAACTAGTGGTTGAGGAGAACCCTCCTCAAGCCCTGAGTCTAACTGTATAGGTCCCGAACCCTAAAGACCCCATCTGGGTTGCACTCAAACCAGGATTCCATGCTCCAGGTCAACCGAGCTCCAGACCTCGATCGGTGAGGTCTTGACCATTTGAGGAACCAGCAGCTGTGGAAGCCTTCCAGCTTTGTTTTGCGACCTTCAGGAGCACATAAGCATGCCAGAATCAAGCTGGAGCACAGATCGAAACTCAACATTCAGTTGTTCTTGAGTTGTTCTTCCATATCCCTTCATAGCCATTGGATGAAGAACTAATCCCAAGTGTAGCAGTTGTCATTGGATCGAGCATGTCACAACCATCCGATCAAGCGCCCTGATCGAATATAGGCCATCCATCTGCGAAGCGGTATCCACCATTCCCCGCACGCTACATGGATAAGTAAAGAGATCCCAACTGTTTATCAGTGTGCGTACTGGGGTATTTTGCACCATTCACTTCGTGTATTTTTTTTAATATTCAGTATTTAAGCCTTCATCTATAGTTGTAATATTTGCATAGGTGAACCCCAAGCTTTTATTTATTTGCACTTTAGTCCAGTGTTAGGTCACCTCATATGCATGTGCGCATGAGGCACCTGGCCATTTTGCTTAGACCCCCTTCGAGTTGTGTTATTTCGATTTA